>CM077511.1:11227653-11597653 GCA_039654745.1 Houttuynia cordata
AAACTGGAGCTGTAATTTTCTTATAAGGATGAGTAGTTTGTCACCCTCCCTGTTTTAGCCAGCCCACCCACCCACCCATTCATAGAATATATATATATATATATATATATAATATATATATATATATATATATATATATATATATATATATATATATATTAGAAGGGCGTTTGCGAAAAGTTACTAAAGTATCAGAGAATCAATTTGGTTTCATGCCAGAGAAGTCAACAACGGAAGCTATATTTCTACTACGACAGTTAGTTGGGAGGTATAGGGATAGAAAACAAAACCTCTATATGGCCTTCATAGATTTGGAAAAAGCCTGCGATAGAGTGCCGAGAGAGCTTATTTGGAGTGTTTTGAAGAAGAAGGGTGTCATAAGAGGTTACATAGATATCATAAAGGATATGTATGAAGGGGTTGTGACTAGTGTGTGGACTATTGGGGGAGAAACCAAGGAGTTTCCGGTTACGGTAGGTCTTCATCAAGGGTCAGCCTTAAGTCCGTATCTTTTCGCTTTAGTTATGGATGAGCTTACTAGTCATTTGCAAGATAATGTACCTTGGTGTATGCTTTTTCCAGATGATGTAGTTTTAATTGATGAGAGTAAAGTAGGTTTAAATGCGAAATTAGAATTGTGGAGAGAAGCTCTAGAATTAAAAGGTTTTAAAATAAATAGGACTAAGACAGAGTGCATAGAATTTAATTTTAATAAAGGTAGAACTATAGATAGAGCCCTAGTTGAAATAGATGGGTAAGAAGTGCCAATGTGTGATCAATTCCGTTACTTATGATCCATTATCCATAAAGAAGGGGATATTGATAGTGATGTGGTGCATAGGATAAATGCGGGGTGGGTAAAGTGGAGAGCAGCCTCGGGAGTGTTGTGTGATAGGCGGGTTCCAAAAAGACTTAAAGGCAAGTTCTATAGGACGGCCATTAGGCCTGCAATACTCTATGGAGCGGAGTGCTGAGCACCAAAGAGGAGTCATATAGATAAGTTGAATGTAGCCGAAATGAGAATGTTAACGTGGATGAGTGGGATAACTAAGAGAGATAGGATTAGAAATGAATATATTCGTGAGAGCCTAGGAGTAGCGGCTTTACGGGAGAAGTTGAGGGAATGCAGGTTACGTTGGTATGGGCATATGCAAAGAAGACCTTTAGATGCCCCTGTGAGAAGATTAGAAAGGTTACATGCAAACGATGCTAAAAGAAGGAGAGGGAGGCCTAAGAGAACTTGGATGGAGTTAATAAGAAAGGAATTGACTTTACTATCTCTTACAAAAGAGGTACCCCAAAACAGGCTGGAATGGAGGAGTAAGATCCGTGTCGCCGACCCCAAATAGTTGGAAAAAGGTGCTACTTGATTATGATTATGATTATGATTATGAATATATATATATATATATATATATATATATATATATATGAGGCAGATATCCAACGTCCGTGTTAAGGGGGTGGCTGGCTAAAACAGAATGTGGCTAATAACAACACTGCCAACTTCTATATTATAGTCTATTGGGTTATAGCTAGCAAATTGTCTAAAGAAATAAACTTCACCATACCGTATACAAAAACAATGACATGACACTAAATCATGCACTAAGCTCCGAAATACATAATACATAATACAGCAATTCCAAATCAGTCATATAAGAAAAGAAAAAAAACATGGATAACACTATAAAAAAGTTCATGTTTAAGGATCTCATATTCCACTCCACTCGATCATGTTAAGAGAGAAAAAAAAATGTACATTTACCTTCAGGCACATTAAGAGATTTCGAAGGCCAGAATTGCATCACCCCAAACCGTGCTTCATAGGAATCAATACCCAAGATAGCTTGGATCGCCCACATATTCTGCAATTTGTTCCAGCTTCATAGTCAGCAGCTCGTGACTATCTGCGTCCTGAACCACACCAGTTTCCTTCTCCATGTTCCTCTCCGCTAGGCTCCCAAACACCCCTTTGTGCTTCCCAGACAACACAAGCACAGGGCCACCCTTCTTCGGCAGCGCCGTCTCCAACATCTCCTCCTCCACCCCTTGAACCAGCTCCCTGCTCTCATCCATCGAAATGTCACACGTTGTCGGACCTACCACATCCATTATCACCCCCTTCTTCAAATACAGCCTCCCCCTTTTAAAATCCTTGCTAATTATTCTCACTCTAATGTGACTCCTAAGCCAAGACATTGGTGCGCGATCGTCATCATGCCTCCTCCCTTCCCCCCTCCTTCCCTCTTCTCTATCCCTCTTCTTGCCCCTCCTCTCCTCTCTCGATTCATCCCTTCTGTCTCTTCCATCGCGTGTCGAAGAATCCTTTTCTTTGATCTTCAATTCCTGTAATTTTCGCAAATACCTCTCCTCCTCCGCAGACCCCAATTCAGCCACCTGATCCAATCCAACAGATACCTCCACTTCACTCTTCACCAGCTTCAAAACAATCAACGCACCATCCCCGTCACCTCCATTCGATCTCTCCATCACCTTCCCCTTCAACCCGATATGCCGGCCATCAACAACCCTCACAACCTTCCCAACCAAAACCCCCTTCTCCTCCCTCGGCACGAGCTTCTCGTCAATTCCCACCACGTGCCGCGTCCGCCCGTCTGCCCCCCTCGGCGCGACGAGCACCGGCCGGTCCGAATCACGCCCCCTCTTCTTACCCTTCTCCGAATTACGCGCCGCCCCCGCCGGTGGAACAAACCCTAACCCTTCCGTCCCGGCCCTCCGCACATACTGCACCACCTTCACATCTTCCTTCGCATTCCGCCCGATCCCCCGCCCCTCCGTCCACCCGTACCCAGCAAGCAGCGCCGCGCCGAACCCCTCCACCGGCATCTCCTTGAACTCGTCCATTCCGCGATCCTCGGGCAAATTCTTCATATCCTCCTTGAATTTCTCCAGCGTAGCGCTCTCCACTGACTTCCCATTCCCCGACGGCACCGGAGCCTCCCCGTTGCCGCCGCCGTTCCTCAGATTCAACCCATACGACATACCCGAGTCCGCCGCCTCGGAGGCGGGCTTTTCGGGCTCGAACTCCATGGCGCCCTGGCCGTATTCTGCGGCGGGAGAAGCGGAGGGATTAAAGAGGTTGCGAATTGTTCGCTCGGGCCGGAAGGTGTTCGCCTGGGGCGGGATGGCCGCGGGCTTGGCCGGCCGGGCGAGGGGTCGGGAGGCGTCGAACTCTGTGACATGGGTGGTGGATACGGCGGCGGAGTCATCGGCGTCGTCGGGGGCGGCAAAGGTGGGGGCGGGGCGGCCGGCGTCCGGCCGGGCGGCGGAGGGCTTGGAGGGGAGGGAGAAGGAGAGCTTCATCGACCAATTGGGGGGGGACCCGCTGGAAATCGAGACGATACTCCTTATTTCACGAACTCGAAAATACAGCCCATTGATGAAGCCCACTACCATGGCCCATGGGCCTTTTCTCAACAATTCAGTTTTGGGCTCGCTTGGTCTCCTGTTTGGTCTTGGTGTACTTTTAACTTATAAGGTCTGGCCGGATACTTTGGAGACAACCCTTGCGAATTGCATTAACCCTTGTGAGTTGCGGGTTCGTGCAATATTTGTTGGGTGATACTTTTCAGCACCCTAATTTTTTCGACGTGCTTAGTAGAACCCAAATTTTTTTTTACGATAGCTGAGTAACATCATACTATTCTCATTTACGATTGTATCGGTAGGACTCCACTATCAAATATTGAGGATCCTGATGGTAGGACCATACCGTCACGTAGATAACGGTGGACCCTCCAACTGCCAAGGTGCTGGCCACCTATTAGCCATTAACACTGTCTCAAATAGTTCTTTTTTTTGCTCGATTAAAATGCTTCCATGATGGTAAAACCCGAATGTAACGGGTATATGCTCCGTATGTGTGTTATCAGTTAATTTTTGTTTTTTGGTTTAAGGAGTAGTGTCCGAGTCCGTAGAACCCGACTAGAAGAGGTAGGGCAACCGGTATCTTAGAGCACAGAATGCCACCACCATTTCCCTCTTGCACATACAAGGTCCACCTATTATACACACACAGGTTATAGTCCCAGGTGAATGGCCTACCCAGTCGGGGTCCAACTCAGGACCTTCGTCTGTTTGTCCATTGCATTTATGCAAGTGGAGATCATTGGTATTCAATTCACAAAACCTCAAGTGACAATAATTGCATGTATGTTTTTTTATTAGTTATAGAATTGACATAAGTGCAACCCTGCTAAAGAAAACATTTATGTGCTCTGCTTACATAGATGGATTGGTTTATAATGGTGCCCAATGTGTGGAACTTATATAACTGTGAAGTAATTTGACGGTTGCTCATGCAGAGTATACTTGCCCATGCTCTCCTCCCTCCTCAGAGTGCTTTTGCTCATCACTCTTGGAAGCTTCCTTCTCTTTCTTCTTTTTCTTTAGCAACTGGTGATCATGCTTCTCCACATTATCGGTAATCACTATGTGAACTCCGGGGTCTTCCGAAGTGCAGCTTCCCCCAAGCAAGATGGAGTTGTTCACAGCCTGATAGTTGCTGTTCACATAGGTGCCCACCTTCTCATCTTCAGCATCATCTGATGACTTTTCGCTCTCCTCCAATTTCGCTTTGAGGACGGCACCGTTGTTGCTCCCGGCGAGGTTGATGAAGCTCAGGCCGAGGTCATCTTCGCCATCGCTGGTACCATGGCGCGCCGCCGGGTCGGAATGGGACTTGGATTGGAGCTCATTGAGGCGGTTGGTGAGGTTAGTGACCATGGCTTTGATCTCGTGCTCCAGTGGCATTTTGTTATAGGGGGAGTGGGAGAAGTGGGAGATTGCTGCTTAATTGGAAGGTGGGAGGAGATGAATTGAAATTATATAAGGGACGTAAGAGCATGACTTGCATGGAGAGCAAAGGAAAGAATCGACTTTTCTTTTTTTGCAGAATGGTGATCGAACAAATGGCGCATAGTTCCTTTATTGGACGCAAGGTGGAAGAGAAAGGAGAGCAAGAGACCAGATTCACCCAGGATGGCTACTAATCCTACGTTAGTGTTACAGGATGGTTCATTTACCAGGCCTTTTTGGATAAGAAGTGGTGAAACCATATTATGCATGTTAGATTAAGGCACAGTTTGGATCAACTCTTTAGTTTTTGAAGTCAAATTAGATGGCGATTATAAATTGACTATCGATGGAGCTGCAAAAATTCACCATACTACATTAGCCAATATATAAACTCCATCTTTTGCATGATATATTACCTTCGGATTATGTACAATATGATTATATAATATACTAAATTGTGGTGTTACTCTTATTCTTAATTGAGATGAGTTTACATGAGATCGTTCTCATATAAGGAGCATGAGGCCAATCTTTATTGCCGATAGATTCTGATTGGAGGGTGGATATCAAATCAGTGGATTGGTGAGTGTGTCACATCAAAGAGTGGGTGAGATCATTATGGATATTTGTAGCCGTCAGATCAAGATCCAACGACTACAATTCAAAGTGGCCTCATATAAGCAATATGAGAGCGATCTCATTTAAACTTTTCCCTTCTTAATTTAATATAATGTCATCAAAATTAAATTTGAATATGATAATGTAGATTAACAATGGCATAGAAAAATAAGGTATAAAATGTGTGCTATAAAAAAGGCAAATTATGGGGAAAAGTGGAGAAAAATGTGTATTGCACCTTTTAGTACGATAATAATTTGTACTATACCCCACCCTGCTGGCCACCCAAACGGGATTATATTCAGATTTACCCAATTAATCCATATAATAAGAGGTCCTTATATGTATATGAGGGGATTGGCGTCGGGATACGATACTCTAAGAGGTCAGGTGCTCTACCCTTATAAGTCGGGTCCTAAGGACTCCTCCTTATATGTATATACTTCCTCGAGTCACTTTTAATAGATATCAAATGAACTAAAATTTTAGTGTATTTGGAAAATTAATATCTATTAAAAGTGATCGGATGGATTACTATAAAAAAAGAGATGCCTCTTAGAAAATACATTTAATACACATAAAAATGGCCAGGGTAAAAGAATGGATTATACACACATAAAACACGTTTAATACGCGCACTTTGTCACAGCGCACAGAAAAGCTACCCTTCGTTAGACTTGGGCATACCATTTTGAAATGAGCTGAGTGACAAAATTCAGCCAAATTCGCCGAATTGGCACCTTACTGAAGTTCTGGGCGAAGATTCGCCAATTAGGAGGAAATTTGGCCCACACAAATTTCGGCCAACATTAGTCAATTCCGCTCTAGAAGCTGCATTTATTTGAAATTTTTTTACTACTGGCCGTTTGGATCGTGAAAAATCTAAAACATCCAGTGTGATAATCCACTTCCCCTAAGCTGAGTGGTTTTGAGTAGGCAAAGTAGCCAGCCAGTCTACTTCCCTTCCCTCATGCACAATGCTTTCACTTCCCGACGTAATTGTTATGGCAGCAATGGGCAAAAGTGCCGTCAGCTGCTAGATGTCATAGAAGCCTACGAATTCGTCTCCGCCCAGAAACTCGATAAGGAGAAGACAATGGCCTACTTTAGCAAGAATGTTCCCCAAGATGTGAGGAATGATATCTTGAGCTGCTTGGAGATTCCCGAGTCTCGCAAATTTGAGAAGTTCCTAGGACTACGACTGCTAAACGAGTCGGACTCAGGCGGCCTGTAATTGTTCATCAATAGCCTGTGCCCGCTAAACATTAATAGCCACAGCCCGATAAGATATAAACAGTCACGGACTGTTTATTGGGTGGTTATTGGGCTTGGGCTTTCGAAGAACAATCCAAAACTGTTTGCTTTTCTTGTTTTTCCTATTGTACAACCCCCACTTCCGCCACCCTGGTTTACTACTTGTTCCGCGGCACTAGGGCTCCAACGAAGGGAACGAACAGAGAAGCGATCGATCGGAGGAGGATCGAGAGTCGTGAACTGAAGAATGGCCGGAGCGGAAGATCAAGGGGGAGAGTTCTACGGTAGAACTTCTACCTGAGGTACTACAAATACTCTTGATGCTCTTCACTAGATTCTCCATGGCGCTATTATCATATAGCTTCGACCTGTGCAATCACCATCCACCATGGGCTCCTCTCCTCGTAGAAAACCACCCTGTAATTATCATCCAGCGAGGCCAAGCCTTCGTCTAACACAACCCCCACGTTCATCTCCTTGAACCTCTCTGAAGCCGTCAACTTCCCAGTGCCGTTGTTGTCGCCAATTTCCTCATCCAGGACAAACAACAAATATATCGTTTGGAATAGCTCAAAGCTGGACCTTTTCAGCCGGGCGATGGCCTCCAAGTACTGCAGCCCCATGCACTTCATGTCCTGCGACCCGCAGGCGAAGATATCTCGGGCCACGTCGATGTGGGCGGCGAAGGGCAGGTGTGACCACTTGCGGTCTTCAGCGGGGATGACGTCGGTGTGGGAGTTGAGGAGGACGGAGGGGAGGGCTGGGTCCTTGCCCAGCCATTTGAGCAAGACGAGAGGCTTGCCGGGGACGAACTCGAGGGTCTCAAACTCGAGGGAGAGGTCATGGGCGAGGGAGAGGAAGAAGGCGGCGGCTTGGGCATAGTTGGGCGTCGGATGGGCGGTGTTGGTTCGGAGATATTGCTGGAATCGGGAGATGCTATCGGAGTCCCATTTTGGATCAAGCTCTGAAGCCCGGGAGAGGAGGATAAGGAAGAGGGAGATGAAGAGTGAGGGAGCAAGCAAGCCTTTGAGTTCTCGCCGTGGTTTTCGAGGATAAGAGTGTAATTAATTAGCACTTACTTCACATGATTGGGGAAAGAGTGGCATCGTTTCTTGACAAAAAGATTTATCCGCTCGCATGTAGGGCTGTTGTTGGCCCCCGTAGTGGAGCCCGAGATCGGCTCACTTTGGGTGAGCCCGCTAATAGCCCGACTATTTATGGCTAAATGGGCTCGGGCTGTGCTGGTTCAGTGGCTCTGAGCTCGTTTACCAGCCCTACTGGGACTGCTGCCAATGGCGGGGAAGGACAAGAAAGTGGCGTTCGGGGATTTGAAGGATCGGCTCTAGAAGTGAGTACAGGGATGGAAAGAAAGGAAATTGTCGCAAGCAGGTCGTGAGATTCTAGTGAAGGCAGCAGTGCAATCAATTCCGGCGTACACTATGTCGGTGTTCAAATGGCAGAAATCGCTTTGTGATGATCTGAATGCCCTGGTAAGGCGCTTCTGGTGGGGTGAAAACGAGAAAGGAAGATCTAAGACAAGTTGGGTCAAATGGGAAACCCTGTGCGTGTCAAAGAGGGATGGAGGGCTCGGCTTTAAGGGATCTGAAAGTGTTCAATACAGCGCTCCTGGTGAATCAGGGTTGGAAATTAATCTAGGAGCCTAATGCCCTGCTATCCAAGGTATTGAAAGCAAAGTACTTCCCAAGTTGCAGCTTCCTTGAAGCTCAGAAGCCCCGGGTGCTTCGTATACATGGCAAAGTATCCTGAGGCGTAGGAGGTGCTGAGGTCTAATGTGAAATGGAGAATACGGGACGGTGCTTCGATCTGCATATGGGGGACAGGTGAACGACGAGCACGAAGGATGGAATGCTTGAATCCCCCAACGGTCCTCTTCAGGATGATGCTATGGTAGAGGTGCTGATAGACAAGGCGGAAGTTGCTGGAGAAATGATTTAATTCACTCCCCTGAGCTCATTTTGCGCATTCCCTGAGCTCGGACTTGCCTCTAGACGCTCCTATCTGGGCAGGCAATGCTACATGGGTGTTCAATATAAAGGGAGTGTACAACGCTATCCTTGAGAGGAGGGCGGCCTCAAGTGATCCGGGTTGCTCTTCGAGGGAGGGCTGGAGGAGGTTTTGGCCCAGAGTTTGGAATATCAAGGCTCTGAATAAGATCAAGGGCTTCATTTGGGAATTCTATAGGAACAAGATCCCAATGAAGTAAAACCTCTCGCGCGCGGAATATGTTAGCTAATAGCCTATGTGAGGCTTGCGGGAAGGAGATGGCCGAAACCTCTCTTCATGCCATCTGGGGCTGCAAGAAAGTCAGACCGATCTAGGCCCTCATTGAGCTGATGGACAATGTGGTGCTTACGCCGGAGCATTCCCCCAGTGACTGGTTTGAGGCCATAGCGACGAAGGGAGGAAGTTTGGACATGGAGCTATGTTGCATGACTGCATGGTTGTATGGAAAAATAGGAATGCGATAAGAGTGCAGGGTTCCAAAGCTTCCTCCGATGGCCATTGTCAAGCCAACCCAAGACTACATACCTTTTTTTAGGGTTTTGGCCTCATGTGGCATTTGCAGAAGGGCACAGGGAGTAGGCGGAGGAGATGAGGACGATCCTGTCGTCAAACACGATGGACATCCCGGAGGGGATGAAACTCAAGGTCAAGGCCAAGATGGTCGAGGTCGAGGGCTCCCACGGAAAGCTCACCAGCAACTCAACCACCTCAAACCTCAACTTCCAGCTCGTCGACGCTTGGTTCGGCTCTCGCAAGAGCCGCCATCTACACCGTCCCCTCCCACATCAACATGATGGGTTCAAAGGCACAGCGGAAGCGCAAGGGACCGTTGTTTGTGATGCCAAATTTCTCCAAATAAGTCCCTTTTTCAATTGCTTTCTCTTGCACATAATATCAAATAAAGCATGTGCAAGATCTTATGAGTAATAATATGAACAAATACTTATATCATATCAATATAATAAGAATTCAACGGATTGAATACTACTAACCTTTGGGCCTTTGTGCCCTAGGATAAATCCACGAAGAAATATTCACAATAATAGAGAAGTATGTCAAAGATCACCAAGGACCCAATTGCATGGACAAGAGTCACTATTCTCCTCGCAAGATAGTGATCTCCTTCTTCCTCGTCGATTAGGATAAGAGAATGCCAAATCCCAAAAGCCAAGAAGAGAGAGAGAGAGAGAGAGAGAGAGAGAGAGAGAGAGAGTAAACGCTAGAGGGAGAGAGAGAGTGTCCACGAGAGAAGAGAACCAGCCGTCCCAAAAATGTGGTAGATTCTCTTTTGTGGGTACTTTCGAACTGAGTTACTAGAGTGTGAAACTCTATGGTGGGGAGTGACTTTGGTTGTGGAAGAAACTAATTTTCTTGGAACGTTTACATTATGATTAATTGTTAATGGTTTGATTCGATTCATGAATTGTTGGAGAATCTGAAGTTTCCATTCTATTACGATTATTAAGATGATTGGATGCATACGACGTCCTCTCTTGGCAAAAACAGAAGACAAATGTAATTGTGGGCACTTGTGATTTTAGCATACGATCGCCATTGATTGTGGCCCTTGATTAGATGTTAATCAATGTGAAAATTGTATATTTGGTTGGTTCTCTTTTTGTGCCTAGAATTATATGCAAATATGCTTATTCACTATCCCCAGTTGTAGCAGAATATTGCAATGCTTCTGATAAATCATTTCAATCTGTTGCTTCGTTTTCCTATTAGATATTTCTACATAGTTGTTGCTGATGAAGATCAAGTCTGTATATTTGTTTCTTCAGTAGCTTAATATCCGCATCCCTGGTAGGCTCGGAAAGTTGATATGCTAGATGGGGTCTCAATTGTTCTGTCTGAGAAGGTCAAGGACGAGCTTGTCTTGGATGGAAATGATGTTGAATTTGTTTCAAGATCTGCAGCCTTGATCAATCAGGTGCTTTTCTATTTCACTTTAATGTTTGAAAGACCTGAGATGTGCTCTCGCTAAGTCTCCCATTTGTTTTGTGCAAACAGAAATGCCATGTCAAGAACAAGGACATCAGGAAGTTCCTTGATGGTATTCACGTTAGCGAGAAGGGATCAGTTGCAGCAGAAAAGTGATCGAACTACATAATTTTGGCGGATGTTATAGCTTTTGTCCGGAGAGAAATTTTGCCATTATCCAGTTTTTCAATTTTTTTAGCGAAACTAGCAATTCTAATTTACCCCCTGCTGTAGGCTGTATGACATGTGTTCAGAATAAATTCTCTTTCAATTTCGGTCATCTACTTCAGTCGGCCAAGTATTCGATTAGTTGGTCTATCACATTTTGGCGTGTCTATTCTGACCAATGACTGTAACCAAATCCCCCTTACCAAATAACCAAACTGCATAAGGATTACTAGAGTGTTTATGTACTCCCTCCATCCAGGATTATTATCACCATTAATCCTTATGGTGATAATAATTCTGGACAGAGGGAGTATAACGTTAGCACATATGATCTAACAATAGTACATAGATATCTTCTACCTCCTCTGTTCTATAATATTTATCTAAATTAAAAGACCAGATGAATTTAATCTACTTTATTTTGGCTTTCTAATGTAGTCAATTACTTACTTATGGGATAGAGGGAATATACTATGGTCACTAGGGTTGTTCACGGACCGGACAAAACTCGGACAGAGATTGTCCGTGTCCGTGTCCGTGAAAACTTGTTCGAGATTATATTGGCCGTGTCCGTGTCCGCATGTCCGGTAGACACGGACATGGCCAACTGTTTTTTTTTTTTTAATAACCCCCCCCTCTCACCCTCAACCCCCGCTTCCCCTTTTCCTTCTCCCGCCCGCCCTCTCTCCCTCCTCCTCCACCCCCGCCCCTCCTCCTCTCCACCCCGTGGCGGCGCGACCCCTCCTCCTCCGCGAGTCCGCGACCGCCCCCCGCGTCTCCTCCTCCTCCATGACATCCCCCCTCCTCCCCCCACCCCCCTGCCGCCACCCCTCCTTCCTCCACCCCCGCCGCACCCCTCCTTCAGCGACCGCGTCATCGACGGCCGGAAGCCACCGCGTGCCGGAAAACAGGTAAAAAATAAATTTTTTTTTATTCGTCGCCGGTGGTCATCGATGGGGTCGCCACCCCTCCTCCTCCGCGACCGCGTCGATGACCCGGGGGTGGCCCCTCCGTCCTCCCCTCCACCCCTCCGCGACCGCCCCCCTCTCCCCCCACCCCGCCGCCCTCCTCCTCCACCCCGCCGGCTGCCGCCCCTCCTCCTCCTCCTCGGACCTCGGACAGACGGCTGTCTGAGGTCCCTTGGCCGTGTCCGTGGCCGAAATCCACGGACAACTCATCTCGGCACGGACATGGCCACGGACACCTCGGATGCGGCCGGCCCTGCGGACGCGGCCGACCGCGAACAGCCCTAATGGTCACGGTGCTTGGGTTAAGAAACATTTTTTATTCTAATTTAAAGCAAATTTCTGAGGAAGGAAATGGGCTGGGCTTCATAAACAAATTTAAAGCAAATTTAAAGGAAATTTCTGAGGAGCTCTTGGGCAGGGCCTAGTGGCTCAACAAAGGCCCAGTCTCCAGCATGTCGGCTCTGCCGAGAGCACCCAATAATTACTTCTCTTCCAAGGGGCATTATTGTGGGACCCAATTATTTCGGCTGATATGGGCCCGCATGAAATTTGCCGCCGACCTCTTCTTCCTCCTCCATTGCAGTCAATACCTGCATATACATCCGTTGGATCGTATGATTAGACGGCCTCGATGCCCAGCTCTTCCTGCCAAAGAAGAAAGAATTTTGGCAAAAATATATAAGCCTTTAGGGGCAGTTTGGGGCGTGGTTATTGCAAAACATCGATTTTGGGCATCACTGTAGCATCCATATTTTTTTTACATCCAGCTGAAACATATAGTATCCAACGGGAGTTGTTATCAGTTGGTGGTACAGTGTAACAACTTTTAATCACGCCCCAAATGGCCCCTAACGCATCTGCTATCCAATAATGATAAGTGCGCACTAGAAATAAGCATGATGGGACGAAATGCCCAACAAGTCATGCTCAATATGCTGCCATAAGCTGTTGATCCTGTTGAGCCAATATGCAGCTTGACTCCTATGCAACCAATATGCAGCCGTTAATGAACCTATTCCTAATAAACGCGCTGCTATTTGGACCTAAGAATCTCCTCTTTCCCCGTTATTTTTGCACCGCACTAGTAAAATTAAAAATTTGCATCCCACTAATAAAATTAAAAATTCCGCACATGTCTTTCAGTTTTTAAAATAATAAGCTGAATATCTTTTACGGGGGTAATCCCTATCACATTTATGTGTATGTAGGTATGTGTCTCTGTGATCCCCTTTGCCCAGAAAGCCCATTTTTCATATTTTTATTAGCTTATTATGAAGAGTGATCCTCATCATAATTTTGTAATCATTTCAGGATTTTTCCTAGAAACCCTCCTCTTATAAAGCCATGTTCTTAGTTTCTTTTGAACAAGGACGAAACCCCACTATGCTTATGTAATTTGGGGGGGGCGATTCCTGAAACCCTCCAACAGGGAGTGGATTATGAGATCTCCTGCAGGTGTTGCTAGATGAGGGTTGTCCACGGCCAATGTAGCCGAAAAGACGGCACCTTTGGGCCTATCAAAGAGCAAGAAGGAAAATGAAGAAGAAGAAGAAGAAGAAGAAGAAGAACAGGAGGAGGAGGAGAGGAAGAGAAAGAAAGAAGAGGAATTCGGCTGTCAATGAGGCTACCAGAAGGGTCTAGTCTATTGTCATTGGGCCACCGGTGGATCTCTTAGAAGGAAGAAGAGGGAACGGGAGAGAGAAAATATTCTGAGGTATTGGGGGATAGTAAGAAAATTAGTGGGGAATGATGAGGGTAAGAGCAATATAAAAAAAAATAAAAATCGAGGGGACGTAGGAGTTTAATTGAGTCTAAATAGCCCCATTCATTCCTAATTAATCACTTACTCCTCCATCACCCATCAATAGTCTCATTTGGCATTTTAAAATAAAGGGCAGTGATAACCCTACAGCAGATTCCTACACATTTCCATACACAGCTGATGTGTATGGAGATGAGTGGGTGAACTGATATGACCCCACATCAGTTCACCCACTCATCTCCATACACATCAGCTGTGTATGGAAAATGTGTAGAAATCTGCTGTACAAATATCATTTCCCAAAATAAACAATGACAATGGGACAGAGGGGAGAAAGCATGCTATTCGCAATGCAATGAATCTAGCTTCAGTGTCCCGTCCATGAGTTACCTACACGAATATAACGTGACTTAACTTAATAGACAATTGCTAACTAAACCCTACACATTAGTTAGGGTGATAAGGAGCTAAACGAAATTGTTCCTTTTGCAACCCTTGATCAAGCACGGAGATTTGGAGCTCAGTGGAGCTGACCCAACCTCTATATTGAAGTTGAGTCAAGTTGAGCTGGCTGGGTGCAATATTTTTCACATATTGATTTACAATTTTACACCTAACAATGTCTTCTAAAAGAAGGGTCAATTATATACTATGAACTACTTTACAAGGGATGGTTTTAGACTTGTGATAAAATTTACACAGGAAGTTTTTAGCAAACATATGAAAAGAATGCTACCTTAATTGTTGTATGCATGTGTGTCATGGACGAAAGATTCCAAAGACGGCACACAATCATAATGAGCTTAGGTGCTATTTCTAGCATAAGTTTGATGAATGAGCGTAAATTGCTTGAGCTAGAGAGGTTTGATTTGCAGTAGATTCATTTGATTTGTACTTGTAATAAAATAAGCATGGATGAAAGACTTAAAAGGCACAAGAATCAGTAGGGTTGCACCAAAAATCCGGTCCCGACCCAACCCAGATGGAACCGACCTGACATTGATTCAGGTCGGATCCTATCTCGGGTAGGGTCGGTTCCAAGGTTTAAAAATCCGGTTTTATCTCGGGTCGGGTCGGGTTTGACTTTAAAATACCTAAGAACCGAGATACCCCATTTAAATTCTTTATTTTTTAAAATATATAATTTTATTATTATTATAAATATATAAATTATTTTTATTAAATATTTTTATAATTATTTTATTAAAATTTCGGGTATTGCGGGTTTTATCTCAGGTAGGGTTGGGTTTAGGATTCTCAGGTCCTATTTCTGGTAGGGTCGGGTTTAGGATTCTCAGGTCCTATCTCAGGTAGGGTCGGGTATAACAAAACCCGACCCTACCCGACCCAAGATGCAGCCCTAAGAATCAGCATGCATTCTTAACGAGCTTCGGTGCTACTACTTACACTAGTTCAACGAATGCATGCAAATAGCATGTGCTAGAGAGGTCCGATTCGCAAGCCGATTGATACATTTGATTGATAATTATATAACCGCCATAATAAAACAATCAATGATATTTTTATCAAAAAATAAGTATGGATGAAAAACTCAAAATGCACAAAAACTGGTGTGCATTGTTAACGAGCTTCAGTGCTAGTTCTAGGTGAAACCTACAATCGCGACATAAGTGAAAAATGGTGAAAAAGCTATCAGCACTTGACAAAAATTGTCACACCACAACAAGCTTCTTTCAGCCGTGCCATAATTTCTTTTTTGATGTTCACTTCCAAACGCACAACATCAAGGCTCCTTTCAGGCCTATTGTTTTTTTTTTTTCAGTCTCATTTCAAGCTTCCGAACGCACCCCTAGTAACCGGCTCCCATCGAGCCAGCCGCACTAGTCCATTCAGCTTTGAGGGCTATACCGTCAAATCACCTACAAATTTGGATTCTCCTTCACGACGGTGGGGGTATCCGATTCGTCGCTTTTTACAAAATCAGAGCCCAAGAAAGACCAGAAAATCCCCCGCTTCCGATCTCCATCGCCTCCCTAAGAGGAAAAAGGAGCCATTTTTTACTTTGAATTCTGTCCTGTTGATTGCAAGCTCCCTCCATGACGATCGGTTCAGGCGGATCGAGTGTTGTCGGTAATAATCACTTCTCCCAATTTTTTCCATTTTTTTCGACTCAGTTTGGCTATACTTTCGTATCATTATGCAGTCTTGTGATTTTGTCTGCGAATTTATGAGTTGCGATGTCGTAGTCTCTGAAAAGATTAGCTTTAAGTCAGTTTAATGTTTATGGATGATTTCTGTGTAAACTCAACTAATGGGGATATGACACGTGAGGTATAATTGCTGAGTTTGTATTTGTTCCATTGACATGTTGATTTTTTTATATTTTTGCTTTTTTGTGGAGTGGAGTCCTAATTTGTTTTGGTGTAGTAGCATTAGCAACTGAAAATTGAGTAAGCTATTTGTGGAACTTGCCTTTTCTACCATATTGTCCCATTGAGTGGGTTTTAATTAAAGAAAATGAGCTACCAACAATTGTTGTTTTTGGAGAAAGTAAGTTATAGGACACTTGATTCCATACAGATTACAATGTGGTTGTGGAATTTGTGCGTTGTAGAGATTGTGAAGTGGTATTCCATGGCAATAGTTTGCGTTGTTATTGTCAAGAACCATTTTAGGTCCCTAATTTTGGACAAATGATAAGCGTTTCTTAAGAAAAAGTTATTTGTACGTGGAGGATGGAGCATGTTGATGCAAGCAGTTTTTTCCAATATTCTGATGGAGTTTTTAGTCGAGCCACTAGTATCTATTTTATTATGTATCTCATTCTATGTTTTCTCGGGCAAGCTGTATCGTCTCTTCCATTTCATCTGTTGAGGATGCCAGGTGAGATTTTTAGCATAGGATGCCACTTATGAGATTCTGGATACAAGGAGGAGATTATGAGAATTTTGGTGCATGTACATAGGTTTTCTGAGCACTAGTGGTCTGTTTCTCCTTTAAGCATATAATCATAATCAAGTAGCGCATTTTCCCAACTATACGGGGTCGGTGACATGGACCTTACTCCTCCATTCATGCCTGTTTTGGGCTACCTCTTTCCTAAGAGATAGTAAAGTCAAATTCTTTTTTATTAACTCCATCCAAGTTCTCTTAGGTCTCCCTCTCTCTCTCTCTCTCTTTTAGCATCGTTTACATACATCACTTCTAATCTTCTCACAGGAGCATTGCATATGCCCATACTAACGCAACCTACATTCCCTTAGCTTTTTTCCTAAAGAAGCTACCCCTAAACTCTCACAAATATATTCATTTCTAATCCTATCTCTCCTAGTTATCCCACTCATTTACCTTAACATTCTCATTTCGGCTACATTCAACTAATCTATATGACTTCTCTTTGGTGCCCAACAATCCACTCCAAGTACATGATGGTAATAAATCATGTAACTGCAGTGCCACTTTCAAGTTGTTTGATTTCAAAATAACACAACTTTTTCTTTCACGTTAAACAAACTCTTCAGGACTCGTTATCAATTTCTCTTGTTCCTTCTCTCCTTTTCTGGTTTATGGTGTTTGAATTCTAGTTATTTTTTACTGAATTCTAGTGTTCATCTGGCTTCTTCTTCTTCTTCTTCTTCTTCTTCTTCTTCGATTACATTTAGGCTGTTCAAGATCATTGTTTGTAGTCTTGCTTCTTCCCGTCCTCTTCATAGATTACCTTGGTTGGTTAAATTTGTTGTTATGTTTTTAGTGTACAACTAGTGGGTGAGGATAAGATGATTATGATCTTGACTGTGGTTGAATCACTTCTGCTCAATTCAACACTCTTGCCTCGATTGTATACAGGGAAAAAAATGACAAATGCTTGCTTTGTCTGTGCACTTCATATTGCTTGGTGCATTTTACTTACATTAACGATCTTTTTCTCTTTTTTTTTTTTTTCTGTTTTTTTGGCATATCCTGGTATTAGGAACCTGAACTTATTTGCACACACACTTGGTTTGTAGTCGTTTTGCATGTTGGTCATCAGCATGTGAGCCTTTTTGTTGTATGGCTTTCTTTTCAAGGGGCGCTAAAGTATCTATGGCACTTTAGGAGAGTAGTAAGTTAAGTAGAAGAAAACCTGAGAAGCCTTCGAGGTCACAGACAAGAAGTATAGTCCAAGGTTGACATAGCAAAAACAAAATAATTCTCTACCAAGGAGAGAGTAATTAAACTATCGAGATCTGAGTAATGTGAACCATGTGGTTCAATCAATGTCATTGGAATAGTGAATGCGGTATGGTACCAGTCTCCCTGACATGGGGTGCCAATGCTCTTGGTAACTCTGAGTTTTTATGATGAGGGCCAGGTGGCCAAGAAGATGATATTCTGGTTGTTTAGGAGTGTAGAACATCCTGCTTTATTGGTTAATTACCAAATGGAAGATGGATGGTGAAGGCACTGGGGAGATTTTGGCAAGTTCTTGCCCACTAATGGTTAACCAGGTGTTTACATGCTTGGTAGAGCTAGTAATAAAATTTTCGGTTGCTTGAAGGGCAATGACTAATTTGCTAAAATCTGTAAACGGCTACCAATATATGATGTGTGTTAACATTTTTCTTACAACATGACTACTGGAGTAAAATTTTCCAAATCTTGATTGTGGCTTTTGAATGGTATGCGAATATGATGGGACACTGTAGTTGATTTTTTATTGATTTAGTCCTCATTTTATTATGTAGTTCCTCGAAACTTTAGGTTGCTTGAAGAGCTGGAGCGTGGAGAAAAGGGCATTGGGGATGGGACCGTTAGCTATGGAATGGATGACGGGGATGATATTTACATGCGCTCTTGGACAGGCACAATTATTGGTCCTCACAATGTATGATCCTTCCAATGCGGCCAATCGTTTCAAAATACTTTTAAGCTTTTTCCTCAATTATTCTTTTTCTCTGCTATGTTGCAGTCTGTTCATGAAGGTCGCATTTATCAACTGAAGCTATTCTGTGATAAAGATTACCCTGAGAAACCTCCCAGTGTTAGGTTCCATTCTCGGATAAATATGACCTGTGTTAATTCTGAAACTGGTGTGGTATGCAAGTAGAAGATTATTCCTGATCACTATTCCTTCATTTAAAAATTCATTTTTTTGGAAGGCAAATTATAGGCAATTATGCTGATTTCCTTTTTGAGCACACTTGTAGGTAGAACCAAAAAAGTTCGGAATGTTGGCAAATTGGCAGCGAGAGTACACCATGGAGGACATCTTGACTCAGCTGAAGAAAGAAATGGCTGCTCCACATAACCGAAAATTGGTTCAGCCCCCTGAGGGTACATTCTTCTAGCTCTGATACTTAAGTGTTGCCATTTGTGATGGACTGGAGATCTTGATAATTAGCAGGAACGATGATGGATCTAAAAGGATTTGTTTGGTAAGTTAAGATGGTGAAACAGGCCACTTTGCAAGTCTCCAATTGTACGAACATACTGGTGTTGGTAATATTGTATTTATCCAAGTGTTCAAAAACTTGTTTGACTGTTGACTACATATGAAGATTTTGTAATTGTGTGACTTGCAATAACTCTCGTTCTGCTCCTTGGTTAGTGACTCTGGTGATCCTGCCATCACATTGTGTCCATTGTTGCGTCTTAGGGGCCGTTTGGGGTGTGATTAAAAGCAAAACAGTGGATGTTTTGCTACAATATAGCATTCATGTTTTTTTCATATCCAGCTGAAACACCTCTGGTCGTGTTTCTCGCTGGATATGGTAAAAATATGAATGCTACAGTAGACATCCAAAATCCACTATGGATATTTTGGCTTTTTTACGCCCCAAATGTTTATGCAAGTTATATTAGGATTATCACATCCAAGTACAGATCACACACATTTCACAAGGTTGCTTAATTGCTGGGGTTTGTATTCCTAGAGGACTGAAGAAATGTTCCTAGTTCCTCTGGTCACTTTTAAGCCTACAACAGATTCCTACACATTTCTATACACATCAGCTGTGTATGGAAAATGTGTAGGAATCTGCTGTACAAATATCGTTTCCCCACTTTTAATAGATACAGTTTCATTCAAATGTAATGAAAATTTAGTTCATTCGAAAAAAAAACTGAATCTATTAGAAGTGATATTAAAAGTGACAGGGTCACGGGAGGGAGTAATATTTTCAGTGAGACCCATGATTATAACTTGTGGAGTTATGATGTTTTTCGTCCTTCTATTATGCCCATATTGCATTAGCATCCGATGAAGATGATGATGTTGAACCTTTTATCTCTTTGTCCCCTCTTCGTGTGGTTGCGTCAGGATGGTATGGGCATCCCAAGTAAAAACTTGTCACTTTGCATGGATTGTGTACCATTGTGATTCTGATAGCATTGTAGTCATACATATGCTGCATGTCTGCCTTATACGGACACACAACATGTACTTTCTCTTCTTTCCTTACTGCAACGCATTCATAGCACAACTGAAATTACGAAGTATGTTAGCCATACACCAATTAATAGACAGAAAGCACTTAGCTGGAAATTGCATTACAATTGCAGAACTGAATACTAAGTAGTTGATTAGTAATAGATAAATGCTAACTAATGCTCATTGCATCTGGAGAATTGGATGAAGAGTACACAGAATCTGTTTGCCCTTGGCTAATAAGACAGCTAGCAATAGAGAAAAACTAAAAAGAATACAAAAATGGGAGGGTCATTGGTATCAAGATTGTTGAATTTGTGATGTCTTGCATTAACCTATCTTTTGGTTTTTTGCACTAAGAATTAACCTATTTAATCATAGATTAGTCATATATACAACCTAATTAGACTAAGAAAGTTCTAAGACTAACAACTGTAGAAAATTGGACCAGGATGAGTCGTTGCAGTATTTTAGAAAATCCTCCTCTTTTTCAAATAATACTTCCTGAACACGTATCTGAAAAACAGAAAAAGCTTATGTTCTATTGGAAAGTGCGGGGCGACAACACATTTTATGTAGCAAGATTGTAAGAGAACCTTGCATGCCCACCGGAGACGAGAACATCTGGCTAGGTATATGTTGTGTCCTAGCATGGGACACGAACAGGGCCAGGTATCATAGCTGGAGAAAGAGAAGAAGACAAGGGAGAAATAGTAGAAGAAGATTTAATTCATATTGCATAAGTCCTAAAGGAGGAGAAAGACCCCCTTATATGGAAGACTCTAGATGACATAATGACGATATGACATCACTATGACGATATCATAAACTATGATTACATCCAATCAAAGAAACGTCACTATAACGACATCATAGGCCATGATTACATCCAATCATGGTCTTTATTACAATCACTAATTGACACAAAAATGGAAACTAATCCTAATTAGAGAATCCAGCGATATCCATGCGTGATGACGTATGCGTGCTGACGTCCTAGGCCTGACGTTCACAACACTCCACCACGCTTCCGCTACTGCCTTGTCCTCAAGGCGGCCAAGTAAGAAAGCACTTCATAAACAGCGGTGACAGAACGCACTTATTTTTGTATTTCTTGTCCAACCCAAAACACAAAGTTAATGGAACGATCCAGTGGCCATCCCCTACGGAACCACATGCACAAAATTGTGACTCAGTTGCATAAAAATTCCTTGAGAGCACCTGATTTTCATGAGAGCTAAACATAAGAAAAGAATCTATGGGACCAGTGTTAATTCCTGCTACATAAGCAGGGAAACCAAAATCAGCTGCTGTCTCAAGTGATTCGCCTGCTACATCTGAATCCTCCTGGATAATGGATAATGTATTCTGATAAGGCTGACCACCATTTGAACGAGTTGAAAGCAGCGCACTTGCGGATCCACGCATGATTGCCTCAAGAATTAAGTTGAGATGAAGTTCTTTAACTCCGGCTGACAGGACAATAACAATCCACTTGTGAAAATAATCAAAATATTTCCTGTCTAATGCAAACGATACCTGAAACGATTCGATCCCTGTATGTCTAGTACATCCAATGAGCTGCAGCTCTTGATCAGCAGCGTGCATAATTTCCTTATTCCTTGTTGCAACTTCAAATTGAGAAGAGGCCAGTGATGCATTCTCCATTGTACTGAATCGCACAAAACAGTAATCCTTTGAGTGGCCATTTGGAGTCGTTATCATCTTAATATCAACAATTCCTCCACATGTGGAAAATAGCTCATGGAGCTTGACTTCTTCAAAAACCTCTGGGGCGGTGGCGAGTGACTGGAGTATGCCCTCAGAGACCCTGGAGCTGCTGTTTCCGAGGTGATCCAGGCAGTAGTCGACGAGGGAGGCTGGCTCGGTGGGAACGAAGGCCTTGGCGGTCGGGACTGGTTGGAGAAGTATTTCGTCAAGCACATGGGGGGTAGTAGAAGGTTGAGAAGATAGCTTTTGCCAGAACTCACTGTGTTGCCATGTCTGGTCGTGCTCGCCTGAGCGACGACGCTGATCAAGGATGCCGAGGTGGCGGCACAGCTTTGGGTGGCGTCGTGGCGACCTGAGCTTTTGGAAAAATCCCATCTTAAGGCAGTGGAGAGAGGAAAGGTGGTAGCTTTGCAATCGACGAGGTTGCTGCGGTCGGCGGGGTGGCGTGTCGGCGGTGTCGACCCTTGCAGCGATACCCCTGTGCGTCTGGCGCTGCCGAACGAAGGTGGGGAATGTCGGGTCGCCTCGGCTCAATGGATCGAGCCGATCCTTGGTGGCGGAGGAGGCAGAGAAGAACTCACCAATGGAGGCATGAGAGACGAAATCGGCAAGGCCGATGTGGCTGGCCAGAGGTCTCGGTGTGACGAGGGATGTGGGGGGTCTCAGCAGAGAGATGGATAGCAGGGGACACATGGGTAGATGAGGGCGAAGGCAATGGATATGTGGTAAAGCCTAGTCCTTTGTGCGAAGGTCGACTGGTGGGGGACCTCGCCTTGGCCGGCAAGACATCGGGGCTGGAATCTGACCACACCACGGCTCGAGGTTGCTTCCCACCTGCAGATGTTGGTGAAGGCAGAGCCAGATGTGGGTTGAAGGAGCTGGAATCGGGGGTTGGCGAGGTGTCACCAGCGGGGCCCGATAACGGCAGCAACATCAGGGACATTGGTTGCCGTGGAGGATGAGGCGCGGCCGGCGAAGCGTAGAAGCTGCTGTAGTGGGGCTAGCACGACAGCGGAGGTGGATGTGGGAAGCCCCATCTCGGCTGGGCGGAGTATCCGGTGGCGGTGCTAGGTGGCGGGGTGGCCATGGCGGTTGCTGGATGGGAAGTGCTAGAACCAACATGGGATGAGAATGGGCCGTGGGTGACTTGATGTGGGTCAACCCCAAGGGCATCTACATGACGATGAAGAAGGGGTCTAGGGCCATGCATTGGTGGCGGCGGCGTGGCCATGGTGGCAGCTCGCCAGGCCATATTTTCAGCGTACGTCAATCGCAGTTTCTTGACTTGCTCTTGGATTTCCATTAGCACGGACATGATTGTCTGTTTGGAGTCAGAATCAGCCCGTAGATCGAACTGCGGACATGATTGTCTGTTTGGAGTCAGAATCAGCCCGTAGATCGAACTGCTCCGATACCAATGTTGTGTTCCAGCATGGGACACGAACAGGGCCAGGTATCATTGCTGGAGAAAGAAAAGAAGACAAGGGAGAAATAGTAAAAGAAGATTCAATTCATATTGCATAAGTCCTAAAGAAGGAGGAAGACCCCTTATATAGAAGACTCTAGATGACATAATGACGACATGACATCACTATGACGACATCATAAGTCATGATTATATCCAATCAGAGAGACGTCACTATAACGACATCATAGGCCATGATTACATCCAATCATAGCCTCATTACAATCACTAATTGACACGAAAAGGGAAACTAATCCTAATCAGAGAATCCAGCGATATCCATGCATGATGACGTATGTGTGCTGACGTCCTGGGCCTGACGTTCACAACAGTATATTGTACTCAAAACATCCTTCCTTAATTACAATTATATTCCCTGAGTTTTTGAAGAAAAGATTGATAGGTCCTAACTGTGGCTCTTAATGTGAGTAGGTCCCCAGTTACTTTTTTGAACCAGCGTTTCCTTGGTTTTTGTTGTACAAAAAATAAAGGCAAGAACTGCCCCTTCTTATTCCTTTTCCCTATAGATTGGCTTTATAGTTTCCTATTAGTCTTCTTTTTTCCATTTTTTCCCTTATCCTTTTTTGCTATTTTTCCCCATCACTATCATTTTTGTTTTTTTTTACTTGCATATACGAAACATACTTTTTTCTAATAAATAAACAACAGGAGGGGAAGTTTATGTATACTGCTGGCATTAGGTCAGATTCAATGTGCAGCTCTCGGTCAATGTTCAATAAACCATGCATCTTTCTTGTTGCACTTGCCATCACACAATTAATGTGAAAAAATATTCATACAAAGATATATTGAAACTCAGAACTCCCCATCTTTTATGTGGACCGCCAAAGCCTTTGTTTTCTTAGTCAATTTCCCATTCCATTTTTTGAGGCCTTGCCTTGAGTTGAGGCAATGCATACAGCCTCAAAGGCGCTGACCAAAAGTGTGAAGTTTTTTTTTTGTGCTCTAAATTATATATAAAGAATGTAGCTTCATTCAGGCCACACATGATTTCTTAGTTTAAAAAGTCAAAATTTTCCTATTGTCTTATCTTTTTCCCCTGCCATTTTAAAACTTCCTTTCCATTTGGATTATTTTAAAGTGCTATTTACTTCTACTTCATTCACATTTTCTCTCACAAATAAAAAAACTACCAGGTTTTCCGCCCCTGCCACTTCGTAAAAGCTGATATTTTTTCGAATAGCTCCTTGTACTACATTCCATCCTATACATACAAATATGAGGCTGAGGCTTGCCACCACAAAATCAAATCTTCTGGGAGTAGCTATTGAACTTCATTGGCCGTTGATTATCCAAAATCGATGGCACACACGGAAGATCTGTGCGCTATGTAGAAATCACGGGTACAGACTGAGCGCACAGCCCTTCCGTGTGCGCAATCGATTTCGGGTGATTAATGGCTGGTGAAACGGAGTCACCGGTGAAGCTTCACCAGTGGATTCGAGTTCTGCCCCCACCCAACCCCCAAAAGGAAGTATGAGGCTGAGAGGTGGACAATGGCAAAGTGGTATGAAGGAGAGAAGCCACTCCTAGTCGCATTCGCTACAAAATTTTGACAAAACCATATGAGAGAAGTTATTAGCAAGCAACCTTCACATGAACGGCATTCAAAGGCTGGCATCCTGTTCCCACTCACCTACCAAGTCAATTTCCATCTTCTAAAGTCCTCATCTTCCATGTTCACAAGTTCAAACCTTATGTTCATCTCTTTCAAAAGCTCATTCAGCATGAAAATTAAGACCAAATAACATTTTCCTTCATGGGTATCCTAGACATTAACATGAGGTATCTCATGCACGTTCATTCTGAGCATGTGACTAGTTCATTTACACCATTGAAACAACATATTCTCACGTTGGGTTGGTCATTAATGCATGGTTGTAGTCGGTTTTCATTGTTCTCTTTCTATTTACACCGTGTGAAGTTGGCGAAGGGGTAAGCATAGCTGTTTTTGGTAACCCAAAGACCAGATGGCCTGTGAGAATTAGGTAAGATGGACTTGTCTAAACTTGCTTTGATCAACCAATCTTTTGTATTGAATGCCTTATCGTTGAAAACTCTCCAAAGAACCTAGAGCTGAATATCTAAAGCAACCTTGCATTAATTGCATGTCATCTAGCAAGATATGCATCTAAGTTCCACATATATTCATGTCTATCTAGCATGGGTCTACCGCTGCCTCTCATAGTTCCTCCCCTATCTCTTCCTCATGGAAAGAAAGAAACAAGATGAAGAGAGTTCTTCCAGTAAAAGCAGTACTGAAGGTTCAAGCCAAAACGAATTGACATCTCCATCTTCCATACCGGCAGAATCAGAGTCATCGTCAACAGAGATAGCAAACTGCAGAAATGAAGAAGCAACAAATGCTTTTCATGTGATGGCCGGGAGTTCTTCGTCGACTTCGAGTCATTCCAGTTCTTTATCACGTTCTGCGTCCACTGTGACATCGGAATGCGGAGATAGTGTTGAGGTAGCAGTATCCATGGTTTTGGGGGCTTGCACAAGATGTCACATGTATGTGATGCTGCAGAAGCAGAATCCGAAGTGCCCTAGATGCAACTCCACTGCCCTGATCAAGTTGTTTCATGAATAACTGGGACTGGTACAAGCCATATGCTGATATGCAGAATTCTGGTACCAATAATTAAAATGTTTTTGGCTTCTGATCTCTGAGCTTTGCCTTGGCTGTTTTAATCTTGGAGAATACTGTCTTTAAACGAATCTCATATATAGCATCTGGGCTAGATATGAATGCATATATTTTGTAAAATGAATTGACAGTCATATATTATCCTCACAAGCCCAAATCATATGAAAAGGCCGGTGATTTAATGGGTATAATTCAACAACCTGAATACACTCTGCAAAGTTCTTTCTCATTTCTTCATTTTGCAAACTAATAATACATAATTGATCTGTTCAGCATTTTTTACACACATATAAGGAAAAGTATTTCTCACAAAGATTTTTTACTGGTAATTCAGATACTGTCAAATAGCCCATTAGGTTATTCGTACTTGTAGAACCTGTTGATGCTATACTATTAAATCTAATCAAATATAATTCAACATTGTTATATCGCTCATGCTATCTAATATACATTTGGAGATAGTAACTTCATTAGTGATCATCCTGGGCAATATGACAAAAAGCCACTCCAATGATTTGTATGAGCAGATTTATAGTAACACTTTTTCGACTGTAACATTTTTCATTGGATAGGTGCAAAAGTAACACTGTCCCAACCAAATCCCAAAAGAAGCTTATCGTCATCTGAATACAAGTACAATATATATGTCGCCATGGCCAAAATTCGCATAAACACTGGAACCAAACATGTACACTGCATGGGATATAGCTCACACGAATTTAATATTACAATGTAATATTCAATGACAAGCTTACAAGTTTAGTAGAATCTTTGTATAAGCTCGACTATATAAAGTAATGAAGCATTATTTAATTTCTTGACATATTGAAGGAAAATAAAAAGAAAGGAGAAAAAGAATTAGGACCTATATATCATTCACAGTTTCCCCATATTTACACGGTAGGATGGTAGCCAGGATTTACATTTGTGTCCACCCTCTGGACTACCCTTCTCAAACTACATTCGTGGCAACATTCAAGTGCAAGCCGAAGAGCAGTTCCCAGTCCTAGAACAACCAGAACACCTGCATTGATCCTATACTATCAGAGAGAGATCTACCCTTGCAAGCGTTCTAAGCATAGAAATCCACAATAAGGACGAGATATCATACCAATAATAATGTTAACAGGGAGAGCAGAAACTCCAAGGGAAATAGATATCAGGACGTCTAACAACAACCCACCGATGAGAATTGAGAATGCAATCCACAGTGGACTGTAGCATCCCTAGAAACAAACAAACGCAGAAAATGTTAAGATCGAAACTATCTGCATTACCGATTCTATCGTAATTCTTCCATGAATAGTCAAATATGTGCATACCCTTTCACCTTGTCCAGGCATGAAACTAGATCCTCGAAATGCAGGATCAACCCTCCAGACCCAGTAATTTGACTGTTTAATATCATATAAAGAAGATATCAAACATTTTAGATGGTTCAATGAAGCAACATACAATAAAGATGAGGATTATACTGTATTAGCAGAAGAATGAAAGAATCGATGGTTTTCTGAATGTTGTTGAATAACTGTCACCAGAGTTACCAACAACTAAAAATGATAATAACTGTCACTAGACTGTCGCAGGCAGCCATCTGGCACTTAGTAAGGAGTCAAAACCAGTTTATGGCTCCAATAACTTCATTGATATAACACTGTTGACCACTGGATAAAAAAAATAAAGTGTCCGAGTCCTTAGAATCCGACTGGAAGGGACAGGGCAACCAGCCTCTTAGAGCACCGTATTCCACTGCCAAACCCCTCCGTTCCCATCAGATTATACCTTGGATAGACCCCATTAACAGGGAAAAAAGAAAAACTCTGGCTTGTTTTTTACTAACAGTTGCATAACAGTCACTTAATTCAATCGTCAGAAATTTCAAGTATCATTCTATGCCTTGGAGCCCACAGAAGTTTGCAGAATTCTGATCCAGATTGTCATCTTTGAATTAAATCTGCATATGGACTAACAGGCCACACCCCCTGTCCCATGAAGTGTACACCAGAGGCCTCCCAATAGGCTATAAACAGTAAAGGACAATGAAGGTTCAAAAGCCTAGCATTGTTTTGAGAATAATAAGATAAGGTAACAGAAATAATTTTCAGATTATTTGTCCAGTCAATGAAAATCTTCCGGAAGAGACATAATTCAATGTGCATGTGCAAATGAAAGCATCCAGGGGAAGCAGACATTGTAAAATGATCTCATGCTATTTCCAAAAATGACCATTGATCCATCATGCATGGTCATATATCCCATATAACATGCATGTTATTCTGCCAGTCTGCAACATAGAATTAATACGTCCATGACTCCATGTCCAAAGAAATATATGTGCACTTTTGCAAAGCATATATACTTACATTTGGCTGTGGCTGTGGAGATGGGATATTTGCCGCCATCTGCCTGTACAAAGTAAGGTAATGCAAAAATGTAAGTGTGCCATAAAAAAGTCGAAAGTTAGAACCAAGTGTCTGGAATAGAATCATTGACTTACTGGCATATTTCACATTTATTTGAACCCCTCGTACGAAACCACTTTTCTATGCAAGATCGGTGTGCTTTAGCAAGTTCACCACGACATTGACATCCAAGATCTATCAAAACTTCATCAGTTTGTTGCTGGCAAACTCTGGGACAATGTTACATGCAAAACTTTTCAAAATATACTCAAGTATACACTTTCAGAACAAGCAAAGGTTTTTGTGAACCTTAAAAGGAACTTAAAGATTAATGTTGAAGGGATTGCAATTTCTTTAACAAAATATTCCTCTGTTTAAGATATATTCTCCCACTGGAATAATGTCACAGTAGTCCTAAACTTCGAAGACGATCCAACGGAGGAAAGAGATTCCTAGAATCATGGAAAAAACAGTGACATATAGTCATGATGCATATTTTCAAAATATGCAGCAGTACTCACATACAAGCCTACAGACAAGACCGCATGCTACAAATTCCTTAGAGCTCTTATATGCAGCATAATCAAAGTGTATTAAGTACAATCACAATCATGTTTAACTTGCCATATTGGATAGAAACATAATATCATAAGAATTATAAGTTTCTTTGACAAATTTGTTTTTGACGTAGCAGAGAATGTACAATAGGATTCTGAAATGAAGAAGCACAAGAGGAGGTAAATAAAGCAAACTATAGTGTCTAAAAGACGTACGGAGCAGGTAAAATCAGTAACATAACTGAGTTTAGTGGAACGATGGAACTGGAATTAACTAATGCAGAACAATAGCATGTTAATGCAACTGGAGCTGACCAACCAAAAACATAAATGCCCAATCTTCATACTCCATATAATGCTCGAGTTTCAGCGCATGTAAGAATAACCCTTAGCTAGGTCATGTAGTAACATATTAGACGTCAAGACATTATTCACCCCCACAAAATGAGGCAGTATAACAATGTATTGAAGTATCATTCCAATGTACACATTCTTCAAAGAGACTTTTTTCTATAGCATTTTAAGGAAGCTTATCATGTTCCAACCATGTTCAAATCTCAGTTATCTCCTTTTTCATTATACCTAATTCCCATCCACAATCCAGCATATACAATGGTATTATCTTTAAGAATTTCAAATCTATTTCACAAGATCAGATAGCCTTAAAAAAGATATGCAATACAGACATCCTTAGCAAATATGCCCAAAGAAAATAAAAAAATCAATTTCTCCATCACCTGCATTCTTCATGGAAGCTTTCACCACTGGGCAGCCCCATCTTCTTCAAATGACCAGATTCGGATTTATCGCTCCTCTCTTCCACCTTAGTCCCCTCTCCTCCCTCCGCCCCCCGCACAACGTCGCCAGCCTCATTGCCCGCAATCACAATCACCATCGCCTCAGCCTCAGTCTCAGCCCCCGTTCCGACCTTCCCATCCTCATAATTCAACCCCTCTCTCTCCTCCACGCCCCCGCCGCCCATCCCCTGCCTCTCCAAATCAACCATCTCCCCGCCCTGCCCATCGCCCGGCATTTTCCGGCCCAATTCCAACCTACCCACAAAACAAAAACCCATAAACAAGCTTCCCATAAACCAACAAACATTAAATTTGGCAAAAATAAAATCTTTACAGTCATAAATTTGAATACCTCTAAAGCCAACAAGAACCCGGCCCAGACGATCCAAATCGTCGCATTTGGAACCGGAGAGGCCGAAACTGCAAAGCTTTTATTGATATGAATCCGAAAGCTTTAATATCCAACAGAAAAATCTACTTTTCTTCTCCATTACAGCACCAAAAAAACCAAGATAAAAAAGCAAATTTTCCACAAATTACACCGAAATTAACAGAGAAGATAGATTATTTTGTCGTATTTGAAATTTTCGAAGTTTTTTTTTTGTGAATTTGATTCTCTGAGAGGGCTAAGGCTGGCAGGCTTGAAGGAGACAAGAAGAGCGGATGGAGTTTGTGGGGACGAAGGAGAATGTGGAATGACGGAACTGCCCCTTCGCGCGTAAAAAGCCGTGGCGCGAAGGATTTGTTGGCGTTACAGCGACGCACGAAGGCTTGCGGGAGTGTGGGGCGGCAACAGGCTGTCAGTCCGAGGAAAATCTTTAGCATGGTAAGGACCAGATAGATTAAGAGCTAAGTGTATAGTTTAAAAATGTGCTTTGATTCACATTTATATTATGATGAATCACGTTTATATGAGGAGGCTCATGCGCGTCGGCATGCGCTATGATGATCGGGGCCGTCGGATTTTGATTCGGTGGTAGGCGTTAATATAGGGGGGTAGGCAGGTTTGAATCACAACGCCCTCAGATTGTGTTAGCTCACAACAACACCCATGAGCCCTAAGTCATATCATCATCATCATCATCAACATACGCTTTATCCCAGCTATTTACGGTCAGCGACATGGATTATAGATCGCGTTTGACTCTAGCTCATATAATTTTTTTTACTTGGAAAAGTGATTCATCATCTCTGTCCATCAAGTTCTTCGGTTGTTTAAAAAAAGAAAAGAAAGAATGGCCTTTGGTTTTCTTTTCCGGGGGTTTTTTGGATGTGACCATTTAGCTAAATGTGTACTATACTAATGGGGTAGTCCGTAGTCTAGCTAAAAGGAGCACAGGTTCTCACTTAGGGCCTCCACTCCACTTAACCCATTTATAGTATAGCCACCCCCACCAACCGTAATTCCCTTTTATCGATCAAGCTAGCAAGGAGTATAGGCTTTGCCCTGAAGAAGAAGCCAGACAATCTAGTTTGATTATTTGAAGTAAGATGGCCTGCCAAATGCTACTCCTAGACTATATGGTATGGGAGCAACGACTGTTACTTCGATGATGAATAGCTATTTTGTGCGTAACAGATGAAGAGAGCCAGGTCTCCATTTGGATAGTGGGGAAGATGTCAGCAACCTTGAGCCCCTCATTAAAAAATTACAAGTGATTTGCCAATAAGACCATACAAGATTGTTTATTTTGTGAAGGTTTCAATTAGTATGGCTATTTTGGTCCTTATAAAAGTCAACAATAATTTGGGTTATGTGGGCTGAAAGGTCAAAAATAACTTAATCTATATATTTATTTTCTCACTAAAAAATGTCTATATGAAGTTATGAACTGCTTGTAAGTTATATTTCTTTCTAGTCTTCATGTGTCAGTTGGATCTTGTATTCATATATACAAACTAACAAAACTAATTGGATAATAAATCACAGTATCACGACAGGTAGGCCTGAAATGATTTTTTAACTTAACACTTCATGTTTATTTGTTTTTTTGTGCTACATTCATATTTATTTTATCGAAGTGAGTTACTTCTGTTAAGAAAATGGAGGGAGAGATGAACAAAGTAAATGAAACTTTTTTTCCTTTTCGGTTTTCGTTATTTGTTTTTTAAGAATAAAACTTAATACGTTGTTAAAACTTCGCAACAGAACACAACATTATGGGTTAATATGTTGTTAAAATTTGCAACAGAACGCAACATTATGTGTTTATCATTGGCACTAAATCAATCATCTACATGAATAATGTGGGTTTTAGCCTTTAGGAATGAGTGCATTAACTTGATCATGGAAAAGAGAAGCATGCATCATTCCTTGTTGGACCATCTACACGTGGAATTGGACCAGCCAGAAGTTGTTGAGGAATTGCTTATTCAATCGACCATGCTGTCATATATGATAGAGACTACACATTTGCTTGATGGAAACTTAGATGTTTAATTTCTTGTGAACGTTAAGGTAATTTTCTTTCTTTGATGCTACAATAACCGTCAGAGAAAAACACAAAAACACCACACTGACAAGAACATCGGGGATGACGATGGGGACTCAACCACTTACAATCTACCCCATGCGGAAGCATAATAAGCATAATAAGGTAAATTAAGGTAAAATTTTGTTAAAACACGTTACACATTATGTGGCCAAATTTATGACATTTACCATGGATGAGAATTTTCAGCAACCCCTAAAGCAGTGTTAACTGTTAAGATGCCGTAAGTTGCAGAAAAAGTGTGAATTTTCTTTTCCTAAGTAATGTACTCAATTCGGAATTAGTAGTTATATTTGATTTATAGAATAGATTGATCTTAGCCTTTGAGAGTGCCCACTGCCTTGAGCAAAAAAATAAAAATAAAACAGGTAATTCACTAGAATTTCTATACTCACTCCGTCCAAAATTACCTGTTTCGATTAGAAAACCATAATGAACTATTGTGATGATTCGAAAAAAACACAACTAGTAGGTCTCAATCCATCCAGTTTCTGGTGCTACACTCAGGCTTTCGTTGGCCTCCCCTCAAGCTTGGGAGGTGTTTCAGTTATGTCAATATGACCGATCTCCAGTAGACAACCTTTGTATTCTACACTAATAGGGTGGCTGCAGTGGTGAAGACGGTGGTTCGTTGGCTTGTCATCTACTTCTTTGCTGGATTACTGTTCTTGCATATTTTGTTGTCGTGGTGGGATGCATGTAATATGTTTGTTAAGTAATCTTACGCACTGTGAGTTTATGTTATGAATGTTATTGTATTCTGTTATCTATATTGACAAAGACATTTTCTGATGTAGATGGTATGTATCATAATTTTTTTTGGGCTTTGTACTTAAATTAACCTGAGTTTGGTTTGTGTGATTGATCAAATAGAAGTTATCTTGATGATCAACTAATACAATCTGGAAATTTTTTACCTTAATTGATAAATCAGTGGTATAAATGTATATAGTTTATATGCTATAGGTTGTGTGTTTATGAAGCTAGAGTTTTACCAAAAAAAAAAAAAAACTTTATCTATAACCCTCTAATGTGATGGGCTTAGGACTAACGGGCCTATTGATGTCCCCCTTCTATCGTTTCCACTTTCTTCCCATGAACCCACTCACATCCATCTTGACCCACTCGTAAAAGCTCTTCCTAGACATAGAAACCAGCCCATAAAACACACTAAAAGCCCATTAACCAGTGATCTACATATCCACCATCCATCCAACGGCTGAGATCGCACGATCAAAACTCTATAAAACACCCGTAAGCTCATCCCTCTCTGAAAACCCTAGATTCCCCTCCGCCGGAGCGCCACCAGCCAAGCCAGCTAGGGTTTCCCAAGCCTCGCCGGAGATGGGCCGCGTCCGTACCAAGACCGTGAAGAAGTCCTCCCGGGTGGTGATCGAGAGGTACTACTCCCGGATGACCCTCGACTTCCACACTAACAAGAAGATCCTCGAGGAAGTCGCCATAATCCCCTCCAAACGCCTCCGCAACAAGATCGCCGGCTTCTCCACCCACCTCATGAAGCGCATCCAGCGCGGCCCCGTCCGCGGCATCTCCCTCAAGCTCCAGGAGGAGGAGCGCGAGCGCCGCATGGACTTCGTCCCCGACGAGTCCGCCATCAAGACTGACGTCATCGAGGTCGACAAGGAGACCATTGACATGCTTGCTTCGCTCGGGATGTCGGACCTTCCTGGGGTGACCAAGCAGGCGGAGCAGCCCGTCGGTGGACCTTCCTTCTCCAGGCCGTCTTATGGTGGTCCGAGGAGGCTCTGAGGTGAGGGCTTCGTTGAGATATAAGAGAAAAAACGAGTCTTTTTTGCAGTAGTTTTTGAATTGTGCTAAATTTTGGGAAAATTTAGGGATTTTCTCGTTGTTAAGATATGGTGATGTGATGTTAAGATTTTTATCTGAATTTCAGTGTATACTTTTGTTGTTGGTCGAATTGCTGGACAATCTCTGAATTGTTTCAATCCGTTATTTTTGAAGTATGGTTCATGGTCATGAATTGTGGTTGAGTGATGGTGAGTGTCTCGTAGATATTGTTCGTTTCTAGTACATCGTCTAGTAATTTGGTGGATGCTAATCAGATATGACATGATACTGAGTGTTTGCATTCGTCTGTCAACTTGAGATTTATCGATTGGATGACCGTTGACAATGAACCAAAACACTGCGGGATTTGAAGTTCGAATACGTTTAGCTAAATTGTATGCTTAATCTTTATTTCCTTCAAAGTTTTTTCTCAGATTTGCACGAAATGATTGCTGTAATGTGACTAAATCCTGTTATTGAAATGTTGTATGGATTGTAGCATGTCCAGCATGATGCATGCATGCCAATGTTCACATTACCTACACTACAACACATTACCTTCACTATAACAATTGAGTAGGCAATTTGTAAACGGACAATGTTATAGCATGAACGTAGAAGTTGCAGCTGGCTTCTGAACGTGATGCACTAATGAGGCTACAAACTAAATTAGGTGACTAGTAACTGTAGTTTGATGCTCTGAAATAGTCTTTTTGGGTGTTAATTATGGATGGTGATGTGAGAACTGTTCAGACTTCTCGCCTGCTTGCCCTTTAAGATGAATGAACTACACCAATTACTTCGTGTTTATATTTGTATTGCAATGCATTAGAAAGTGTAGGTGGGTAGGCGCTGTCTGTTTGACAGTTTAGAAGATAAAAAAATTGCATTTCAGATGAGTAGGGCAGAAAGGAGTGTCGCAAGAAGCATCATCATTTTTACGATAGACTTAGTTATTTCTTTTTCTGGTGGAGGTATGGAAGTTCAATAGATTTGAGATGAGATGGTCATAGCACTTTTTAGAGTAAGGTAGAAAACATGCGGCTGTGTCGATGGTAGTGGTAGTTGATACTGTGATAATGCACCCTGTGTAAGATAAATTTCTCACAAATTTTTCTAGAGAACTATCTTGTGTCCTCCGCTCCAAGATAGTTTTAGTGTATTAAAGTACCACTAGTGGTAGTTGATACTGTGATAATGCACCCTGCTTGATAATTTTAATGTGTATAGGTGAAAATTTGGTAGTGGATTGTCTATGCATTTGCATCATCTGTGCATTGACGCGTATTGGTGATATGGCTTTGTGCTGCAATTGCTTATTCAAAAACACGTTGGCAATTTTTATACCCAGCAGCTTACTAATTGCCAAAGCAAATCTTTGGACGGTCTTAATAATAATTGACATAATTTTTAGGAGCGCTATCAAATAATATTTCTCAGTCGCTTGGCAATGGCTGGCTTTGAGTTCTAAAAAATTTGTACAGCAGTTTGGTTCCAAATCGCTGTCAAGCTACTTTCATGGCACAACTTGATTGCTCGACGCAAAGCTCAAAAATGGTTCCATAAAACAAGCTCGAGCTTGTCCTAGCTCGAACCAAGCGATGTAAAGTTTGCTAAGGGGCCGTTTGAGGTGTGAAAAAAGCAAAACATCCACATTGGATATTTCACTTTCATTATTTATTTCAGGTTTTTTTTACTTTTAGGCTGAAACACGTCCTTAAGTGAAAAAACCTGAAATGAATAATAAATAGTGATTTAAAACATCGACACTGGATATTTTACTTTTTATGATATTTTATTTTTTATCACGCCCTAAACAGCCCCTCGCATACAGAAATTTTATGATCTTTGGTATATGTAAAATATTTAACATGGCGCCGGTGCATAATTTCAATATGAGCTTGGACATGTGCAAAAAGGTCTTTTTTGGCATGCCATCGTTTTTCCTCAAATGCTCACTAGCGAACTTGCTTCTACATTGAGCCTTCTACGTCACACTGCAGTAATAAACCCATAAGGATAGTTCCCCCCAATTCCAAGCGAGGAGTGACTCCATTTTAGGGCCAGTGATGGTCTAGATTACCAGCGCAAAGCAGCAACTGGCTACTAGGGCCAGGTTGGGGGCTGAGCATTCTTTGTAAGCCTATGAAGTTTATTCTTGTGTGTGAACATATGCCCAAATTTTCCCTGGTAATGTGCTCTTGTCTCGCTGATTAGTGTTATTAATGGGTCAATCGGTGCGAGTATAGAGCCATTGCCGTCCTATATAAGATCTCTCCCTCTCGAGGAAGGGGCCCCAGGTTTCGCCTCCATTAACCTACCTCACAATTTGCCAATACCTGCACTCTATTACAGTATTACTCCTTTCATTGCCCAAATTCGAATCCATATTCAACCCATTGTCATCGAATTAACAATAGTAAATCACCTATTAACAAAAAAAAATCACCTAAAAACCCAGCGTCAAAACTTTTAAAGCCTTCAAATTGTAAGTCTTTAAAGTTTTAACAAATGGTAGTTCAAAGCGTTTTTGTAGCTCTAAACTGAAATAAATGAAGGCAAAACATTCAAGCAATCAACTCATTGACCACCACAAAAATCTCATTTATGATTTGACCATTTCCAAGGTGAATTCTTTGCTCAATATATCATGTGAGAAGAAGAAACTAAACAACATAACCAAAAATTGAAAAAGAGGAGAGAAAGCAAACAAATCCAACAAAACCAATGGCACAAGACCCCTTCAATTATATTCCCTCCATCCTGTTTAGGATGCTCCATCTGCAAAAGAGGACAATCCCTTTTCAAATGCTCCATACTGCCAATTTAAGAGGATTTTGAACCTCTTCTTTTTTCAGATGGAGCTATTAAAACTGGAAGGAAGAAGTCTTGCCAAAAGTAAATAAGAAGTCAAGAACCTTTTTAAGTGATCCACATTTGGAAAGTGGCCCGGGAATAGGTATGGGCCTAGAATGTTGTATTCAAGTAATTATGCTCTCGTTGGCCACAGGCCCACAGTAGCTCGTTTCGCCGCCCATGGACCTCGAGCCTCCCCAACTCCGTCAACCTGCCGTTTCCACCCCCAAGGGACTCCCCCAACTACACTCTAACGGCGTTAGCCGCCTCCCTCCAGGACGCTGCCATGGCCGCCCGCTACCTCCCCTCCTCCGCCGCCGCCGGCGACCCTTCCCAGCTCGGCCGCGCCTTCGCCGACCTTTAAGCCGCCTACCGCCACCTCTCCGCCTTCCTATCCTGCTTCCCCCAGCCTGCCGAGAACTCCGTCGTTTCCACAGGAGCTGCCCCCGCCGCCGCCACGGAAGAGGCCGACGAGCTCATGACCGATCGTGAGGAGGATGAGGGTGTTAGTTCGAAGACGATGGATGAGGTCGAGGAGGGGATAAGGGATTTCGCGATTCAGAGTACGGAAACGGAAACGGCAGCTGTCTCCGAACTGGGTGCCGGCCGCGGAGGGTGTTCGGGAGCTCGGTTCGATCGATCCAGAGGAGCGGATGCGGTCTTTGGATTTGATTTTCCAGTTCCATGGCTAACTCCATTGGGGGCCTCTCAGGTACTGTTTCCAATAGATACATTTCCGAAAACCAAATGTATCTATTAATTCCGGACGGAGGGAGTATAAAGTAGCAAGCTTTACAAGAATGAACTGTTTGTTGTGGATAATCATTGTATAGATATAGGAAAATTTATAATCCCTCCGTTCCATATTACTTGTCCTATTTGTTTTATAGAACTAGTAATGTTGAATGGAGGGACTACTAGTTTTTTTTCGCTATTAAGTTCAATGCGAGTCAAAGACATGACGATAAACCTGTTCGGGGAAGTGATTGTAGAATGATTCAGGTTTGGCTGTGATTGTGATTCAGTAGTATTACAACTAGGGGAAACAGGTAGATGTAATGGCAGTGATGGTGGTGAATTTGCTTTTGGAGAAGTCTGTAAGGCGGGGTCGATCTCAATTGGGAATTTGTGCTAGAACTTGGAGATCGTATGGCTCAAGCTATTGTAAGGTATTTTGCTTTGGAGAACTTTTCTATGATGGGGAGTGGGGACATCCTGGTTTAACGTGTTCTAGCTGGAAATGTGCTGAATATCTCTGTTTCTTACTGACCAGTGCATTAAATTTAGTTTGTAAAAAGCAATAGATGGTGAGGGAATGCTTGCTAGAGGCCAGGAATTGAACCGAAGTGAATGGAAATATTTTGCTCTGAACATAGCCAGTATGTTTGCTCACTCTCTAGTAATAATCTGGTTTTAAACATAAGTGCTAGATCTATGTCGACTCTCTCTTAAAGAAAAAACACCGTTGATGCAGAATAGGACAACTGAATACTATTCTCTTTATATGTTGTAAGTTATATAGGTAGATTTATAAGGCTCTTCCATAATTGTTGGTCATCTGTTATTGGTTATGACATTAAGCAAAAATTCTAGTAGCTGATAGTGGTGATTGTGGGTTTTTTTTATACATAATGGCGATTGTTGTTGAAACTTTAGTTTGTTGTGGTCACTTTCTCCAACTTGGTTTTTTGGGTTTTCTCTGACTGGATGGACGATCGATGCTATTGTGTCAGGTGATATAAAATCTGCTTTTTAAATAGAATGATCATGACCAAAATTTGAAGATAGAATGTGAAGATGATTGCTTGAATGCTATTGTTACTTTGTACAACTGTTACACTCCCTTCCCACTTCAATAGTCCTATCCGTTTTTTTTCCAAAATGACCTATTTTGAGTAAATAGTTGTGAATTTCGGGTTTCAACTTTCAAGGTTCTCTTGATTGTAATATGTTGTGTCTGTCACTTCAGTGCATGGCAATCCGCTTATGTAATTGTTGCCCAATTTTTGATATTCTCATGAGCATATTAAGAATTAAGTCTAAAAGATTTGATTCTGATGCCCCAGTGATTCGTCTACTCCACATATCCTTCGTTTGACACATGCATACCTCTTCTTGCTGAAATGCACATAAGAAGGTCATATGTATTATGTGAGCGTCAAACTGGTCATTCATGAGTATGAGCAATTGAAAGATTAGTGCTATTTTAGTGGGTTTATCAACGGGACTAAAGTTTACCGTAATCAAAACCAGGCTACTTCCTAAAGAGGATAGCTGTCTGATCTATACATGAAATATATATTTTATTATCTGTTAAACTTATGTTTATGCTAGTATTAGATTAGAATTATTACTACTTTAATATAGTTTTTGGTTTTTGTAGGAAACAAGAGTAAAACGCAGAAATGGGATGAAACGCGACTCTAATGATTGAATATTAATTACTTCGATTGAATATCTCTGATTGGACTGATTTAAGCTTCATGTTAAAGTACACAAAGTCAGCTTTCCAACGCCACTGACTGTTCGCAATTCGGAGTTCTGAGCAAAAAGTTATGATCATTTGAAATATTGCGCGCGAAAGAGGCAGAATTAAAGAGAAGAACCGTAAAGATGAGATTGGATGGATGAGATCGATACAACGGATTTTTAGTTTAATAAAAAAAAATATGAACTGAACCAGTTCCGTTCTGTTCCAGTCCGGTTCAATTAAAAGAAAAAAAGAAAAAAAAACCGGCCCGAGGTACCAGAACAGAGGCGCTCAAGCAGAGCTCGGCGAGGACTGTGACCGGTTGAGACCCCGACGGGGCTGGGCTGAGCTCCGTGAGGCGACGGCGGCGCTGACGACGAACAAGACGGCGGCGGCGAGAAGCAGCTCGTGCTCAATCGAAAAAAAAAAAACAGAACTTCGAGAGCAGATCCGGCCTTGATTAGGAAAGCTTCGATTTAGATTCCTTCTTTGAATAGGAATCGATGAAGAGTTGAATTAGGACTCTCATTCAAGGCCTATAAAAACAGGGGCTTTAACAGGGAAAAGAGGAGGGCAAAAGCCGCCGGAAAAGGGAGCGGAACAGAGAATTTCTGGCCGGAAAAATAGAGCTTGAACGGAGAAAAAAGCCGCTGGAAAAACAGAGCTTTCCGGTGGGGTTTCGGCCAGAAGAGAGAGAGAGGGAGGAGGAGCGACTAGAGGCGAGGAAGACAAGGCCGGAAGAGAGGAGAAAGGCCGGATTTTTGGGCTGTCTGTGAACTGCTACAGTGCACGACTGCGCGAGGAAGACGATGAACAGTAAATTGCTACAGTAACAGTGCACAGTGAACAATGTTTTCCGATGAATAGTGCACAATGACTCCATCAAATCAACAGCGTTCTCCTTGTCCGATGGCCGGCTAAATTCGTGTCCAAGGCGTAGATGAAGCCCTAGATTTGTGTTATTACTCTTGATTGTTTTATTTAATACAGTTGATATGATTATACTTAATGCTATTTCATGAGTTTCTTTTGAGTGCTTGACCATAGACTTGATTGATATGCATGAAATTAGATCTTTTTAATTCCTGTGCTTAGCTAAAAGTAGGCTGGTGTTAATTCTATGCTCGACCAAGGATAGGATCATTAGCCCAAATGATAATTCTATGCCCGACCAAGGATAGAATTAGCTACAATAATTTATAGTGGATGAACTCTCGTGTCCGACCAAGAACGTGAGTGAATTCACTGTGATTTGTGTGTCTGACCATGAACACAAGTTACCGTATCATATCAATTTGAGTGTAATAATAATTGAGAGTAGTAATTGCACGTCTAGTGGTAGATTCTTTGCTTTGGTATCTTCTCCATATTAATTAAAATCCGATTTATAGTAGTTAAATTTTATTGCTTTCTCTAGAATTAATTAAAACAAAATTTGCTTTCACTTGAATTTGGTAAAATATTAGTCCGTCCCTGAGGTTCGACAACTCTTTAATACTCACTGTAGTACAATTGCCTTGTGCACTTGCAAGGGTTTATATTTAAACGATCACTGTCTAAACATGTCATAATGGTTTTTATGTTTCAAATATTTGGAAGATGAAACTAACCGAGCAAATTGTTGAATATGAAGTTGTCCTGCTTTTGATAATTGTTGGAGGCTTTTTAATTCTTATGTAGAGTTTTATCTTTTGGGTTTGAGTTGCCGTTCTTTCTGTCTCTCCCATTGTAGAAAGCTTTTACTGTGATCTCCTGAAAATATATGCAACATCTCTTAGCTGCTGGCTAATAAGCACTATGATTTAGGCACAATTGGATGAATTGCCTATATTTTGATTGTCACCATGAAGGTTTTAAACTCGAAGCTGCTTTTACATAATCGTCTACTACCTCCAGTCTTTTTTAATAGATGCAATTAATTTTCAAAATTAATTCATTTCGAATATCAATTGCATCTATTAAAATTGCCCATAGGGAGTATTTCCATTGTTCACATGTATTTTTTGTTGGAATGCACCTTGCTTGCTGGTATGACATTTTAGTCTTGGTAAACGCATATATCAATGTTATTGTTCTCATATCTTAGATCTACTAGCTGATTCAATAGGCATTTCTACTGCAGGTTTTTGACAAGGATGTGTGGGGAAAAGCTGAAATGTGTTTAACTGGGTATAAGAAAGCTTCTCATGGTTGAAATAATCAACCAAACAGAGTAACGTGGGGTTCCCCCCCCCCTAAAAAAATTGCATTATTGTATATTTTATATGCTTTTAGGCCTAACCAGTTTGCCTATTTGATTAAGATAGCTGGGATGAGGCGAATGAGAATGGTGATGATTGAGAGGCTCAACCATTTACCACTTTACAAATTCCTCAAATTGGTGGAAAAAGTGCCATGCAATTATGATTATGATCGTCTGCATATGACCCTCAGGTCTTGGTGTTTTTTTTTATATACCAAACCTTGGTGCTGTTCATAGAACAAACCAACCACCATTAAACTACTCATCTAAGGATGAAGCTTCTATGGTTTTGAATATGTTCAAACAATGTGTTTTTTTTATATACCAAGACTTGGTGTTGATAATGGTCCAAACAATGTGGAGCCAGCAAGAGAAAGCTTCCTTGTTCTAGGAAACAACATAAGCTTTTTTGACTGTCGGCATGAGGCGTCATCTCCATCACCATCAAGTATGAAAAGAGAGCAAAACAGAGGATGTGAACAAAGATCTCACTCTCACCTCAGGAAACCCTACCACTCTTCCCTATCATCCATGGGGGCCCAGCCACTCGCTTCCTTGAGATGCAAGCTACCTTTTCTTTTACTTTTTAATTTTAATTCCAATTTGGACCCCAGGAATTAGGGTGTGAGGATAGCGTTAGGCTCCATATGTTGGTGCTTTTGAGGTGAAATCACTGTTGCTGCTAGGAATCTTTCTTTATTTCTTTCTTTCTCCATGTGAACTCTTTTCTCTCCGTCCATGATTCTGATGATTTACGGCTCGTATTAACAGAAGATCGACTGACGATATCATGGAGGCGAATAGAAAATACTTCCCTTGACCAGGCTGAAAAAATTGGCTTACTAGAGCAGGAACACCTTGAGTTGGATAATTAATAAAGCTTGAATTGGGCCCAACAATGGCTGGTGGTGGTACGGAGAAAAACTTTCATCTTTCCCCAGTCAAGCACTGAAGGCTACTTTTCTTCTCTCTACTTCAAAAAAGTGGATGCAGACTGATAACAGAAAGGGAAACGATATTTGTATGGGAAAAGTTTAAATGAGATCGCTCTCATATTGCTTATGTGAGGCCACTTTGAATCGTAGCCGTTGGATCTTGATCTGACGGCTACAAATATCCATAATGATCTCACCCACTCTTTGATGTGACACACTCACTTACTCACTGATTTGATATCCACCCTCCGATCGGAATCTAACGGCAATAAAGATTGGCCTCATGCTCCTTATATGAGGAGCATATTTATATACACAGCTGATGTGTACGAAAATGTGTAGGAATCTGATGTAGGGTTATCACTGCCCTAACAGAAAAGCAAAAATTCATCTAATCCACCCTTGTGATCAAAAGGGGTTTGAGCCTGTAAATGGGCCATGAATGTACCAGGGAATATTTACAACATGCCTTCATCAAAGATAAACAAAAATGAGAGCGCTTTTCCTCTAGCTTTTTTTTCACCGCCACCTCACGTGCCAGTGTATTGCAATGCTGGGCCATTTTTATTTCCTTTTGGGTAGTACTTTTCTTTCCATTTTTTTTCTATCACCGCCAACTTCACGTGCTAGTCTGGTGTGGTGAAAGGAAATAAAATGTGTACTCCCTCTCCCTCTGTTCCAAAATATTTTGTATATTTAAAAATAATTTCATTTTTATTACACCATGAAGGCCACAAGGAAATAACATGACTTTTTTCTCTCTGATATCCCGTCCAACTCATATGTTTGTTTTAGAATCAAATTCAAGTATTTTAGGAGGAAGAAGTGGTATAATTTGGTAAAATGTGTAAGAAAAGTGATGTACAAATATCATTTTCCAATAAAAAAACCCTCAAGGGCAAAAAAGGAGGACACTTATCTTCCATCCAGCAGCTTCCGGGAAGATTCAAGTGCCAGCCACGTCATCAACTGGACCCCACTTACCATGTCGATGACCACGCTCTATCGTGTCAAACTCCCATTGGTCCACACACCTCCCAATTTCCACTTGTTTTCTCACCTTCCTCCCCTTTTAGGGGCCGTTTGGGGCGTGATAAAAACTAAACATCCACCGTGGATAATCCACTTTCAGGTGGATTTTTTGAATTTATCCACTATCCAGCTGAAACACCTCAGGAGGTGTTTCAGCTGGATAGTGGATAAATTCAAAAAATCCACCTGAAAGTGGATTATCCACGGTGGATGTTTGGTTTTTATCACGCCCCAAACGGCCCCTTAATCTCCCGAATTTTCCCGCCCTTGAATCCTCCACAATCACCCCACCTATTTCCCCCTAATCACCATTGTGCCACTCTTCGTCCTCCCAAGTTTCTCCTACTTAGTGTCATTCCCGTGATTCCACGAAAACTCAAGCCCTATTTTGCGAACTCATGCTCACGCGGTTGCTCCTTGTTTACTTCAAAGAGACCACCTTTCGCCTCCGCCTCTGCAAACATTTGACTTCAATCTCAGCAATTTCTGCTGCAAATTTGGGGGTATTTGGGCGATTTTTGGGGTTGGAAATTGGGGTTTTTGGGTGATTTTTTGATTGGTGGTGAGATGGTGATGGCAGTGCTGCCCATGGAGAAGCTCCCGGTGGGATACAGGTTCCGGCCGACGGACCAGGAGCTCATCAGCCACTTCCTCCGCAAGAAAATCAACGGCAAGAAGGGGGAGATTGAGGCCATCCCTGAAGTCGATGTCTGCCGCTGCGAGCCCTGGGACTTGCCAAGTAGTCCCCTTTTTACTTTTTTTTTGTCATTTGATTGATTTTGATGGAATTGAGTGTTTTTTTGTTTGATTTTGTGGGGTTTGAGTATCGAGCTGATCTTTGGTGTTGCTAATCTGGGACGTATGATTTTTTTTTTTAAAATTTTTTTCGGTTGATTTTGGTTGATTATGCCATCGGTATATCATCAAAGAAGCAACTTTTAAGTATAGAAGTGTCTATAATTTGATGTCTTCTTTTTTTCTCTTTTTTACCACCGATTTTGATCCAATTGAGCTTTTTTAGTTAGTTTGATTTTGTGGGTTTTGAGTGCTGATCGCTGGTTTTGCTTAATCTGGGGCATATGATTTTTTTCGTAATTTCTTTGGTTGATTTTGCTTAATTTTGCTTGGATATATGAACAAAGAAGCAATTTTTAAGTTTAGAAGTGTCTTTGATTACGTGCAGGTAGATCGGTGATTCCAAATGATGATCCGGAGTGGTTCTTCTTCTCGCCATGTGAGCGGAAGTACCCGAATGGGCGCCGTTCGAACAGGGCGACAGAGAAAGGGTACTGGAAAGCAACTGGCAAAGATCGGACTATTAAGTCCCGGGTGAATTTGATCGGGATGAAGAAGACTCTTGTGTTCTATCGCGGGCGGGCTCCAGATGGCCAGCGTACTAATTGGGTTATGCATGAGTATCGGGCTACTGAGAAGGATCTTGATGGTACTGGACCAGGCCAGGTGAAACTCCTTCCTGTAATCTTGTATAGTTATTTGTCCGTATGTTGTAGGAAAACTTTGTTTTTTAGTGTATATTGGTGGTTTGTAATTGTTAATTTTGGATACTGACGTGGTAGCAGTTAAACTTAAGATCTTACAGTTGTCACTTAAGACCGATCATGAAGAGGAAATTGTCAATTTGTAGCATCTGGTTTTTTTATAAGATGACATTCTAATTTCTAGATCATCAGAGTTGAAAAATGTTTACTATTCCATTTGTGTTTCTAATTTTTTGAGCTTGCATATAGTAAATATTGAACATTACTTTGTAATGTAAAGTTGTTACATTGTCTGTTACTAAACAATTGAATTTACCCTATACAGAGCGCTTTTGTCCTCTGCCGTCTCTTCCACAAGTCTGATGAGAGAGTAGAAAGTCCTGCTAGTGAGGAAATGGATGAGAAAAATGGGAACTCAACTTTTGACGAGGTGGATCCGAGTGGTCTCTCTCCTTCAACAATCAAGTCTTCTCTTGATGCTACTCAAGGTTCTGGAGATGCGCATCAAAATTCATCTTTAGTAAAAGTGCAAATTCCAGATTCAAATGTAAAACCACAGCTTATTTCGCCTATTGCTCATGAAGATCAGCAACATGTGGATGTTGATAGGTGGTTGGCTGATAGTGCTGACAAGAGAAACTCTTATCCTGTTGTAGCTGAAGAGTGCCATAGCAATAGCAATATGGTCTCAGATGTTGAAGATCACGATGCTGATGCAGCAGCTACAGAGGTAAACAAATCTTATGATTTATCAAAACTGTTAATGTGGGCTCATGCTACTTCTATTAACCGCCTGTTATTTTTGTTCCAACTTCATTGCTGACATGATGCATCTTTGGACCTATGATTTTCATGTCAAAAAATGTCACAATAGTCCAAATGCTGGTGGGAGGTTCTTGCGATACAATTAGACGTGTAATCGAGGTGTTGCTGAACTCTTCACAAGTTTACGTGGAAGAAATTATTAACTGATAGTTGTCTTCTATTGCTTGCACATAGTGCCACGTAAACTTTTGTTGCCTTCCTTGTGACTTGGAATTTTAAAAGATATGGAATCGGCCATAGTTTCTTTCATTTCCATCCATGTTCTCTGCAACTTCGCAGATCATTGAGTTCATGGACTGGGTTTTTCCTTAGTGTTCGAATATTTTTAGTTTTTTATTGCTTGCACATAGTGCCACGTAAACATTTCTCTTCTTCCTTGTGACTCAGAATAATAAAAGATACCAGAGCTTCTTTCATTTGCATCCATGTTCTCTGCAACCACGCAGATCATTGAGTTCATGGGCTGGGTTTTTCCTTAGTGTTCAAATCTTTTTAATGATACTCGTGAACAAATGCCTACACTCGAGAGAACCTACATGTGATAAAAATTATCCACTAGATCCAGGATCCATTTGGTAGAAGATGTGGAGCTGTGTTACAAAGATGTATGACTGAATCTCTGAGTTTTCCTTTTTTTTACTATCCTCATGTGATTCTTATAAATGACAATTTGTCATGCTGCATTTATGTGCACTGCTTCCTAGGATGATTACGTTAAGAAACTTGCGATGGTCACAAGATTTTTGTTGTAATTTTTCCTTTTTTAATCAAGATTTCTTTTTTTTTTTGTTCATAAAAAAGAATGAAATAACTTGCAATTTTTTCTTGCTTTTCTAATTTTAATTGGTTAATTGATTCCTGATTGCTGATCTGTGTTGTTTTTGTCTATCCAGGTTGATCCCTTGCTGCAAGCTTTAGGAATTTATGGGCAGCTAGAGCCAACGGATCTTCAAGGTTTGTCACAGATGGCGTCCAATATGCACCATTCTGTGCTTGGGCACCCTTTTGTGGATCCCCCCTTCTATGATGATTTTGGTGGGGCACAAATGGTGGACATGTCCAGTCCTAGTGATCAGGATATATCAATCACGGAGTTTCTGGATGGGGTCCTTAAAAGCGACCAAGATGACTGCTCGTTTGATGAAACAACTAGTCAGGTAAATATCGCTTGTGAGACTGAGCCGGTGGCTTCTTACAATAGGCTGCAGTCGCCCCCCATGGAATGTTGGTCAACGAAGGACAGTGGTTCCTGCAGCAGTGATGTGGAACTGCCTGCAATAGGAGTACAAGTAAGAATGAACTGAATAGCTTATTCTTGATAAAATGGTTTCACTGCTTTCTCTGATATTTTCTATTGTCGTCATTTTCAGCTATATGATCACTTAGACATGCACATGGATTCTACGCACTCATACCCAACACGTCCTGAACTTGAAAGCTACAATGTCAAAAGCATGCCGTTCGTTGGTGCAGATGTCATGTCTGCTACTTCCAGTTCAGAGTCTTTGCAAGCTTTGTTTAATGGCCTGGCCGAAGCGACTAGTCAGAACAGTTCTCCGTACCATAATGATAATGTGGACACTGGCATCAAGATACGGTCAAGGCAGCAACAATACCCAAGACCTGGTCTTGTGAAACAGGGCTTTGCCCCAAGAAGAATTCGCTTGCAAATGCACATCAGCACCAGTGCTGGCCCTATAATTCATACGTATGATGGAAGCCATGTTGCCAACTCTGATTTGTGGGAGAAGAAAACTGCAGATTCAGTTTCTTCCAAGGGAAGTAGGACAAGCAGTGAGGCTGATGGTCGCGATTTTGTGTCCATAAAATCAGAGGTTTGAGTTCATGACTTGAATCTTTTCTTACTTCCAGTTTATTCCTTGACTTAAAAATCTTTTAGGTTCGGATCCTCACACTTCAGTTGATGGAAGTGTTGTAGGACCTGCCTGATCAAATGGCAGGTAGTAGGAGCTTATAGCTGCGAAGCAGCATTATTGTCTTGTCTCTTGTTTGGGACTAATATATTTGACTGCCTGTTCCCAAAGGGGATAGAAAAATCTTAGCATGCAATGCATTTAGGATTACAGTCCAGGCTATTGATCTAATGTCATTTTAGTTGCAGGATGGAAAGGTGGTGGAAGGTACTTGCTCTTCAGAAGTTTGCAAATCTGTATCTGTTGGTGAAGTAGGAAATTGGCCAAATAATGGTACTTTCCGAAGAACATTCATGCTAAACTAGAGTTCCGTCCAAGTTTCTTTTTTTTTTTTGCTAATGATGTTTAACCATAAATCAGGAACGACTCTTTTAGTAGAGACATCCGAGACACTGGCATTTTCAGTATCACCAAATGATGATGATAGATCTCTTCTTGAAAACGAAATCGACCCTCTGAAGGAGATTTCCTCGCAAAAGCCTAGGCTGCGGGGGAAGCAAAAGAAGGGGGAAGTTCTGCCTTGCATATCGGTGGAACTAAAGCCATTGAGGTCCAGATCAGTTTTTGCGAATGCATGTTTTCACGTTTGTGCTGGCCTACTGATTGCCTTGCTTGTTATGGTTTTTGGTGTTTGGAGATGCATCAAAACCTGATATGTAGGTACGCATTGTATATAGAGTAGATGACGTAATGTCTAGGTAAACTTTCTCGGTCTGCTTATGTTATACTCCATAGAGGCAGAGTTTCATGTGTATAGATAGTTGCTCATGAATAATAGCTGTTCAGACAGACAAGGTTCCAACTGTTTTTTATGACGTTGGAGCCAGTTTTGTTGCACTTTAGGTGTTACACCTCTTTTTGTTGTACTGTCTATGATGTATATAAGTCGCTTAAAGAACAAAGAGTAATGTGGTTTATTACTCTCTAGTAGCATTTTTTTTATTAGAATTTAGGTATGTGTGTTGCTCTTTTATGTTTTTGTTACTCTTTGACATTGGATAATTAAATAAATTTTTATTATTGGATGGGTTTTTTTATAGCAGATACCTCATAGATATTAGTGGGAAGTTTGAATAGAAATCCTTGTGTCTAAATTGATTTTCATCTGTCCAACCCTTTGGAGACAGCCCTTGGGAATATAGGTTAAAGGTTTAGCAGTGGTCAATTTTTGTACCATTTTCAAAGCTCGGATAAAACTACATTATTTGTTAGCACCTCTTTAATACCTATACATCATAATATCACCACTTTCTTCAAGAAACACAACCGCAATTGGGATTTTCGTCACTGAAGAACTGAGAGACCAGTTCAACAGAATAAGCTGGTGGCCAGAACTGTATATCATTTGCAATGCCATCGAAGTTGTAGTACTACTCTTCCAGTACAGTCTCCACAATCTTCTCTGCCTTGCTTCCTTCCCTCTCCTTGACCATTTCATCCATCTCTTCTCCGTGCTTCTCCTCGTTAATCTTGGGTCCTTCATCCTGAGGTTTTACAAGTTCTTCAGCTTTTGCTTGAGCCTTCTCTTCTTCATGCTATGAAAGGATTTTTGCTAGCTTTCTAGTTCGCTGGTAGTTAGGAAAATGTGCTACTTGATTGTAATTATGATTATGATTCTAGTTCGCTAGTAGATGTAATCCATGGGGAGCGTTCCATCCATGGTGCCTGTCACCACCACCTTGCCAGTAACTAGTTCTGTCTCAGCCGATTCCCGCTCTCATACAAACTTCTATTTTTGTAAATAAACTGAATGTTCTTCCTTCAAATACTTATATATTTAGCCTGCTTTATAGTTTCAAATTAAGTGTTTCATACTCACCTTTCATTTGAGATGGTTAGCGCAAGCTTGGCAATGCATGTCTGTTTGGAGAACTACATATTTGTGCGACTCACCTGTACCATTAGTCACGTGTTACAACAATGACAAGCATATTGTTTGATCAAGAGGCGCATGGTAACTAATTAGGAAGACCTGTAATGATACTAGCTGGGGCTGGGCGGGCACTCCCACTGTGGGCAATGGGGAGATAACTTATGGCCATTGTGAACTTATGGCCATTGTGCATTCTTTTGTGTATTTTCACGCAAAGGGTTTCTGGCTCTGGTACTATACCCTTTACTATCAGTTGGTTTTTTACTTTTTATCGATTTCAACCTCTTCCACCTCTGTCAAGCCATAATATGTGTATTGACTTAAGCTTTGCTAATGATAATATGACCTACAAACGAACGAAATCCACAAATTTGACTTACACTAAAGGCTAGTGTTTCACTCTATGCGCATACTCGAGAGAGAGAGGGCTCCGCACTTCATTAAGCATCTCTCTACTTTCTTGGCACATCCTACGCAATGTATGTCCACGGACAGGACAACGGAAGGAAATGGGGGCTGCTTCTGCTCCTCAACAACCTTCACTTCTTTCTTCTCTAGCGTGGTTGCTGTCTTATCCTCTTCCTAGTGAAAAAAACAAATCATCCATACAGAATAATAAAGGTAATTCATGTTAATCATCCATACAGAATAATAAAGGTAATTCATGTAGGAATATGCTTCACCAATATATCTATACAAGCTGATTTTAGCTTCGCTCATTTGGCCAATCAGTGAGAGGTAAGTAACAGTTCCAAATATTGCTGATATGATCAAGACGGGAATAGGAAGAAAAAATGAAAGCCCAAACAAACGCCAATCCTATATATCTTAACAAAACCAAGGGTCAGTCCTCAATCTGCTCCAGTGATTCCCCAGCGCATGCTGTGCACCAGCTAAATATAAGGAACCTCTCAGCCACTACTGCACTGTGCTTCCCTTATTCTTGTCTTCTATAAGTAAAAGGAGGGCAGAAGCTAGAGACCTAGGTGGATTTTTATGGATGCTAAAGTAGAGATTGCCACTTATCAGAAAATTGCTAAGATGAAAAAATTGAAGATTTCTTTTTCGATACAAAGATAATTGAAGACTTGGCAAAAGAGGTAGCGGGTGAATGCATGAGTGTCATCTGTTAACTATTATATCATGGCGATCTTGTTTGTGACTAGCATCTGTGGTCATATGAAATGTATGCTATTCACAAGAGGGTTATGGCCTACGGTTAGTTAGGTTGTTATATAACTGCTATATCGATCATACAGTTCACTTGAATGAACAATAACCAATCCCTAAAAAAAAGACCAAACTGTACACTGAATATTTACACCAAACCCATACCCCCGTGTTTTTATTGGACAGTGAAAGTGTGCCCCATTGTCCAACAAAAACACGTGTATGAATTTGGCATACAGTTCCGGTGTAGAAATATCATTTTCCACCAAATAACTATGATGCATCTTCTTCATCTTGAAAACAACCGCCATTTGGGATTTGTTTCAGATCTTCGATTTTGTGCATTGTGGCCACACCGAAGCAATGTACAACTTCCGTTGTATATAAGCACATGGTCATTAATGATTTTTGCTTTAAGGAACAACGAAAATTTCTTCCGTTAACTATAAACAAATGGTTATTACTCTCTCTCTCTCTCTACAGATGGAAATGAAGATGGAATAATCCATTAATGTTCATTATAAATGATCTACACATGAAATATGTATTTTATTATCTCCTAAGCTTATGTTTATGCTAGTATTTGATTAGAATAACTACTACTTTAATATAGTTTTTGGTTTTTGTAGGAAACAAGAGTAATACACAGAAATAAGGAGAAAAGTAACTCGAATTGTTAAATCATCATAACTTCGTGTACAAATGTCGGATTGGACTGATTCAAGCTTCATGTTAAAGTTCAAGAAGTCAGCTTTCCAACGCCACCAACCATGCACAATTCGGAGTTCGGGATAGGAAGTTATAGTCATTTGAAGTTTATGAACAGTAACTACGATCGATCGTCCAAAGCTGCAAAAGTAGTGTATTGAAGGAAACGATCGATCGGACCTCAAAACGATCAATCATATCTACTGAAATTTTTCAATCGCGCAAGACAGTAACTACGATCGATCGCTATTATACGGCGTCGATCGGCAAAGCAATCGATCGGAGGAAAATAACGAAGGAATTGCGATCGATCGGTAGGCGAACGATCGGAAATACGGAGCGATCGATCGCCGTGTGCGGAAAACTGAATTAAGACCTATTTTGACTCAGATTTGGAAGGGGACTTCAAGGTTTCTCTTCACTCTTATAAATAGGCCTTATGGGAGAACGTCTTGGGCATTCAACCTTGGAGAATCCAGAGCTAAATTGGAGGCTAGAGCAAAAAAGGAAAGAAGGAGATGAAGAACGCAATGGCGATTTCTCTTCCAATGCGAGGCTAAACACTTTTTTAAGGCGTAGATGAAGCCCAATAATCTGGTTGTATAATTTTTTTTCTCTCATCTTATGTTTTTACTCTAGTTGGTGTATAGATTTTATTGTGTAATCACTGTTAATTCAATAAAAGTTTATTCTTTGTACTCGAGAGAGACAAGAGTGAATTCTTGTGAGTTTCAATCCGAAGAATACTTGCTTATCCGAGAAGAATGTGAATAGACTGAGGTGTTATATATCAATAAAATTTCATTGGTTTATACTCGAGAGAGATAGATCACAATTCCATATTTTAATTATTTTATGTGTTACATCCGAGAGGAGAGCATTATATTTTGAGTTGACAAGTGTATGTTCGAGAAGAATATGCTAGCCAATTGGAAATCTTTATTAAAAAAAGAGAGAAACGATACACTAGTTTATTATGGTAGATTCGAAGCCTTGGTCTTCTCCGTATTGATTAAATCTCACTTAGTTTAGTTAAAGTTCATTGCTTTATTAGTCTAGAATCAACATTACTGCTTTCTTTTGAATTTGGTAAAATATTAATCCGTCCCTAAGGTTCGACAACCCTTATTAATACTCGCCGTAGTACAATTGCCTTGTGCACTTGTAAGGGTTTTAATTCTATACGATCAAGAAACACTAGTAATTTCATACAACTCCAAATTGTACCAGTTTACCAAGCAAATTTCGATTAAAAAACCTGATTTACATGAAAATTACATTCAGTTCCCTAATAGAGAAGCGATATAGAAGGTTGGTGGCCAAATGGACCAACCTTTTAAGGAACAATTATCTCACTTTTAAAGTGCCAAGCTTTAGCAATAAATTACATTTCTCTAGTACAAAACTAACACATAACAAACTTCCATATGCATAGGAAACTAATATCGTTTCACATCTTAGAAGAGCTGCTAGTACTTCGCAAAAAATTACTTAAAATCATCATCATCATCATTCGCCTTATCCTAGCTATCTGGCCTTAAATTTTATGGAAATTACTTAAAATACTGGCCTCAAATTTGATAATTATAGATTGTTTGCATTTGAAAACTACATTCTAGTTTGTCAATCAAGAGAATGGTATAAAGTACAAACTAAGAATTTCCATAAAATTAAATGGCTTTGACAGAAAAAAAAGAAAGAATAAAGAATCATCGTTATTAAGTGTGACAAACTAGAATGTTGGAGATATTCACACATCCTGCAGGCACGTGCAATACTCAACACATCACAAGCACCAGGTAAGACTGGGAGTGTAATGCTTGTAGGTGGTCAATGGAACGGATGTTTGAGCTCAGAGGGTCTGAGACAACAGCTTATTCCTATATGCTTTGCACTCTCCATGTAAAACCACAATACAATTCATTTGCACTCAGGGAACTACAGTATTCAGCAAACGGAAAATTACTTGTACTGACGGAAAATGTTGAGCGTTGAAAAAAAACTTAAGCATACAATTTTAAGATCAGTGCATGAAGGCACCGAATTAAGATATCAGTTCAATAAGAAGTGTTAAAATACAGACAAACAAAAAATCAGATACAAACTATTATCGTGTAACCATAAGGGTTGACAAAACTGCATGAAGTCAATGAGTAAGAAATTTGTCAAATAGTGAGGCCTGGGAGAAGAAGAAAAGATGCCATCCCAGTTCTTAAATGAAGCCAACCTTTTTGAAGTATGGAACAATTTTTGTATGACCGAGTACACTCCAGATACATTATCTTCTGACCAATAGTTACAAAGTATGTGCTATGTCCTGTAGAACAACAGGTCATCATGTGAGGTCGCTTCAATTAAAATAGACATTGTTTAAGATAACAATTTAGGAGCTAATGGGACCCCAAAAAAAAGCAGATTAAAAAACATGAGAAAAATATCAGCCTAGCAATGCAAAACACATCATAAACTCAGATCAGAAGGGACAGAGAAGTAGAAGGTATACGTTTCTCAAATGTAAGTGTTCTATACAGGTGACTACAGAAAATCAAAAAACTACTTCCTACCAATATTAAAAGCAAATCAAAACCATGTCAACAGAACAAATACTTCCAAGTGGGTCATTTGTCAGTATATTGAGCGAGGAGAAAAATTTTGCCCCATATATATAGCCAAAAAATTGCTATATTAGACAATTGTTGGATGTAGATAACAGAATAATCAATTCAGCAGCCTTCCTATGATTCTTATGGTATACAGCATTAAAATTCTTGGTTCACCATTTGCATACAACAAATGTTGTTTTCTCTCAGTTTAATCTGCATATCATGTTCGCCAGACTAGTTCTTACATAGAAAATTGTCATATTACTCTTGAAAAGTAGATATCCCTACTTCTCGTTATTTTATGGATGCGCATATTAGTGTCTTGGGATTTATATTAAGTTAGTCTTATGATATCGGATAAACATTTTGCACCATCATACAGAGTTGAAATAGATGCACATTTATTTCATCCTCGTTTCTTATAATAGCCATGCCACTTTCTATTTGCAAAATGATAACACTTGACATCACTTGAATAGAAGATCGCATGTTGAAATAGAAAATAAGCAAATAAGAATTTTGTTTCCCAATAGCCCGAGCTTTAGGAAAATGGAAATCTTATTTACTTATGTCATATTCCAGCAACAGAAGGGAAGATGGATAAGTCTTGGCCACTGTTGTTTATGACATTTGTTTATTTTAGTATGTTGAATAAATGGTGATGCAGAATCTCCTGCCGCCAACCCCATAAAGCTTGGGGAAAGAATATATTATCATGATACTTAACATAATGAGCATAATGAGCTATTCATTATCAAGAGCAAACTAAATCCTTGAAAGTTGGTGAAGTAATTCTAGATAACCCAAAACTCAAAGGCCAAGGAATGAACATCATATAAAATGCTTGAACAATGCATGCACCCTTTGATCAGTTAAAAGAAATATAAAGCCCATTAAACAAAGTATATTCAATTGAAAGTTATGCTGGACCTATTTTTCAGATTATGTTCGCTTGTATAGTAAATGCTAATGTAGATAAAGCAATAAAAATAAATATGGAGGCTGGTCCATATAATATACCTTAAAACTAATGTGTAGTTAGCCGAGAACTACTATCCGGCAGGTCGAAGCAAGATCTTTTTTACTCACTCTACCCTCCTTTACCATGAGGATTTAGAGCACTCGATATAACCTTCTCTGCTTCACTGCATAAGGCCTCTGCATCAGTTCCTTTGATAGGCTTGTGGATAACCACTCTAACAGATCCTGTATTCACCATTCCTTCTTTTCCTGGAGGCATCAGCTCATCAGTACCCATGAGCGTAATAGGAACTACTGGTACTCCAACCTTTGCTGCTACAGAAAATGCACCTTTCTACATACCAAAGCTTAACAAGTTAAAACATTTAACCATCCATTATTATATGGGGAAAAATATGCTTAACATCATAGCTCATGCAGCTCATTTCAGATATGATGATTCGTGCAAGGACAACACCTTGAAAGGACGCATTTTGCCATCTCTACTTCGAGTTCCTTCTGAGAAGAAGAGCACTGAGGATCCTTTACTAACTAGGTCCACACAGCGCTTTAGACATACCTTCATTCACAATAATCCAAATAATTAATTCTAAAAGTTGTTCCACATCAAACGTTCATGACAATAAAGAGGAAGGAGGGGTTCAAGGGTTGAATGAAAAGAAGAGAAATAGACGATACCAAGTGACTTTTATTGTCCATTTGTCTCAAAGGGATTGTTCCCAACATATACATTGCCCAGCCAATAACAGGGATGAGAAATATTCCAGTCTTGCTGATTAACTTAAAACTTATGCCAAGAGTCAGAAGCGTGTAGATATCCAAGAAACTATGGTGATTTGCTACATACACTGCTGGAGTCTCTGAAGGGGGCAAATTCTCCAACCCCTCAATATCAATTCGAAAGAACAGCTTAACCGTTAGGGAGGCCCAAATTTTAGCCACCTGGTAGTGCAAATTTCTTGTGTACCAATCAAAGAGAATCACGAATGGGTGTTGAACAAACATAACCACAATGAGAAACAATACAAGAATGGAAGTCACAGCATAGAAGCAGAATTTCCGCAGCTTCGAAGTGAGCTGAGCTCCTGCAATAAATTTTCATCAGAACAAAATGGGTAGTAATTTTCTAGTACATCAATGAGACCCTGAAAAGTATAAATGCAATGTCTTTCCACCATAAATGATATCAAGATCAAATCATATATCACAAAACGCCATATCTATGATTACTTCTATATGTATGAAATTACCACCCATACACAATTCGACAAAGTAATTAATTGATATACAAACACCAGAACAGCGAATTATAAAAATATGGCCTTTTGGGATTAGAAACCCGGTAAGGGATGAGCACCAGCATCTAGAGACCCGACCCCGATAGCTTGCGATCTCGCAATTATATTCCTTTGTGATCTGCACTGTTTTGGGAGTGGGATTGCGCAGTTGGGGTCAAAGAATAAACTTCGATCCATTCGGGACATGGGTTGCATTGGAAAACCACGAAAAGGGTCCAGAGAGCCTACTCAGTTAACAAAGAAGTCATTTTTTTTTTGCAGTAGAAATGCAATATAGCATTGAAAATAAGCTGACTTACTGCTGAAGATGAACACATGGGATTTCAGCTTGAGGGGCCTGGCGGGACGAGGAAGGGAGAGTGGGGGCTTGAAGGTTGATGACAAAGTTTCCATTTTTCACACATCAACTCTCTCAAGACGAGCTAGTAAGTTGTCTATACCCAATACAAACATAAAAAAATACGTTCAGATTCCAGTGTGAAATGTATCGCAGATTCTGAAACGATTTCCCATATATAGATAAAAACACAATGAAATCAGTCATCTATCTATTTTCTTTTATCTATTTTCTTTTTCGATCATGTTTAAAGTTGGTAAAAGGGAATAAGAAGGTACTTGGAAACTAGAAGCAATAGAATGGAGAGAAGAGCCAACCTGGAAAAAGAGCGCTAGCCGAGGGAGGAAGGTCCCTTTGTCAACCCAGTGGACGAGGCTGGCGTGAAGGAGGAGGCTTTTTGAAGACAAAAATGCTGGGAGTTTTGTACAGTCGTAGTCTCGAAGAGGAAGTGGGAGGAGAGGCATCAGATGAGCGTTTGGTTCAACCGGGGGTTCAACCGGGTAAACCCGGTTGATGTCAATAATCATAATCATAATCACAATCAATTAGCGCTTTTTCCCAACTATTTGGGGTCGGCGACACGGATCTTACTCTTCCATTTCAGCCTATTTTGGGCTACCTCTTTTGTAAGAGATAGTAAAGTCAAATACTTTCTTATTAACTCCATCCAAGTTCTCTTAGGTCTTCCCTTCTCTCTTTTAGCATCGTTTACCTGTATCCCTTCTAATCTTCTCACAAGGGCATCTAAAGATCTTCTTTGCATATGCCCATACCAACGCAACCTACATTCCCTCAGCTTCTCCCCTAAAGGCGCTACTCCTAGGCTCTCACGAATATATTCATTTCTAATCCTATCTCTCCTAGTTATCCCACTAATCCACCTTAACATTCTCATTTCGGCTACATTCAACTTATCTATATGACTCCTCTTTGGTGCTCAGTACTCCGCTTCATAGAGTATTGCAGGCCTAATGGCCGTCCTATAGAACTTGCCTTCAAGTCTTTTTGGAACCCGTTTATCACATAACACTCCCGAGGCTGCCCTCCATTTTACCCACCCTGCATTTATCCTATGCACCACATCACTATCAATATCCCCTTCTTTATGGATAATGGATCCTAAGTAACGGAATTGATCACACCTTGGCACTTCTTGCCCATCTATTTCAACTAGGGCTCTATCTATAGTTCTACCTTCCTTAAAATTAAATTCTATGCACTCTGTCTTAGTCCTACTTATTTTAAAACCTTTTGATTCTAGAGCAATGATCTATACATGAAATATGCATTTTATTATCTCCTAAACTTATGTTTATGCTAGTGTTTGATTAGAATAACTACTACTTTAATATAGTTTTTGGTTTTTGTAGGAAACAAGAGTAATACACAGAAATGAGGTGAAAAGTAACTCGAATGGTTAAATTATCATAACTTCGTGTACAAATGTCGGATTGACTGGTTCAAGCTTCATGTTAAAGATCAAGAAGTCAGCTTTCCAACTCCACCAACCACGCGCAATTTGGAGTTCGGGACACAAAGTTATAGCCATTTGAAGTTCATGAATAGTAACTACGATCGATCGGAAATCACTGCGATCGATCGCCAGAGCCGCTAAAGCAGTGTATTAAAGGAAACGATCGATCGGCATAAAAACGATCGATCGTATCTACTGGAATTTTTCAATCGCGCAAGATAGTAACTACGATCGATCGGTATCATACGGCGTCGATCGGCCAGCGATCGATCGGAGGAAAATAACGAAGGAATAGCGATCGATCGGATAGCGAACGATCGTCAATACGGACGATCGATCGCCGTATGCGGCAAACCGGAATTAAGACCTATTTCGACTTGGATTTGGAAGGGGACTTCGTGGTTTCTCTTCACTATTATAAATAGGCCTTATGGGAGAACGTTTTGGGCACCACATATTCAACCTAGAGAGCAATTTGAGACCTTGGAGGCTAGAGCAAAGGAATATGAAGATGATGAAGATGATGAAGATGAAGATGATGGATTCTCTTCCCATGCTTGGCTAAACTCCTATCCAAGGCGTAGATGAAGCCCAGTAATCTAATTGTGTAGTTTCTTTTCTCTCATCTTATGTTTTTACTCTAGTTGGTGTATGAACCTTTGTTATGCAATTAAAGTTAATTCATTGAGTTTATTCTTTGTGCTTGAGAGAGACAAGAGTGGATTTTATGAATTTCAATTTGAAAGATTACTTGCATGTCTGAGAGGAATGTGAGTGTTCTGATTTGTCATATGTGAATAAAGTTTCATTGATTTATGCTTGAGAGAGATAGATCACAATTCCATATGCTTAATTGATTTATGTGTTACGTCCGAGAGGAGAGCACTATAATTTGAATTGACAGGTGTATGTCTGAGAGGAATACACCAGCCAATTGGAAATCTTTATTTGAAAGAGAGAGAGAGACTTTACACTAGTTTATTGTGGTGGATTCGAAGCCTTGGTATTCCACATATTGATTAAATCTCAGCTTAGTTTAGTTTAAAGTTCATTGCTTTTTTAGTCTAAAATCAACACTGCTATTTTCTCTTGAAATTTGGTAAAGTATTCACCGTCCCTGAGGTTCGACAACCCTTATCAATACTCACTGTAGTACAATTGCCCTGTGCACTTGCAAGGGTTTATATTTAAACGATCAAGTTTTTGGCGCCGTTGCCGGGGACGACATAATAGTTTACTAAATTCTTAGCATAGTTAGTTTTAGAGTAGTTTAGTCTAATTTAGATTTCCTTTCAGAGTTTAATTTAGTTTTTCTTCTTTTGCAAGATTAAGAGAGGACGCTGATTTTCGTCATCGTTGGAAGGGCCATCCCTTCCCACTGTTTGCACTCTCTTAACCCTCTTTTAGAGTAACTTTGGGTGCTTGGTGTTTTTCTTTTCTTTGTGGGATTGCATGACGTGCTAGTTGTCGCTATTAGGTTGCTAGTTGTCGCTATCTAGGACTAATGCTTGCTAGTTGTCGCTATTAGGATTGCACAGGTTTTGTTTGATTTTTATTGTGCATGCATGGTCGTCGCTCCCTGAACCCCGACCTTGCCTTTGATCCTGATCCTGAGCGCCTATATAGAATCTGTAGAACTCCTAGCAAACAAATCCCTGAAATTCATCCAATGGCAGACAACATGAACCTTGGGGGTGGGAATGGCCTAAACCAGAATCCACTAATGCCCCATGCCCGTACTCTGCAAGACTACTACCGTCCCACTGCCTACACCTCCCCTTCCTGTATCCTACTTCCTGCAACCGTGGCTAATTTTGAAATTAAGCCAAACATCATCCAGATGCTGCCCACATACCATGGCCAATTAAATGAAAACCCCTATAGGCACCTACAAAATTTCCTAGAGGTTAACACAACCTTTAAACTTACACTATCTGATGACCAGGTGCGCCTTAGGTTGTTCCCCTTCACCTTAAAAGATAGGGCCAAGGAATGGCTATACTCCCTTGAGCATAACTCTATTTCCACTTGGGAGGAACTTCAAGCCGAATTCCTCAAGAAATACTTTCCTGTGGGGCGGACCAATAAGATCCGCCATGAAATCATCACCTTTATCCAGACACCTAATGAACAATTCCATGAAAGCTGGGAGAGGATGAAATCCTTACTCCGGTCCTGTCCCCACCATGATGTGCCCAAGTGGCAATTAGTACAGAGATTTCATGAGGGTGTGTGCGATCAGCATAAGACCTTAATAGACGCCTCCTGTGGAGGCACATTTATGAAAAAGACACCGGATGATGCTTGGGATCTACTAGAGGACCTGAGCGAAAACTCTCTACACAGTGCCACCCTCTATAGATCGGAAGGCCATATACCTGGCAGGAGTGCCTCAAGGGGAGGCATGTATGATGTTAAAGCTACCACGAACCTAGAACACCAAGTGGCATCCCTAACTGAGAGATTTGACAGGTTTTTCTCACATACTCCACCTTATAACCCAACCTCTCAAGATGCCTGTGCCATCTGTGTCAGCCCTATGCACACTATTGTTGACTGCCCCTCAGCCTCCCAGTATCCAGACCTTGTACAGGAGCATGTCAACTTTGCACAAAGATACCCTAGAGCCAATAACCCCTACTCAAATACCTATAATCCGGGGTGGCGAAATCATCCCAATTTCGCCTGGAAACAATCCAACCAGGGGCCCACTTTCAATCAGGCCCCAAGACCAGAATTCTCAAACCTAACTCAGTCTTACCAACCAGCCACCAATCCTCCCTTTGGCCAAACCAATAAGAAGCCATCCTTTGAAGATCAGATGAGCCAATTGCTAGCCACCCAATCTACCCTCCTCTCAGCTTTTAATGCGATGGAAGCCAAGGTGGACGCCAAGATAGAAACCAAACACAGAGAGCTGACAGGTGAGCTAAGAACCCAGGCCCAACTTGTCCATTCCCATACACAATCAATTGCCAAAATAGAAACCCAATTAGGACAGTTGGCCCAGTCTATGAACCGTAGGGAAGTAGGAACCTTGCCCAGCCAACCACAGCAGAACCCTAGAGGCCAGTTCGCCGTTGAAGGGTCCCATTATCCAAATGAGCAGGTGCAAGCCGTTACTACCCTAAGAAATGGAAAACAAGTTGACAATCAGGTTAGGGACCCAACTATTGTGAGTGAGGACACTCCCCTTGAGAAACAGAACCAATCCTCTATGCCTGCTCCTGTTAGTCTCCCACCACAGAAGGATGTCCCAGCTGAGCCCATCAATGAAAAATTCTATATCCCCAGGGCTCCTTTCCCTCAATGCCTCAACCAACCCTCCCCGTTTAGTAAGTCCCACCAACGAATGGAGGAAATGTTAGAAGTGTTCAAACAGGTTAAGATCAACCTTCCCCTCTTAGATGCCATCAAACAAGTACCTGCCTATGCCAAATTCCTGAAAGATCTGTGTACCCAAAAGAGGAAAACCAAATCCCATGTCACCCAAAAGGTCTTTTTGACCAACCAAGTAAGCTCTCTACTCACCAGTGATATGCCACCTAAATTTAAGGACCCAGGTGTCCCTGTTATATCCATTGTCATAGGTGACCATACCATTAGCCGAGCTCTCTTGGACTTAGGGGCCAGTGTCAACCTCCTCCCTTACTCAGTGTATGAACAACTTGGCTTAGGAGAGTTACAGCCCACCTCAGTCACCCTTCAGTTAGCAGACCGATCCATTCGTAGACCTAGAGGTGTTATAGAAGACGTTCTTGTTGGAGTTGACCGGTTCTACTTTCCTATTGATTTTGTTGTCTTAGACATGGAACCAGTTGCCAACTCCAAATCCCAAATTCCTGTTATCCTTGGCCGCCCTTTCCTAGCCACAGCCGATGCCACCATTAACTGTAGGTCAGGGCTTATGAACGTCTCCTTTGGGAACACGAAAGTTAAATTAAACATCTTTAGTGCTTCCCAACAACCCTCGAGTGAAGCTGAGTGCCTTGTGGTTGACGACTTAGATGACCTCGTCCAGGAATACCTTCCCTTTGCTGTGCTTAAGGATGCCCTCGAGCACACCCTTTTCTATGACTGGATCGATCAATATGAGGGCATACCTGACCTTGAGGAGGTCCATCACCATTTAGTGGCTGCCCTATACCCTGGACATATCCCATGGCGACCCCATCATGACCCTCTCCCTGTGTCTACCGCCCCACCACTAAAACCTTCCATAGAATCCCCACCCACACTTGAACTCAAAACCCTTCCTAGCTCCCTCAAATACGTCTTCTTAGGACCCAACAACGCTCTTCCTGTAATTATCTCATCTAGCCTATCTATTGACCAGGAAGCCCAGTTGTTGGAGATCCTTACCACACACCGGCGAGCTATAGGATGGACAGTGGCCAACCTCCGGGGTATAGACCCCTCTGTGTGCATGCATCGCATAAACCTGGAGGACCAGGCCAAACCTTCTAGGGAGGGGCAGCGACGGTTAAACCCTCACATGAGAGAGGTGGTGATGAAAGAGGTAGTGAAATTGTTAGACGCAGGTATCATATACCCTATCTCTGACAGTGAGTGGGTGAGCCCCATCCAGGTCGTCCCAAAGAAATCGGGCATCACGGTGAAACCAAACTCAGAGGGTGAACTTGTGCCAATAAGAGAGACCACGGGCTGGCGGGTATGCATTGATTATAGGAAACTGAACTCCAATACCCGTAAGGATCATTTCCCTCTCCCATTCATTGACCAAATCCTAGAGAAACTAGCGGGCCAAGAGTTTCATTGCTTTTTAGATGGGTACTCAGGATATAATCAAGTGCCAGTTTTTCCAGGGGATCAGGAAAAGACGACTTTTACATGTCCCTTCGGTACATTTGCGTATCGAAGAATGCGTTTTGGTCTTTGTAATGCCCCTGCTACATTTCAGCGATGCATGATGTCCATCTTTTCCGACATGATTGATAAATTTTTGGAAGTTTTCATGGACGACTTTTCAGTATTTGGCACTTGTTTTGATGACTGCTTGCACAACCTTACTTTGGTTTTAAAACGCTGTGAGGAAACAAATTTAGTGTTAAGTTGGGAAAAGAGCCACTTCATGGTTCAACAGGGGATTGTGCTTGGACATGTTATATCAAAAAGGGGTATAGAGGTTGACAAGGCCAAGATTGACTTGATTGCTAATTTACCACCACCTACATCAGTTAAGCAAATACGGTCTTTCCTTGGCCATGCAGGGTTTTATCGCCGATTTATCAAAGATTTTAGCAAGATATCACGTCCATTATGTCACCTTCTCGGTCAGGATGTGCAATTTGAATTTGATGAATCGTGTAAAGAAGCTTTTACCACATTAAAAACCCTCCTCTCTAGCTCCCCCATCATTAAGCCCCCTGACTATACACTGCCCTTCGAGATAATGTGTGATGCATCGAATTTTGCTGTAGGGGCAGTGTTAGGCCAACGCATCAACAAAATTCCTCATGTCATATACTATGCTAGCAAGAAACTCACTGATGCTCAATTGAATTATACTACCACAGAAAAAGAGTTGCTTGCTGTTGTGTTTGCATTAGATAAGTTCAGGTCATATCTCCTGGGGAGTAAGATCATCATCTTCTCTGATCACGCAGCCTTGAGGTACCTTCTTTCCAAGAAGGACGCTAAGCCGAGGCTGATCCGTTGGATTTTACTTCTCCAGGAATTTGACTTTGAAATTAAAGACAAAAAGGGTTCTGAGAATGTCGTGGCTAATAATCTATCCAGAATTCCTATTCCTGATTTGCACAGCCATGACCCTCTAAGAGATTCATTCCTTGATGAGCAGCTCTTTGCTGTCTCCACTACATCTCTACCTTGGTTTGCACATATTGTGAATTATCTTGCTGTGGGTCAAATTCCAACCTTTTGGTCTAAACATGACAAAGACTTATTTTTCTCTCGAGTCAAACATTATTATTGGGATGACCCTGACCTATTTAAGATATGTGCTGACCAGGTCATAAGACGATGTGTCCCTGAGAGTGAGTTTCATAGCATCTTATCTTTTTGTCACTCTCATGCTTGTGGTGGACACTTCGGTGGTAAGAAAACTGCGGCCAAAGTACTTCAAAGTGGTTTTTATTGGCCAACTCTATTTAAAGACGCCCATGCTTATTGTCAATCTTGCGATAGATGTCAAAAACTAGGAGCTTTGTCTAAAAGGAATATGATGTCCCTACAACCCATTTTGATTGTTGATTTATTTGATGTTTGGGGTATTGATTTTATGGGACCTTTTCCACCATCTTTTGGTCATACATATATTCTTGTTGCTGTGGATTATGTGTCTAAGTGGATTGAAGCTGTTGCCACTAGGACCAATGATCATAAAGTTGTGCTGGAATTTCTGAAATCTGACATTTTTAGCAGGTTTGGAACTCCTCGCGCTATTATTAGTGACGGTGGTTCTCATTTTTGTAACAGGTCTTTTGAAGCTCTTTTCAAGAAATATTCTATCACCCACAAGGTTGCCACACCATATCATCCTCAGACGAGTGGCCAAGTGGAGGTTTCAAATCGCCAAATCAAGCAGATTCTTGAAAAGACGGTTCGCCCCGATAGAAAGGATTGGTCCTTGCGACTGAATGATGCATTATGGGCCTACCGGATAGCTTTCAAAACCCCGATTGGTATGTCTCCCTACCGATTGGTATATGGAAAAGCTTGTCATTTACCTGTTGAGTTGGAACATCGAGCGTATTAGGCTATTAAGGCGTACAACTTTGATATGGATAAAGCCGGTGAGCAGCGAAAACTCCAACTGAGTGAGTTAGAGGAGATGCGCTTTGATGCATATGAGAATGCCAAACTCTATAAGATGAGGACCAAAGCCATACATGACAAGATGATATTCAGAAAGTCATTTCAGCCTGATCAGAAGGTACTACTTTACAACTCTAGGCTACACATATTTCCTGGGAAGCTCCGATCTCGGTGGTCTGGGCCTTTTATTGTCAAAGAAGTATTTTCACATGGTGTTGTTGAGATTTATAATCCAAAGGATGGGACTACATTCAAAGTCAATGGTCACCGATTGAAATCATATCTCGAGGCTGTGACAGATATTGATGTGATGATTGTTTACTTGGATGATCCGACGATTACAGAATGATCGTGGCCCAGTCTGGCTGAAGACGTTAAACTTAGCGCTTGGTGGGAGGCAACCCACGTATTCAGGTGTATTCTCTCCTTTTCTTCTTCTTATTGTCTTATTTTTAATACCATTTTCATTACGCTTGGGGGAGAGGATATGTTAAAAAAAAATAAATTCGAAGAACAGTAGATACGATCGATCGTATATATACGATCGATCGCTATCCGATCGACGCCTTATCTTTGCGATCGATCGCCATGGGGTACATCGACACCGTTCATCTTCAATCTAACGGGTACTGTTTCTTGATTTATACAACGATCGATCGGCTAAAAGCGCGATCGATCGCGGGTCGTCTTCTTCACGCATAAAGCCCGAACGGCCGCGGCGAGAGAAATCTATTTCCGCTCGCTGCCGCCGTTTCCGACCATTGTTTGAGCTGAAACTCCGGCCCCCGAAGGATTTTTGCACGTAGAATCCAGATCCGGTGTCTGTTTCCGGGATTTCCCACTCATTTCATCGCAATCACTCATTTTTCTTCCGGTAAGCCGAAACTTAAAAACTCGATTTTTCTTAGTTTCAGGTGGATATTGTTGTGATTAATCTTATGCATTCTCTTATAATGACTATTGCGATGCTTATGCGTGATTTTCAGCCTTTGATTCTTCGATTTTAGGTGTTTTTTAGGATTTTTGTTCTTGCGGTGAACAGTGTTTTCTATATAAAAAAAAATTCCGCATTCTGATTTTTGAATCCCTTTTATGCATGCTTCTCTATTGATGATTGTGCTTTATGTTATGCATGATGGTTCCTTTTGATTTCCTAAGTTTTCATAAAATTTTTCTTTTTATTTTATTTTATTATTTATTATTATTTTCAAAAAAAAAAATCCAAAAATTGTGACGTGGATCTGTTATTCCATGCTTGCTGTGATATTTAGATATTACAATTACATGCTGCATATTCTTGTACCTTGATTGGATTTTCACTATTATCTTTGGTTTTAAGGTACAATGCCTCAGAAATCCGTCGCGCACAAACGCCATAGGGGTGAAGCTTCTTCATCACGTCCTGTTCCTTCCACCCCTCCATCTGAACCTGCTGCACCGCCACGGCCCATCCAGTATGAGAGGCAGGTGGTCCTCAACCCGATTATTCCCGATCTTCCAACTCAGCGATGGATTGAGGACCGGCCGGATTGGGTGAACTATTTCACCCATATTGCGGCAAAAAGGCAGAATGCGTTCGCCATGGTCCACGAGGACCCAGTTCGTGAATTTTATGCAACTGGTACCATAGAAGACAGCGATGATCCGGAGCAGGTAACTATTCAGAGTATAGTATGTGGTGTTCCGATCCGAGTCCGAGTTGCAGATATTGCGAGTGCTATGGGTTGTGACCGAGGTACGATCCATCACCCTGATTTTGATGGATATCAGTTTCCTCCATACCAGAATATCACGAGGCGCTTGATGGGGTCGGCAGTAGGCCCTGGGACCTCTACTTGGCTGGCCGCCATTAGCATGCGATCGGAGTTTCATTTTGCATTTTTAATTCTACAGCATGATGTCTGGTCAGCCAGGAAGGAAAAAGTCGACCGAACTATGACAGATTTACTTTATGTATTCGGCGACGATACTCGGCGCCGTGACCTTGACCTGCCTTCATTCGTCTTTGGCCGGATGAAGCAACTGATGGTGGGCCGAAAAGACGAGAGGTTACCGTACCCCTACATTTTAGAGCGAGTATTTCTGACTCAGGGGGTGCATTTTCCTGCGCATTCTCGTATATCTCATGAACTGGGGCCTATTGGAGTTGATGCGTATAACCGTATGATGGGCCATACACGGCGCGGGTGGCCACGAGCTCCCCGTCTTGAGGATCACGCTGAGATACCTGAGGATGAGCCTGCTCAACCACCATGGGCGACTATGCAGCAGCAGATCACCGACCTCACTGGACATGTGCAGGAGATGCGGCAATCTCAGCAGGAGATTAGGGCAGCCCAGCAGGCACTTCAAGCTTCCCAACATGCTATTACAGAACGCCTCGACTCCATAGTCGATTTTCTTCATGAATGGCGTTTTTCTCCAGGTGATGGTGCAGACGGCGATGACCAGGACTCTTAGTCCGCTCTTTCTCTGGTGTTTTCCTTCCTCCTTCTCTTTTCCCTTTTTATGATCATTGTATTTTGTCTTTCATTGTGTATTGAGGACAATGCTTATATTAGGTTTGGGGGAGAGGATGTGCTTCATTGTAAAATCAGAAAAGGAAAATATATAAAAAAAAAGTTAAATTTGTTTTAGTAGTTTTAAGTTGTTTGTTAGTACTTTTTCTTAGGTTTTGATAGTTTATCCCGTAATAATGCATGTTTCAATTCTTAGGAGATTAATTTACATTGGAAGTGTGAGTAAGTATACTGGAGGATAGATACACTTAACAGAGCATACTTTTCTATTACAGTCCTCTTGGAACAAGTGGTTGAACTAAGAAAATTCACTCACACACACTAGTTACATAAAGTAATACAGTCTAGAGATTTGTTGAATGCTAATTTACAGTGGGATATCTTTAGTCATAGTCATTGGATGATGTGTAGTTGTCTGTTGAGCTTAAAAGATCATGATAGACCATTTACTTGGCTATGGCAAGGGATTGGAACCGGAAATAAGTTGAGAGTATAATACAGCCTGGACAAAATAAAGATGTGCTGAAAATATGAATGATGAAAATGTGAAAATGAAAAAAATGAAAACAAAATGAAAGAAAGGGGCTGCTTGACTTTATAGGATTAACTTTGGCTGATGCTCGGGCCTGAAGCGGTCTCTTAAAACCTAATGCCCTAAGCTAAATTGGCTGGGAGTCATTGGCCTGAGTCATTGCTAAACCTAAGCATCTTGAAGTCAGGCCTTACACAGTCCTAGCGAAAAAAAAAAAAGTCTGTGGTGTATTATCCTCTCAAATCTAGAATGTTGGACCCGAAGGAGGCGCGCAGATTTGTGCTATCATGAACCTAAAGATTACAATGACTATGTAGATTCTGATGTTCTTTGGTTAATGGGTAACACTGGATCTGTATAAACAGAAATTTAGAATGTATTGCTACAATGTTCTACTATTTATGTTATCATGCTATATAATATTTGAGCAGAAATTTCCAAGATGAAAGTGTGGAATAAAACCACTTACTTGAGGGCTTCTATATTCCTGTTGATTATGAACCAAGTACGTGTGGTTAATTCTCTTAAGCATTGTAGTTTGTATTTGTCGGGATAATAGGTTTGTGTGTTTTGCAATGTTTTAATTTTTGCTTTAATTTTGCACTTAGGTTAATTAGATTAATAAATACATGTTTGTGGGTAGCATGGCTGCAAACCCTCACGAGACAACACTCGTCCTACTAGGGACACCTAGAGGTTTAACGGCTTGTTGCATACGCTCAATGCAATCGTGTTCCCTACGAAAGTGGTGTTTACTTTTATGCATTAGTTCCTTAGTTTGTTTGATTTTATTTTGTTTTGTTTTGCTAGGGACTAGCAAAATCTAGGTTTGGGGGTGTGATCTATACATGAAATATGCATTTTATTATCTCCTAAACTTATGTTTATGCTAGTGTTTGATTAGAATAACTACTACTTTAATATAGTTTTTGGTTTTTGTAGGAAACAAGAGTAATACACAGAAATGAGGTGAAAAGTAACTCGAATGGTTAAATTATCATAACTTCGTGTACAAATGTCGGATTAGACTGATTCAAGCTTCATGTTAGATTTCAAGAAGTCAGCTTTCCAACGCCACCAACCACGCGCAATTCGGAGTTCAGGACACAAAGTTATAGCTATTTGAAGTTCATGAACAGTAACTACGATCGATCGAAAATCACTGCGATCGATCGCCAGAGCCGCTAAAGCAGTGTATTAAAGGAAACGATCGATCGGCATAAAAACGATCGATCGTATCTACTGGAATTTTTCAATCGCGCAAGACAGTAACTACGATCGATCGGTATCATATGGCGTCGATCGGCCAGCGATCGATCGGAGGAAAATAAAGAAGGAATAGCGATCGATTGGACAGCGAACGATCGTCAATACGGACGATCGATCGCCGTATGCGGCAAATCGGAATTATGACCTATTTCGACTTGGATTTGGAAGGGGACTTTGTGGTTTCTCTTCACTATTATAAATAGGCCTTATGGGAGAACGTTTTGGGCACCACATATTCAACCTAGAGAGCAATTTGAGACCTTGGAGGCTAGAGCAAAGGAAGATGAAGATGATGAAGATGAAGATGATGGATTCTCTTCCCATGCTTGGCTAAACTCCTATCCAAGGCGTAGATGAAGCTCAGTAATCTGGTTGTGTAGTTTCTTTTCTCTCATCTTATGTTTTTACTCTAGTTGGTGTATGAACCTTTGTTATGCAATTAAAGTTAATTCATTGAGTTTATTCTTTGTGCTTGAGAGAGACAAGAGTGGATTTTATGAATTTCAATCTGAAAGATTACTTGCATGTCTGAGAGGAATGTGAGTGTTCTGATTTGTCATATGTGAATAAAGTTTCATTGATTTATGCTTGAGAGAGATATATCACAATTCCATATGCTTAATTGATTTATGTGTTACGTCCGAGAGGAGAGCACTATAATTTGAATTGACAGGTGTATGTCTGAGAGGAATACACCAGCCAATTGAAAATCTTTATTTAAAAGAGAGAGAGACTTTACACTAGTTTATTGTGGTGGATTCGAAGCCTTGGTATTCCACATATTGATTAAATCTCAGCTTAGTTTAGTTTAAAGTTCATTGCTTTCTTAGTCTAAAATCAACACTGTTATTTTCTCTTGAAATTTGGTAAAGTATTCACCGTCCCTGAGGTTCGACAACCCTTATCAATACTCACCGTAGTACAATTCCCTTGTGCACTTGCAAGGGTTTATATTTAAACGATCAAGCAACCCTCCACAATTCTAATTTCGCATTTAAACCTACTTTACTCTCATCAATTAAAACTATATCATCTGCAAAAAGCATACACCAAGGTACATTATCTTGCAAATGACTAATAAGCTCATCCATAACTAAAGCGAAAAGATACAAACTTAAGGCTGACCCTTGATGAAGACCTACCGTAACCGGAAACTCTTTAGTTTCCCCCCCAATAGTCCTCACACTAGTCACAACCCCTTCATACATATCCTTTATGATATCTATATAACCTCTTATGACACCCTTGTTCTTCAAAACACTCTAAGTAAGCTCTCTCGGCACTCTATCGTAGGTTTTTTCCAAATCTATGAAGGCCATATAAAGGTTTTGTTTTCTATCCCTGTACCTCTCAACTAACTGCAGTAGTAAAAATATAGCTTCCGTTGTTGACCTCTCCGGCATGAAACCAAATTGATTCTCTGATACTTTAGTAACTTTTCGCAAACGCCATTCTAATTCTCTCTCCCATAATTTCATAGTATGCCCTATACTAAATAAAAAAAATATAAAAAAATAAAAAAATACTATCCTAAAACTTTATATAATATAAAAATTTTGCATTATCTAATACTAGAATGCAATGAACAAAACAACCATATTACAAAAAATAAACTCTTAAATTTTTTTTAAAAAAAATGCGGTATAAGAATTTACTAAGATTGATGTCAAAATAAAATGAAAAAATATTGCACAAAAGAAAAAAAAAGATATTATATTGAAAATAGCTTAAACCTGACCCAACCCATGAGTCATAGTTTTAAAACTCGAAATGGCCAGGCCGGTTCAACTGGACAGGTAAAACGGGGTCGCTCCAATCAAACAGGCCGGGGTGATATGACTTTTAAGGTGTTTGGATAGTGAAAGAGGGCTAAATTCATTGTCAACTCAGCCCTCTTTCACGTGAAGCAGGTTTGGAAACTGAAATAGCCCTGAAAAAGCTCTTTTAGGATGAAATAACTCTTTCAGACTTTCACCATAATTTGTACGGCCTGTCACCATAAATGAATGTGGAAAATACAATTTTGCCCATTGGAGCTTTTTCTGTTGTACTGGACATGAAGGGGGACGATCCTCCCTATCACGGCTCCGGCCACCGGCGCTCGCTCGCTCGCTCTCCGATACCTCCTTCCGCCTCCCCCTGACGACAGTGACGAAGACATACTTTTGAACGACATCGACTTCTCCGACATTGACCTCTGCGAGCCCTCCGTCTCTGAGCCCGTTGCCGTCGCTCCGGCCACTGCAGAGCGGCCCAAGGCGCCGCCATCCAAGGGATGGGTGCCCACCTCAGGAGCTTGTCCGTGGACGCCACTGCAATGATTGTTCTAAGTCTAGGCTGGTTTATGTGGCGCCTTCACCACTTGGGTCTCTAAGGAGAGCTGATAGTTCGCATAAGGCATCCCCGGAGAGTGTAGAGGCGTTGTTGGGGGAGAATGTTTTGGAGATGGAAGCGAAGTAAAGGTGGGTTTTCATTGTTGAAATGTGGTCTCCCCTGTTAAGGTTTCTGTTTTCTTAACTTGGGTCTCTGTTTTTGTGTTTTGCATGATTTGGGAATTGCATCTTTTATGCTTTTTATCTTCTTTGGATGGATGGTTTTAATTGAGTGCCGCAGCTGTTTTCTTTTGAGATTATCTTGCGCTACCTGTAAAAAAAAGGTGTTTTTAATTTTATTTTTGCTATTCTCACGAGTTTATTCTGCTGGTTTATGGAATTTGTTCACATAACAGCCGTTGCTTTAGAGTTTACAGTTTTTTCCCTCAAAAAGTTTGAAGTTTGTTGAGTGCAATGCATGTTTTTTTTTTCTAGAAAAAGCCTTGTTCGGTTCATTGTTGAGAAGGAGATGACATCTTATGAGTGTAGATGCCTGTGTATGCAACTATTTTTCGACATTTTATATGTTTACTGTGGTGAATATTTCAGGATTGAGCTTGCCGATGGCGACCCTGTCGGGGGAGGAGACGCTGATGAGTTGGGCGCCGAAGGCGTTGTTGTCCTTGACAAGGAAATCGACACAGTCAGAGGGGTGGGCGACAGGGAGGGAAATAGGGTTTAGGGAGAGGTGGAGGATGCCGATGAGGAGAGAAAGGGGGAGGAGTTTAGGTGAAGGATAAAGTGGTCTGTTCATAAAAAAAATTTTCACTATATCACATTCAGTATCCAAACATACTGCCCATTTCATTCATGTAAAAATTTTCACTATCCAAATGTATTTCACATTCATTGTGAAAGTTAATAAATTTTTTCACCTGAATTTATTTTCACATTCGCTGCTCTTTCACTATCCAAACAGCCCCTAAAACACTCCCTTTGGATAAAGGTGGAAGAAGACTAGAAGATAATAGATGCTTAAGTTGTGGTTTTGATTAATTAATGGTGAAAATTATTGAGTGACCATATCATTTGTTCCACATATGGTGATGAGCCCGGCATTATGGCCACGATATCTTGGTGTCCTATGACTCAGCTTTGAAGCTTTTATTCAATGTGCCAGGTTTGCCATGTGGGATTGGCACACACGTAACATGGACTGTCGATCTTGAAAAGTGGATGGTGCCTGTTGCGCCATCTGTGACATACTAATGGTTGGAGGGCACATGTGAATTGCAGTGATGCTACTTGTCACATGGATGCAAATCCCATGTGGCATGCAGGAATAATTTCTCCCTTTAGTTGCGGTATAAATTTTTTTATTTTCTCTAATAATTTAGTGTCAGATAGCTAGCTGAAGTGCAGATATATAGCATGTGCACCTTCTATCCCATAGATGGACGGTTCCTGTAAAAAGTGGCATAAAAAGTGAAAGGGAAATGATATTTGTACAGCAGATTCCTACACATTTCCATATACAGCTGATGTATATGGAAATGTGTAGGAATCTGCTGTAGGGTTATCACTGCCCAAGGTGAAATGGTCTGACTGTTCTAATGAATTAATTCGAGGGCAAAAATACTTCATTTACAGGATGGGCACTAATTATCATAAAACTTAATAAAGGTGTTGGTGTGATAGCAAGCACTTTGTCCTTCCCAAAGTGGAGGTCCTAAGTTTGAATCCCCACTAAGTGGTTCACCCACCTAGGGTTATATCCTACCCGGTGTACTCAGTTTGTATGATGTGTGGACCTTGTACGTACCGAGGATAAGGTGATCTAAGAGGTCAATTTTCTTGTCCCTTCCCGTGAGGTACTAAGGACTCAGACATCCTTTGTAATAAAAATTATCATGAACTTAATACTCCCTTTGTCCAAAACATCCTTGGCAGTAATTGAAAATGAGTTAAATATATTGGTCTGTAAGGCCGATAATATTTCAAGCCTCCACTTACACCAGCACATGCACGTTCTTGAGGTTATTGGAATGCAGCGCAAATCCAGTTGCCTAATAGTGGATTTGTAATTTTTCAACCAGTAAAAACTTTGATAACACATATTATCCGCAATCAAGATTTAACACATAATAAAAACAATTAGCTTGTGGGAAGCTACTACCTACTAGGGATTTCATATGAATTGGATAGTGAATTGACAACCTTGGAAAGGGATATTGAAATCCAAAATAGACTAAAAATCGCTTGGCCACATGACAGGCAAAATGTGAGCTGTGTGTAAGTCTGTATTACGGCCAAGGTGCAATTTTATTGATTAAGGAAATAAGGAGTATGTTGTAGCTTGCTATAGTGCATGAGATCCAACGGCCACAATTAAATGGATTGCACCTCCAGCTTGGGCCCACACAAGTTGGATCTTACCTCCTTTCGTCCTACCTCATTTGATGCTGCACTACAGCCAAGCCAAGTTAGTGTAGGCACTACAACCTCCCCGGGCTCATGGGAAAAAAAATACTCTACTCCATGTTCAAATGTCAATCTAATAGAATTTGGGCCGACAGAAAGCCCAATGGTATGGAGATTGGAAAGTAAGGTTTTGGTCTAGTTATTAAAAAAAAACATGGTAAAAAAAAGTAAGGCTCTGGTCTGGGCCATTTTCACTGTTTATGTTGGGCTCACTTTGATCCACTAAATCTATGTCCTAAAGCTATAAGAAAACCCTGAATTAGGCCCATAATAACTCTAAAATTTTCAGAACTCACCGTCATGGTAAATTAGTTTATTGGTTATGCACTAAGCTGCCAAAATATAAACTATTTACTAATTACTAGGGAAGTGAGGGGAAATTGTGAGGAGGGTGGGACAGGCCAATTTTAGGCGTCTGGTTTGCGACAATGACAATTGACAAACATACACGTGAGAATAAAAAATTTGGTAAACAAGTTATTTTTCTTAATAATATATGATCGTGACTTCTTTTCCTTTGTTTTTCTTTCATACTCCAAATCCCAATTGGAAGAGCATCATGCTCTCATAAGCATATGCTTGATTGGAGAATGTTGTCCCGTTCAGTTGGTAGCCAAACCACAACCATCCTTGTCCTGACGATCTCCTTCGAAAATTCAGATGCCCTTTCATTTGCTTTCTTACACCCCAGTTGTCAGGAATTGGATACACTCTTGTTGGCTGGGGCACCTGATTGCTCCATTGCCCAATCCAAAATCCTTTCCTGCTATATAATAATTACATTATTTTGGAATTATATAGTTTGCCGATCAGTAAGAATTATATAATAAAATTTGTGATAGCCAAAAGGGGCTCCCCATTTTTCTGTGATATCCCATTTCTTGATTTCTACCATGTTCGGATCTGGTTATTTCTATATACGTATAATTATATATTAGGAATAATTCATTGTTCTCCTTTAATTACAAGTACTCTAATTTTCCTACTGGTACAAAAGAATAGGATTCTTCCAAGTTTACTGAGAAGAGGAACCAGAAACCCAACAAATCGCCCATATGCTCTTATCCATCCAATATTCATCAGTGTGAAGGCACAGCCAGCGAATCAAACATTTGAATGTTGGTGAAAATGGTCTCCTACTTCTTTTAAGCGATACCTTTTACATCAAGAGTTTTAGAACTTTTCTTGTGCAATAACAGTGGTAGAACATGGCTACGTGCACTCTTTTTTTTGCTACAACATGCCTAAGTACCCTCGAAGAACACCATTTCAAGTAAGCATCATATGGAACCAAAAACACAGCATGCAACATAAAAGAACATCTAAAATCCTGATCAAAATCAGTATATCAGCTTTTAAAATTTCTTTCTAACATTTTTGACTCAAGGATGGTTTTTTATTATTTTTAAAATAAATGTCCAACACTTTATGGAGCGGAATGCTGGGCATCAAAGAGAAGTCATATAGATAAATTTAATATAGCCGAAATGAGAATGCTAAGGTGGAAGACTGAAATAACTATGAGAGATATAATTAAAAATAAATATATTCGTGAGAGAATAAGGGTAGCCCATTTAAGAGAGAAGTTGAGGGAATGTAGATTGTGTTGGTATGGATATATGCGAAAGAAGACCAATAGATGTTCATGTGAGAAGATTAGAAGTGATGCATGTAAATGATGTCAAAAGAGGGAAAGAGAGACCTAGGAGAACTTGGATAAAGTTAATAAAAAATAACTTTACTATCTTTTACAAAAGAGTAGCCCAAAATAAGTCTAAATGAAAGAGTAAATCTATGTCGTCAACCCTAAATAGTTGAAAAAATGCGCTACTTGATGATGATTATGATGACGTATTTTATTTTTAAGCTATATGGACAAGATGAATTGAAGTAAGATTTAAAAGAAAAAAAATATTAGACTCATAAAGAATGCTTTGGTAACAAACAAATCACACACATAGGGGCATATGTCTGACGCTATACCAAGTTGCATCATTGAATTCTAATAACCTCATGTTGTGTATTTACGATTAGTTGTTGAGCATAAGTCGTATACAATTAATCCTTGGGATAATCTGAGTAGTCCTGATCTCGTGTATTTTAGGATCATCTGAGCGGTTTCCACACAAATGTTCTATAGTACGTACCAGAGGACCGAAATCATGGAACCAATCTGTTGTGTGACCTTTATGTGGAAAATTTTTGTTAAGGTAAAATAGATTTCCTCCTGTAAGATCATAAATATTTGAATTATGGGAGGCTTTTTTTTATAAGACAATGATGGGATTTTGAATACACTTCTAATCTATAAATTCTTAGGTTTTTTTCTCGGGGAGACTTGGAAAGTTATGCTTGCCGTTAAAAGGAGTCCTAATACAAGATTTCATTTTCTAATCAAAGACACTGCAAGTTTACTTTCTATCCACTGAACTCTGATTGATGGGTTCTATATGGTATTGGCATATATATATTCCACCTAATATTGTAGTCTATAGGGGTATAATGCGCACTTCTTTTCCAACTATTATCCAGGATTGCTGGCAGATACAAAGAGAAAAGAGAGGATTAATTTAGTAAACCCCTCATTTGATTTTGTTTTATTTTAAACAATAGGCCGCCGTTTATCTTGAAAGCAACTACCAGACAGCAATGTTCCTCTGACAATCGACATTACTTGGCCACTAATTCATTTACTCAGTTTGCACTTTGCTTGTTCCACCAAGCAACCCTGTTACCCCATAGACCCTGAAGTAGTAAAAACCTATTGTTTTGAGAGCTCTACAGCTGCACTCGGCAGCCATGCCCAACGCTTCTGTAAATCACTTCTCTGCTCACATGATAGTGCATGCATGGACATTTTCATCGTTAAACATGGCAGCCGTGTGATCGTCCACAATGGTCGTGTACGCAGAGTCTGGGAAATAGCCTTGGACACTTGAGTTGTAACCATGTCTGTAGTAATTGTACGTAGAGGAGAAGGTAGAGTCCTCTAGATATTCATGAGCAAATGGATGGTACTCCCCGTCGTAGGGATACGGCCAGAACTCGGCCTTTCTGCCCGTACGTCTCACCACCTTGAGCACCTTGTTCTGGTCTACGTAGCCCGTCACTGTTACCTTCTGTTTGTCCATGTCAATCTCCACGTTATCAACCCCTGCAATTAAGACTATATGTTATGATAACCTTTCTTTCATAACAGCTTAATTAGCTGTTAATAAATGGATTATCAATTTACTAGTTCTTACCATCTAGTTTGGCAATTGCTTTCTTGACTCTCCTCTCGCAGCCTTCGCAATCCATGTGAACTCCAAGCATCACAATCTAAAGAACATGATTAATCAGGTTATGAATTTACATAACTGAGGGTTGATTGTGCTAGTTTATGGGTTTTGATGATTATGTGAAGAACTTACAGAGATAGCGTTTGGCTTGGTTTTGTCCCCAAAACATCCCAACATTGTTGTTGTCGTCGTCGTTGTTGTTGTATGGTATAAGGTGATCAGGAGAGTGGGGGAGAAGTTGCTGTGCTTATATAGAGGAAGAAGGGGGAGTATGAAAAAACGAGGAAATAAGCAGGACGCGCTTTTGGGAGCCAGCATTTGTCCGCGGTATCTTCCAGCAAAAGTTAAGTTAACTTTTGTATTGTACGTAGGAAGAGACTTTTCATTGACCATATTGTCATTAAGGCTTAAGAGGGCCTCAAATCATGAGCTAAACAGCTTCAACAAGACAAATGATTGGGCTGGTTTTGCGGCTATTTTGTTGGTGTGGTGCAGTCTAGGAAGCAATCTTTAGGAATATTTATATGTTAATTTAGGGTGGTAATCATCTTCTCTAATTATAATCAAAGACATGGAAACCTGACATTACTCCAGCTTAAGGTATGCCAACTAAGAAAAAATTGAAGGACTTAAAATATTTGATAATGCCATTATAGATTCAGTGAGGGGTCTCTGGCAGTTCCAAGAGGCATCGGATGCATTTGTTGCCTGTTAAAGAGAATGGAAATGTAACCGTAGCTATATTTCCAAGTGCACAACTCAGACAAGATGAGGAATCGGATTTTTGGTATAACAACGTCGAAATCAGTTGCTTGTGGCGTTGGGGCCACGCCGGGAAGCCAAGTGGAGCTTTTACCATATGAGAATTGCAAAATGACTTTCTTTAGGACGTAGCAACGGTGATACAAGATAAACCATTTAAGCCAAGATTACAGATTAACAGATAATTACTAACTGACCCAAGAAAAAAAGATAACTTTTTGTACAAAAAAGGGAACATTTAAGACAACCCTACATCACACTTACCTATTCTTTTCCTTGCAATTTCTCTTTCAATATACTAGAAATTAATGCAACATCTCTCACGTCAATGGAATCTCGAGTCAATTTTGTTATATTCTTGGGGTGCTAATTTTATGGGGAGGATGATGATGTGGAAGGGTCATCATCTTGGTCAATGTTTTGATTTTCCCCAGTTTTATACATGTATTTTATCATCAGTATACAAAATATTCCCATTAGGTTCTGACAAAATAGGGGAGATCTCGTTTGAGTCTGTACATGGTCGACGTTTCTTTCATTATCTTATGACAAAAGAGAATGAAAAATTAATTTGAATGTACACGTAGTCCATGTTATATCGTACTCAGTATAACTCAAGCTTTAAGAAACAAAAAAGATGCCTCGAATTTATTGGTTTTTTTGCAATACATTAATTATTAATAAGTCACTCTTCCATATTTAGGGTTGGATGGATATAATTTCGCACAAAAGAATGCATTTATAGATTTAGTACTTGGAAAAGTAGTATAGTATTTACGAAGTTCGGCTATTAATCAATGTTGTCTACGAGCATTCATTCTGATTTTTTCCTCAAATATTAAGATTAATTAACTCTAGTTGGCCGCTTACAATCTTAGCTCAAGAAATTTAAGAGCATTGCCTATGGGCAGAAGTCTCAACTACGCAAATATCACTCATATCTCATGATCAAGTCAGCTCATCATACAGAGTAATGTCAAACGTGATTTTAGTCGGAAAAAAGGTTACACATGACAATCTAGCAAGAAGCCCCATGTGTTCCCAAGGTAGGATACATGAAATTCCTTGACGTTTAAAAAATTAAGAGGGAAATTCCATGTAGCAGAATACTCAGAGGGAGGGCCAACTATAGCTGGCCTTCCAAAAGTCAAATGTTTTACTCTCCATCATATATAGAAGCACAACTCACTAGCCAAGAAAACGAATCCAGCCTGCCTGAACAATGCGACGATAAGGAGCCGAATAAACTAAAGGAAATGATAAAGGAAAGCAAGCTCTTCAAGACGCTCACGCAAAAAACCCACCGTAGCCGCTTGGATGGTGAAAAATTCCAAACGGCTCCATTGGTAGATTTTTCGGAGTGGATGTTTGGGATTTTTCACGATCCAAACAGACAGGTATCAAAATGTGTTTTACTCCAGATCAAGATGCTTGCATTATCTTTACCGCTACTTTTATCTCATGTACATGTACTATGACTCCACCATGCGCAGCTGCAAATTGTCCTGGCCAGATATGTTTCTGACCCACTCAATGGATTTTAGAATATTCCCTCTGTCCTGTTTTATATTTTAGATGTTCTATCTGGAAAAGCCAGTCATGTGCTAGATGCTCCGTATGGCCAATTTAAATTTAAGTGGATTTCTACCATATAATAAAAATCAACATTTTTTCCGATGGAGCACTTAAAACAGGACAGCCGGAGTATAAAATAAAATAAAAAGAATTAAAAAACACTTGTTTTATTTTTTAGCTGGAGGCCGGAGCACAGCTCAGCACAACTATGCCTCCTAGTCCCTAAATTCGACCGTTGGATTCCCGTTTATCATCCCACCAAAATTCCCAACGGTAACATTTTCCCAATCTTCACCTTCATCACCTCAGAGACCAGCCTCCAAAATTCCCTTTCTCATATCCTTTCTCCCTCCCATCTCCATCTCTGATTCCTACCATCATTCAGAAGAAGCAAATCAAACAGTAGCAGAAGACAAAGAAGGAGGACAAACAGGAGTGGGTTGCAAATCCTTGTACATCTTCTCCTCCATGGGAAAGCTCCTGGAGATCTCCTTCCACAGCCACCTCCCATGGCCGACTCCCACCATGAAAAGATCCCATCCCATGAGCCCGAAGAGGAGCTCCACGACTGGGATTCCGTCGAGGGCCTGTGCTCTCCGCAGAAGCGGGCGCTGAAGAGCCTGGCCTCTCGTGGTGTGCTGTGCTTTGGAAGCACACTTCCAAGCCCATTTCCGAGCTGTTTCTCCTCTTCCATGGCGGGGACGTGGGAGCTGACGGGAACTGCCTCTTCTCCGCGGCTAATCTGGCTTTGAGTCTTAAAGGGTCCCCTGCAGATCTCAGAAGAATGATGGTGAGAAGATTTCTGGAAGATTACAACGCAGTCTTTTCCGAGAAGAGAAACTGATACGGCAATTGGAAATCTCTATCAACCAGATCTGGAGCTGGGTTGGGGTGTCCATTTCATCCAGGAGATGAAGATTTTGGCCCTCAAGAAAGACAGATTCAGCCTTGACTCATCCATTGAAGATTTGGTCCGGGGTGGCTTTTCCAGGTTAATTTCTACTTTTTTCACATCTGGATCCTTCAATACAATCCTTCTAACGTCTGAGAGATGCCCAATTGACAATTCTAATAGATATCAATGGTCTTTCAGTTTGTTTTCTACGCAGAAATCGAAATTCTAAAATCTCATTCTTTTGTTTTTATATGCACAGAGAGGCTGCTGCAGAGAGCATTTACGGAGAGAAGTGCCTCCTTGTCGACAATGGAAATGCGTGGGCGAAGTACATGTCCATATCCGGCAATCCAAGCGACGAATATGATATCGTATCGCTGCATTATACAGAGGAGGGACTACTATCCGTCCACGCGAACCGAAATGGCAAGGCGCTTTGGCGACGACATCGCCATTGAAGCTCTGGCCACCGAGTTTCAGAGAGAGATTTTCGTGGTAATTATCCGATATACTAAGCACAGTTAATCATGGATTACAATTTGATCAACACCATAATTGAATTTTCCTTTTGGTGAAAAAAATGGATACTGAAGGTTCAAGTGCACGGCTCAGATGCCTCCCCGGACGAGGACGGGACCCTCTTCTTCCTGCCCCACCAGCCAAGAGGCCAGATCGTCGGCCCCCCTCTTTTCCTTTTAATGAGAGGCACGGGTAATACATGCATGAAGATATGATGTTTAATGTATGCTAATCATCACATTAGTAGAGCTAAAGTTTAGCTTTTTCCGGCTTTTTGGCAATGAGAGGACAGATTGGTGTGGAGCAAGGGGCTCTTGGACATAAACCAAAAAGCTCACATAAAGGCCCAAACCCATAATAAATATTAGAAGTTCATGTGAAGCTTATTAACTAAGAGGCCTAACTAGTATTGAAGATGTAAGCCAAATAGTGAAGAATCTAAAAACATGAAATATGCTAGAAGAATGAAGTATGTAGTGTGTAGTGTAGAAATCTCTAGAAGATTACTTATATTGATTACTTATGTTGATTATATTATAAGAATTGTCTAGATAAGTCATTTTTAGAAATTTATAAAAGGATGTTAGAATTCTATAAATAGGGGATGGTAGATGGAATTCTAAGATATAAGTGGATAAGAAAAACCCCAGAAGGAGTGTTCTTGTAAAGGTAGCAACCTTGCCTCTTAAATTGTTCTTGAGATAGTGAAACCTGTAAGAATTTTTTCTTTCATACTATTATTTCATTTCCTTCCCTCATAGATGTCACCCACAACTATGATCTATGAGGGAAGTATAAGGGAAGAAAATGAGACAATAGTATGAAAGAAAAAATTCTCATAGGTTTTGCTATCTCAAGAACAATTGAAGGAACAAAGTTGCTAACTTTACAAGAGCGCTCTCTCACATTTTCACTTCACCTATTGAGTTTTTTTACCCACTTGTATGTTAAAACTCTATCTACTATTCCTCTATAGGAGTCCAATATCTTTCTATAAGTTTCTACAAAGGATCTATCTAAACAATTCTTCTAATATGGTCAACTAAGTAGGTCTTATAGAGATTTCTATACTACACACTACATGTTTCATTCTTCTAACATATACTGTACTTCTAAATTCTTCATTCTTGGGCTTTCATCTTCAATGTTAGTTGGGCCTCTTAGCTAATAAGTTTCATATAGGCTTCTAATGTTTATTATGGGCTTGGGCCCTCATATGGGTTTTTTTTTATTTGTATCCAATATATCTCTCCTTAAACCATAAGCTTCTTCACTTCTTCAAGCATAGTCTTCAACTCGATGAATGTGTCGGTGGGCAAAGTTTTAGTGAAGATGTCAGCTCCCTTGTACTTTGTTGGATGTTGATTTTACTAAGCCTTCATTTAAAACTATGATCTATGTGGGAAGTATAAAAAAAAGGAAATGAGCCAATGATATGAAAAAAAAATTCTCACAGGTTTCATTATCTCAAGAACAATTCAATGGACAAAATTGCTACCTTCACAAGAACACTCCCTCACACTTTTACATTACCTCTTTGGTTTTTCTTACTCGCTTATATGTTATAACTTCTTTATATGTTAGAACTCCATCTATCATCCCTTATTTATATGAGTCCAACAAGGGCTGACCACTATGAGCCTTTGATAGCACGTGCAGCTCCAACTGCTTCCAAAGAGAAAGCTCTAGTTGTCCTGTGAGGCTGTGGCAATGTGATTGGATTAATCAACTGGATTTGGCACCTCTAAAATGGTTGATGACAGCTAGCTTTGTTAATGTGTTCGATCTTCATAGCCAGGATTGAGTGGCTCGTCCATCACCAAAGAGAGTACAATTTTATGCAGACAACTGCTAATCAAAACCAAGTCTGTAATTGAGGGGGGCATTGTTTATTTGTTCATTATTTAGTTTCATTCATTATGATACCATGTTTGTAACAAGCTAACAAATTATGGCGGTGGGGTGCATAGCTAGGCATTGATTGGTCAATTGTGTAGTTTGTAACGCCTGTTGATCACTCCATATGTTTCTTGTACGTAGCTGTATATGAAAGAGAGAAATTAACAAAGAGAAAGCACCGATATATGACGGCTGTTTGGGCTGGTTGCGAGCTGTAATGCATGCCCCATGTGGGAAGTTGGTGGATGAGAATCAGCTTCTCACATGCGGCAGACGGTCAAGAGAATGAGGAAGGAGGAGGTGGTAGGTTGCAAACCAGATGGTGGTGATATGTTGGTGTCTACCGTCTAGAACAGGCCTACAATGCACATGTGCCTTTGCTATTCTGGTTTGGGGAAAGATTATACTAATGCAAATGACAAAGTGAAGGTTTCCACATCTCTCTGTTTGGCTTTAATCTTATCTCACCTCTAGTAACAAGTGGAATTCTTCACTTCGGCATCTGGGGCCGTTGTACCAATTAGCAGACAGCCAATTATTGGGCTAACAGCTCACTTGAGAAGGTAGTTCCCCAATTCTCTGTTTCTTGTGTTAGTGTTATGTTGCCTCCCAGTGTTTATAAAAATCATGTTGAGTGTATGGCTTCTGGTGTGAGGGCACCCTCTATTAGTTGTTTATGCTCTGCATGTTGACTTGCAAGCTATGTGCTTCCCCTTTGGCTTTTAGCCTTTAGGTTTCTATGAAAAAAAGAAAGAAAAATAAAATAGACTCAACGATGTAGCTAACTAAAAGAAATAAGAAAAAGACTTGTCTATAGACTATAAGTGTGCTGTAATAGTTAGTAAGTTTGCAAAAAGATGCTCCCTCTGAACTAAAATTAGCAAAAAGAAATTCAGAAGAAATTCAAGAGGGTTCTACTGTGGACGTAGAAATTAGCCATGAGTACTAATAATTTCTCCCAGATAAGGAACATGGGGCTTTTTTTTCTAGTGCCACATCATGATTATGAAAATTGTTCCGAAAGACATAAGCATGAGGGAAACTGAAAATCCCTACCCATTTCAAGGGGAAAATTTATTGGTGCTACCCAAGACAATGAGATCAAGATGAGTCCCCGTTGCAGGAAAAATTAATGGGTGTTTCTGGCACCCTACATGCTTTATGATCGAAACATCTCCAAGATCGAGGGCAAACATGCTTTATGAAAGTGTTTAACAGTATTAGTGTCAAATAGCTTGAGCACATGTGCACTGTCGAATCTGAAGATCGACGACTCCTTATGACCCTAATATAAAGCTGACATGGTCAGGCGCTTGCATCCACTAATTTCTCCAATTACAGGGGCGAGTGGCACCATCTGCTAAAAAGTTGTTGGATGAGTAGTCTGCCACCGTTGGTTTTAGCCAGCCGACCCCCATATCCACCGTCTGTGTATATTCAGAGTCCCATCGGTGTATAGGGTGTTTGGATCGTCTAAAACCCTGGGGTGGTGAGGTACTCACCCACCCAATGTTGTTTAGGATGGACCCTGAAATATATGAGGTTAATTTTGGGTTGATGTTACTTTGAAGGAGCACCAAACTTTCTTTCCATCGAAACATCATGCCGTGGCTAGAACTTTTATTTTGAAAGTTGACCTTGTGTATATTCCTGAAGGAGGTTAAATGTTGATCATCCGAAAATTCATGTTTTGTAACTTTAATCACAAAAATATGAATTGCTAGCTTATAGCAAATTGTGATAGAAGCATTGTTTGTCTTCATACAATCCCTGAACGTCATATCCATAATATGTAACACATACAAAGTTCCCATGCTATTTCGTTCACATTTCATGTTCCAAAAGAAATTGACAGAAAAAGATCCTGAAAGTTCGAACAGCTTACAGCATCCAAGCATCATGTCTCTTTTTACCATAAATCCCAACACACGAGTAGCAGTACCCATTCACATAATCTTGCAGCCATTGACGTTGTCATCGTTGAACATGTTGCTCACAGTGTCATCCCCTCTGTAGCCTACCGGGATGTTCCCATGCTTGTCCCCGTCGTGGTAGCCATGCCTCCAGTAGTTGTAGCTCTCTCTGTAGTCATTCATGTCCCTGAAATAGTTGGAGGCAGAGGTGAAGTAGAGCAGCGTGTTAGGGTTAGGCCAAAACTCAGCCCTCTTCCCTGCCCTCCTCACTGCCTTGAGCACCTTGTTACGATCCACATACCCTTCAACTATCACCTTCTCAAGCTCCAATTCTATTTCCACTGAATCCACACCTGCCACCCTTAACACAAATTATTTAATTGATGGAAATTGATCATTGAGACTTGAAATATTGAAGTTGGTAACTATACACCGAGTCCATACACCAAATTAGCCCACTTTTTTTCATTATCCAACAAAAACCTGCTACCTCATTAGTGTATGGATTTGGTGTACAAACTCGTTGTAGAATTATACTTTACCTTAAAATATAAGTATCCCAAATATAAAATGGAAAAGGTTAATGTAGTGTTATGTTCACGCAATTCGGCGTGTGCAGAAATGCTGCAAGCCGTCGGATTAAGAGCCGATGGTGCACGTTAAAACAAGGTGTGAGCGCTTGGTCGAACCCACCTGCCCCCTGTATTAACGCACACTGGATCAAAATCCACGGCCGGCATACATCGACACACGTACGGAGTGAATATTAGCGAGACTTTTATAGAATTAAACACAATATATTGTCCTTCTTATCTACTTGAGCTCACTTGTTTCGAACTAATTAACAAATATATTAAGTACCTCTGAGCTTGAGTATGGCTTCACGGACTACTCTTTCACAGCCTGTGCAGCACATCCTCACCTTGAGCTCAACTTTCTGTAGAAGAAGAATATATTATCTTTCAATTTTAAATGAGTAATACACTACAATTGAGTTTTCTAAATTCTTAAGTACACATATTTGCCTCAAAGGAATAGAAACGAACCTGTAGGGAAAGAGCGCGACCTTTGATCATCTTGTGGATGCTTCCCTGGTGTGGAATGATAGGGTGGAAGAAGGAGGAGGGAAGAAGGTAGTCCAATGTTCTCTTTATTGTCGTTGCCATGGTCAGTGGTGGAGCTCTAAATATAAGTGATGATGCCTGATATAGCAAGATAGAGACTCCTTAATATTCTAATTGGCAAGGGTTCGCCTCATTATAGTTCAAATCTTTTTATAATATTCCATTGTTCCATGCATAATTTTGTAGTTTCTTCCTTGTACCTCCCTTCTGTCTTTGATCAATAAACACTTCAAGAATAGTGTCCGAAACCCTGTTTTAGTGCTTGAAATGTGGGTCAAGCCGAGTTTATGGTCACTTCAAAAGAGAATATCAGGTTTTCATGGGAAGACTACAAGTCCAATTTCGTGAGAAAAAAGGTTCTTAATGCAAAAGGGATAAAAAAGATTCTAAAATCTCCTTTCTTGCAACTTTGGAAAAACGCCACATGCACCTTACTATTCTACAGCAAAGTTATTCCCACAAGCCTGCATCCATGTTTTTTATCTTGGCCACAGTGAAGCTAGGAACAACATTTAGGTTTCTTTTCAGTTTGAAAGTTCTCTATAACTTTCAGCCCCAGGTTTCTCAATTTTGATGCTCTAAAGTATCAAAGTAGTACAACCCATCAATATATATTGACATATGCTTAACACTTCATGCATGGCTTTTAGTTTGGGGACCAGAGGCAATCTGCAGACGTGTCTGTACATGTTTTTCTTATATTAATATGGAGACGAGAAGAGCCAGTAATTAGCAAGGAAAGGCTTCCTCATTTTAGACGAGAAGCTTAAATTGAAACAACTGTTATCTAGCATCTACAAGAGACTAATATTCTTAAATTCAATCTTGACTTATTAACATAAAATTTATGTGATGACCATAGACTAAGGCCCCCTTTGGTTGGCACTTTCCGCATTGGATTCTTGCGGAAAGTGCCTCTTTCCACAGTAGCGCGTTTGGTAGCGCTACTGCGGAAGAATCAAAGGTTGTAGTAAAGTCGACTTTCCGCCCGAAATTCTGGGGAAAGTCGACTTCTGGTAGAATCTCCTCACCCGGAGATTTTGGCCAAGAAGTGCGAAACGGGGGATCATCGTTTCGTTTTGCCCCTGGCCCCTCGGCTCCCTTTCGCCGCTTCGCCATGGAGGGCTCTGCCGCTTAGCACTTCGGCAGGGAGAGGTTCACCTTCCTCCACCGGCGACTACAATCCCCATTTCAGATATGGTGACCTTTCTCCACCGCCTGGGCTTGGTGCCAGGGCAATACACGAGCTGAGGAAGGCGGCCATCATCTCCCTTGCGCACGGAGCTCCACTCGCTGGTGACCATCGTCTCCCAGGTTCTCCCTTCCCCCCATCTCATAATCACCCTTACATCAACCATGTGGCTTCTGAGTTCTGGCTCCATTGGCCACCTCAATATGGCTCCCCTACGCTCTTTTCATTAGGGCGTCGATGGAGGTGCTTGATAGTCCTGTTCCTGATTCCTTCGCCCTCTCCCAGTGTTCGGACTCCGTCTTTGTCTGGCAAGTTCGTTTTTTTGTGATTTGTGTGGGTACTTGACTTGGAGTGCCTCTACATGTCGCCTGTGCAGATGGGAAGCCTTTTCCATCTCGTGGTTGAATATCCTACAAACTAAATATTGTTGTCATATGTGTTATTGCTTTTCTTCTTATGTTGATTTGGATGGTCCATTACATATGTACGATTATTTTTGTTTTGGCTTTATTACTAACGCACTTCAGCTCTTTAGAAGAAGAAGTTTAATGTCATATATATGATCCATCTCCAATGTGTGTATGCCTGTGTATATCACTTTCAATAGATACAGTTGATTTTCAACCGAATTCATTTGAAAATTAACTGTATCTATTAAAATTGCCCAAGAGAGAGTACCTTTTTTATAGTATATTTTCATGCATTTTTTCTTGTGGTTTAAACGTTTTAATTGCAATTCCAATACAGAAGCCCGAAAACCTTTGGCACTATGCTGTCATTTCTTCTTTACATGCATTCAGAAATAGTTAATTTGTTGTCTTTCAATGTCGGAAGGACGTGGCTAAGTTTATATATGTACTCCTAGAGTTTGCACTCTAGCTTTTCTTCACCCATGTGAAACTGTTGTAGTTGTGACATTATGTATATCGTCCATTGTTACACATATTGCCTATTATATTGGACTCTAAAATGAGTGCAAGGCTGCAATCTGCGCAAGAGTGAATGTTGCCAAAACAAGTATTGTTAGTTGCACGATATAGTTTATGAAATGGCTTACAATTGATATATACTGGTTTTAAAAACAGAGCTTCCCACCACTTTTGTTGCATGATGGGTATCTTGCAACTAAGTAGACAGGCATTGAATGGTGAATAAAGAAAATATACATCTATGACTCTTTATCTTGCATATTGGTAGTTATTGTATCATGTATATTTGGCAATGCTGGATATCTTATGGGGATTCAAACTTTACATGTTGGACGCCTCATGCAACTTTAGATGTGTATGATATGCAACAATATAAATTAGTGCCATACTTGGATCAACTTTCAAAGCTTGCGGACAGCTTGGTCGCGCGCATAAATTGTACTTATGAATGACGAACTTAATAGTTATAAATTTATAACAAGTTCATGCATCCTCTTGCCAGGTACGTTTTGTCAATATTTGCACCATGAAGATTCTTATGGATTTCTTTGAGTTGGGTTTATCGCTGGACGCTGTTTTTGCTCGTCTGGTGTCTTTGACATCTTATTTGAGGAGCAGGTTTATTCACCTAATAGGTTAGTTTTTATCTGGAATTATCAGAATTGCACTTATCGTGAGACTTGCTTTTAGTATCCTGCACGATCTCTTCATTAAGTTACCTTATATAGGTGCATAAAAGTAACTGCATAAATGGTTGTGTGATTACAGATGATCTCTTGTTTGGAAATGTTGACATATTGTCTCGAGATTCAGAAGCCACAAGCTATACAACAAAGACTGGTCCCTACAAACCAGCAACAAAGGACAGTACTTTATCATCTCGATCACTTTTTTTAAGCGAAGGTCATCAACTTTGTGAAAAACAAGTAACAGGTTACAAGGAAAATATTTCCTTAAATTCATCAAGTGCAGATAGTAAATCTTGCATCTTGGGGGGGGGGGGGGGGATCTATATTTCATTTTCAAGGGTATGCTATTGTAGTCTGGTCACTTTGACACAGGGATATGCTATCTTTCTTGTTTTGATAGGTGTAAACTGTTAATTGAGGCTCTTCTTTCTGAAAGTTATATGATTTTTCTTCTTAAAATCATTTGGAGATAATGTATACTTTGAACTCACTTTGACTTGATAAATTTTGACGGATCTGCAATTTACTTACTACTGCAGGTTCATGCTCCCTTCATTTGTACTGAAAGTTGTTCGCAAATCGATATATTCCTGTTATATGTTATAGGCATTTCTTTCTTTTTGTGAAAGCTATTAGAATTCAAGTGCAATGGTAAAACTTTCTTTTAGCCGTCCGATCACATGGACGGCTGAGATCATTAGTATGAGAGGTAGTTTTATAATTTGAGAATCCAGAATCTACTTTCTCCTTATGTTGCCAAACAGACTATTCACCGAAAAGCTGATTTGCCGTTATATCCAACCAAACACACATCACTTCATAACCAAAATCCAAGAATCAAAATACACTAGATTCTGCTTCTTCTACTCCAAGAAGTTGCAACTAAACGGAGCCTAATATTCTTAAATTCGAAATATGAAATGTTTTCTAATCGTTTAAGTTATTGGGAAACAATTGTTATTTAGCATGGTATGAGAGCTACAAGCCTACAGGCTACAACAAAGCTTGATAGATGCTTAGCATGGAGTACTTTTTTAGCCGTACATGGGTTCATGTAGTTAAGGCTTGGCAACCGAGTCCTTGATCCGTTTTTGCCATGCGCAAAGAACATTTGTTTTATTTTTGGCACTCACAAAGAAGATTTGTTGATTGAAAGGAATGTTTCATCTTCTAGAAGTGTTCTCCACTTTTCCACCCATGGTTTTCCCATTTATAAGTTCCTATCCTTGGCGATAATTTTCTTAATAATAGAGTGGCATCAGGTACCGTTAGCACCAGGCACATTATAAAGTGATTCCCAATGTGCCAAAGTAGAACCATTGAATGTACTGACAGTCTCAGACTGTCTACACCTAGTCTAATGTAATACACACATCAAAGATTTTGAAACCGTAGATTAAGACATATCTATGGAGTATGGACCACACTCATAGAAAAATAAGCTTATCTATTATCAAAATAAAACAAAGAAAAGAAAAATAACCTTATCCTATGTTCTATACTGTAATTTTGACGGATTACAATATGCTTCATGACCATGTAATAAAAAAAAAAGTCCATGATTCACAGGATAGAGGGGAAGTAGCTTCTACACAAAGATATGTCTACAGAGAAGTTATTACCTGCGCGCCTCGCATGGGAACAGTGTGCTCATCACCAATAGGTGATGGGCACGTTCACAGGTGAACGTGCCCATCACCCATTGGTGATGAGCACACTGTTCACCTTGCGCGGCGTGTATCTAATAATTTTTCCTACACAAAGGAAGCACAAAAGAAGGATTTTAGGCTCTGTTTGGTTAGCACTTTTAGGAGTAGGAAATCCAAATTTTTGAAATGAATCTAGGTTTAAGAAATAAGGTATTTGGTTGGCCAAAATTCACTTCATCTGATAAAATTAGGTCATGGTGACACTTCATGTAATTTTTGAAAGAAAACAAAGGCATTTTGATAACAAAAAACCTCATCATTAGTTTTTTAAAAAAAAAATATCCATTATTCTTTGAAATTTATACTAAATGCCATAAAAAAAAACTCTTCTAACTTCTTTTGAGAAATCTCTTCAAGAATCGAGCTTCTTTCTAGGCAAACAGGGCCTTAGAGTGAGCAAACTCCACTTTGCCGGCTCTTTCGGCAGATGGGATAGGATCAGTGGCAAGTGGCAAGCATGGAATGTCGTATCGGATATCGGTAAAATATCGGTCGGCCTAAGAGACGAAATATCGGAGATATTGTGTAAAAAAATATCGGTCGTCAAAAACTACTTTTTACCATATATTTTCACAATCTAACATCTAAAATGAGTTATACTAATTTAAACAAAGAATAGGTTTCAAAATATGCATATTAGGATAGAAAACAAACATGAAAATTTTTTTTTCCCAAAAAAAAAAAAAAAAATTGAAAAAAAAAGTTTTTTTTTTAAAATATTTTTTTTCAAAAAAGTCCGATATATCGGTCTGAAACCGATATATCGGTAATATATCGCCGATATATCGGCGATATTTGAAAAAAACCTGAAATCCGATATTTAATGGTATCGGCGTATCGGTTTGTGTCCGATACCGATATATCGGCGATGGGCGATCTGACATTCCATGGTGGCAAGTGGCAAGTGGCAGCTGATATTTGGAAGAGCTGAATTTGTCTCCTGTAGTCACGAGGTAGGTCATGTGTCGACAGTTTCGACTTTCGAACTGGGACAAACTACTGGAAGGGGGGCCCTCAGAAGCTTATCAACTTCAATCTTATCTCTTAAATTGTAATAATCAACTTTTCTGAGTTAATGAACAGACCTTTAAGGTTTGGAAGCACTTCCTATCTCCATCCCAAACTCAAAAAAGATCTCCAGACAGTGACTAAAATATCAGCAAAGCCCTTCCTCTTCTGTTTCTGCTCTACTGATTATTGCTGCTCCTTTATCAGCTTCCAGCAGGGGACCAAACCCATATCACTTGTTGCATAATGTGTGGGAAGAAGAAAATAAAGGCTCAGAACCGTCTCTTCGATTAGAAAACCATCCACTCTCAATCACTGATTTAAAAAATTAGTAGAAATTTACATAACTAAACATCTGCTCATATAGACATCATCTATACCGGTTACAAATTACATCTTCCCAAAAAGAAGTAGAAGAGAAAACAAAGATACAGAATACCCAGTAAAGAAATTAGTCAAATAGCTACTCGCCGAGTTTACGCCGCCGCCTGATGCCGCCGGGGCGAAGAAGAGACGAAAGGCAAACTCCTGAGAATGCGCAGCCTCATACGCCGGGGAAAGGGAGCACCAAGGAAGACCTGCTCCAGCACCCGGGCCAGAAGCACCGTGTACTCCTCCATGAGCCCCGCCACAATTGCCACCAAGAACATTCTTTCTCAATTTTCTCAACCTAGAAACCTTTTAAGCATGCAACAGGAATATAGTGTCAAAGAAGCTTAGCAATTTACAATCATCTGAAGAGGGGCAACTCTTATAGGCAAGTGTGGAGCTGAGGAGGGTCATCACCTGGGGGCTAAATCTTGTCTTGTTTTACGCAAGACAGGACATCATAACTTCAGAGTTTTAGATCATCCTTATCTAGGTAGGTAGAAGAATCTACTAGAGTCTAGATTATGAAACAAGAAAAATGCTTTAATTTTCACGGCCACCTGTTGTTCTTCATGGAAATGCTGTGGTCCCCACATTTGATATTGAAGGGTAATTGTGCCACAACGGAAGCGAATTTAGGATTTTAATCCGTTTGATGTGGGTTCTCAAATTTGGGTGTTTTCCTTAAATCAACAAATAAAACTCAAAGATTATGAAATTAGAAACACCAACCTTCGGCCTTTGTGCCTACGAATCACTCCACGGATTAGAATATGTCCGAGAACACCAAATCCTTCACCGATCGAGTGTAGAACCTTGTGAAAAGCTATATTCCCCGAATTAGCTTTTTCACCCAACGAAATCAAGATCACCAAACTCAATGCGATTTCAACCAAAAGACGCCTTTTACATTGGCATTGAGGGCGTCCCCTCTATTGCCCTTAATAAGGCATAAATCCGTTACAAATCATGCCAATTTCGGTTTCCCGAAATTGCTCAACAGAATTTCCAAGATGGTGACTCATATTTGACAATTCCATTTTGGTCGTACCAAAACGGCTAATTCAAAATAAGTGATTTCCGGATCGGTGATGATTACAGTGTCTCTTCCAATTTAGTGTGGACCGGGCCCACGGAAGCCTAACTACTCCACATGCCTACACACGCACGAGAGAGCCGACTCCTCTCAATCAAGACAAGTAAAATGGGACAAGAACCCATATTTACTTACATCCCCCACTATGGGTTCTTTGTTCATATTTGCGATCCACAGTGACTCGTGCACTAGTCCTGTCGTAATCCAAAACTATGAACATGTTTTACAAATAGATCCGTCGTTAAGGCCTTCGTTAACGGATCAGCTAACATCTCAACCGTAGGAAGATGACTCACTGTCAACTTTCCCCGTTGTAGCATGTCAAACACATAAAAGTAATGCACCTCTATGTGCTTAGCTCTTGAACTGATCTCCCCATTACGGAGTGTCGACACAGTTGCCAAATTATCACAATAAATTTGGACAGGAGCATCAGTCCACTGTTTTAGCTGTAACCCAGCTAGAAACTCTTTAATCCAAACTGCCTCGGAAGCTGCTAAACTGCATGCAACAAACTCAGCTTCCATCGTGGACTTAGTAACGCATTTCTGCTTCTTACTAGCCCATGCCACGGCGCCGCCACCAAGCATAAAAACATAACCGGCAGTGGATTTCCTGTCATCCTTACACCGGGCATAGTCTGAATCACTATAGCCTTCCAATGACAGGTTCTCAGCCTGATATGTGAGTTTCATATCCTTGGTACCCAGCAAGTATCTGAACACCCGCTTTATAGCTTGCCAGTGTTGCATACCTGGGTTAGCCTGATATCGACTCACAAGGCTTACTACAAAAGCCAAATCAGGTCGAGTGCAGTTCATGGCATACATCAAGCTGCCAATAGCCTGCGCATAAGGCACAGATTGCATCTTCAGACGTTCCTCGTCTGATGCAGGTGCCATTCTTTCAGACAAAACTGTCCCTTTATAGATGGGCGAATCTATGGTCTTCCAACCAATCACGCCAAAGCGTTTCAATACACTCTCAATGTACGATTCTTGAGATATACTTAGCCTCCTCGCTTTTCTATCTCTCTCAATCTTCATCCCGAGGATGTAAGATGCTTCACCCATATCTTTCATTTCAAATTGGGTCTTGAGCCATCCTTTAAGACTGAGAATCATACTAGTGTCATTCCCCATTAATAATATGTCATCTACATATAGTGACAATATCATAAATCTACTCCCATCTCTAAAGGAGTATACACAATGGTCATAGTCATTGGCCACAAAGCCATATTCACTTATCACCTTGTGAAAAGTGAAATACCATTGTCTTGGCGATTGTTTCAGTCCATACAATGATTTAATAAGCTTGCACACTTTAGTTTCCTCTCCGGAAACAACAAACCCCTCGGGTTGTTCCATGTAAATCTCCTCCTCTAAATCACCATTTAGGAAGGCAGTCTTTACATCCATCTGGTGCAACTCTAAATCTAAGTATGACACAATTGCCAACAAACATCGGATCGAGATGAACCTGGACACTGGAGAATAAGTCTCCTTGAAGTCTATGCCCTCTACTTGTGTGAAACCTTTCGCCACAAGTCTAGCTTTGTACTTCTCTATTGATCCATCAGCTTTGAGCTTCTTCTTGAAGATCCATTTACACCCAATGGGTTTCCGTTCATCTGGTAAGTCAACAATCTCCCAAACTTTGTTCTTCAAGATTGAATCCATTTCCTCTTGAACAGCCTTCTGCCATTCCTTGGAATCTGGACTACACATCGCCTGCTCAAATGTGACTGGATCACTAAGTACAGGTTCATCTATCGATATCTCATCTTCACCAAGCATGGCATAGTAATCCTTCAACAAAATTGAAGGTCTACGCTCTCTTGATGCTCGAGTTTCAACATCCTCATTGGATGTGTTACCTATCACTTGTTCATTACTAGTGACAGTAACTTTCTCTTTCTCAATTTCAAAGAGTTCCACTTTCTGACTAGGAGTTTTAAGGTCTATATCTTCCTCAAGAAAATAAGCATCTCTAGACTCTATAACCCCCACTGTCCCATCATCATGGTGTACTACAAATCGATACCCTTTCGAATGGTCACAATAACCTATAAAATTACATTTTATGGTCTTGGGATCCAACTTAGTTCTTAGTTGATCAGGCACCCTCACATGGGCCTTTGACCCCCACACTCTCAAGTTCGAAAAGTTTGGACGTCTTCCCGTCCATAACTCATATGGGGTCAATTTGATCGACTTAGAAGGTATCCGATTTAGTACATAGACAGCGGTGTCTAGTGCTTCACCCCAAAACTGTGTTCCTAGTTCAGAGTGGTTTAACATGGACCTTACCATGTCCATCAATGTCCTATTACGTCTTTCAGCGACTCCATTCTGCTGAGGGGTATACAGTAAAGTATACTGATGTACTATTCCTTGGTTTGTACAATAGTCCTTGAACAAATCAGATGTGTACTCACCACCTCTGTCTGTTCTCAGAACTTTAATCTTCCGTCCTAATTGGTTCTCAACCTCAGCCTTAAATTCCTTGAATTTTTCTAAGGCATCGGACTTTCTCGATAACAAGTACACATAACCATATCTTGAATAGTCATCTATAAATGTAATAAAATACATCATACCCCTTTGAGTCTTGACGTTTATAGGCCCACAAATATCTGAGTGAATGACCTCTAAAAGGTCAATTGCTCGTTGTCCTTTCGGAAAGGGTAGCCTAGTCATTTTGCCAGATAGGCAATCCTCACACGTGCGCAAATTATCACTTATTCTAGGTAGTAACCCACTACCCGACATTCGGTGTAATTTTGTCGCATTCACATGACAAAGGCGTAAATGCCACAACAATGCATTATCAACAGCAACACAAGCAACATACTCAGAATCAATCATTTCATTATTAGCAAAATCATTGGATACATCAAGTTTGAATAAACCATCAACTAAAGAAGCAGTAAATAAAATATTATTTTTTTGCCCCACAGTTCCCTTGCCACCCTTGAACCTGACTTCAAATCCCTTTTGAGTAAGAAGAGGGATTGAAATCAGATTCCTACGAATAGTAGGTGCATACAAGACATCTGTGAGGACCAGGGTGTTTCCTCCTAAGAGAAGAACACGAACAGAGCCAATCCCCAGCACGTCACAATAGGTGTTATTCCCCATGTAGATCTTGTGCTCTCCGGAACTAATCTCTTTCATCTCAGCAAAAGACTCCTTTGCCATTGCCACATGACGGGTTGCAGCCGAGTCAAGCCACCAACCTCTAGTGTTAGTGTTCACAATCAGTGCCTCAGAAATCATACAAACTATGTCCTTTCCTCCACCCTGCTGTTTCTTTTTCTCGTTGCCCTGGGAGCCATTAGGACAGTTCCTGCTAAAGTGACCCATCTGGCCACAAGTAAAGCAGGCTCCCTTCTTCTTGTTCTTCGCCTTGTCTCCACCCTGGAATTGAGGCTTCTTTCCTTTCCTCTTGAAGTTCTTCTTTGAAGTGCCAGCATAGGACCCACCTTTCTTAGAGCCAACATGGTGAGCAAGGTTGGCAGATGCATTAGAGGCCTTCATATGCTCTCTCCTTTCCTGCTCCAAGCCCAGCTTGGCAGTAAGGTCATCGAGAGTGAGTTTCTTGTCACTCAGGTTCAACGCCACCACAACTGCTTCCCATGATGGAGGGAGGCTAGTGAGTATCGTAGACACTTGGACCCCCAATGAAATTGGATCTCCAAGCATCTCCAACTCACTAGCAATAATGGTCATGGCATTTATGTGATCAAGCACATTTTTGCCCTCCTCCATCCTCATGTTGGTATAGCGAGTGTGGAGCAACCTGATGTGTGCCTCAGTATGCTCTCCATACCTCCTCTCAATGGCCTGATACATTTCTTTGGCCGATTTGTGCTTCTCAAAAAGCAACTCCATAGAAGGCTCCATAAAGGTAAGCATCGTGGTCCTTGCTCGTGCATCCTCCTTCCTGAACTTCTCGTACTCTCTCTTTTGAGCAGGAGTACTACTTTCACCCGAAGGTTCAATAACTTGGTCTAGTACATGACCCAAGTCGTCAAGGAATAGAATGTGACGGATGCGCCTCTTCCAGGTAACAAAATTGGTGGCATTCAACTTCTCAGTCTTTGCCAACTCACTGGAGACCATACGGGAAGCCATTGCAACTTTTATGAAATCAGCAAATGTTTCAATCAAATTGAAGATAAAAATCTACAATCAATGGAACAGGACAATCAGTGTAAAAAATAGCACAGTTTGAATCACTAATAACTATCAACAATTATATTATCAAGTGGCACAAATACTGCTTCAATATTAATTAGTTTTTCAAATTTTATCCCGCCGATCGATCGTGTCAAATACCCGATCGATCGCAGCTTTTCGCTGTCAATTTTGTTCAACTTCCAGTAGATACGATCGATCGCAATTCGTGCCGATCGATCGTTTCCCTTTTTCAAAGCAAATCAATGATCGACGCCGATCGATGCCGAACGATGCCGAACGATGGCGATCGATGCCGATCGAAGCCGAACGATGGTGCTCGATGCCGATCGAAGCCGAACGATGCCGAACGATGGCGATCGATGCCGATCGAAGCCGATCGAAGCCGATCGAAGTCGATCGATCGTTTTCCCTTTTCAAGAGACTTAACGATCGATGCCGAACGATGCCTGTCGATCGTGACCAGTCGTCTTCTCCGATTTTACCTTAGTGCGATCGATCGCTCTTGACGCCGATCGATCGCGACTGTAAAAAACGAGATTTTCAGTCGGCAAAAACCGCGAGGAAAATTCCCACAAATTTCTTGGAACCCTCACACCACCACGGAATCAAGGCTCCGATACCACTGAAGGGTAATTGTGCCACAACGGAAGCGAATTTAGGATTTTAATCCGTTTGATGTGGGTTCTCAAATTTGGGTGTTTTCCTTAAATCAACAAATAAAACTCAAAGATTATGAAATTAGAAACACCAACCTTCGGCCTTTGTGCCTACGAATCACTCCACGGATTAGAATATGTCCGAGAACACCAAATCCTTCACCGATCGAGTGTAGAACCTTGTGAAAAGCTATATTCCCCGAATTAGCTTTTTCACCCAACGAAATCAAGATCACCAAACTCAATGCGATTTCAACCAAAAGACGCCTTTTACATTGGCATTGAGGGCGTCCCCTCTATTGCCCTTAATAAGGCATAAATCCGTTACAAATCATGCCAATTTCGGTTTCCCGAAATTGCTCAACAGAATTTCCAAGATGGTGACTCATATTTGACAATTCCATTTTGGTCGTACCAAAACGGCTAATTCAAAATAAGTGATTTCCGGATCGGTGATGATTACAGTGTCTCTTCCAATTTAGTGTGGACCGGGCCCACGGAAGCCTAACTACTCCACATGCCTACACACGCACGAGAGAGCCGACTCCTCTCAATCAAGACAAGTAAAATGGGACAAGAACCCATATTTACTTCCAGATATCCTTTCGGAAATTGTTGTCCCTCATGGAAACTGTTGTTCCTCATGGCAACTTACTTTTCAGTTCTCACGTAAGAGCTCCCACATGACCTTGCAAATTGCAATGGCATATTCTGGCCAGGTCATCATCCCTCTTTCCCTTCTCATTTTCCTCGACCTTTCCGGTCATGACCACACCAGATCCGGCCAGGTCCATCCCTCACCCGGCAGGAAGCATGTTGCTCCGCCCGGGTCGTCGTTTCTTCGTGTCAGATAGAGTAGAGCAGCCCCTTGTCTCAGCACTGAGGAGTGCCACCTCTGCTCTGCCGTGCTCCGTCAAGGGGAGCAGTTGAGGCAGAATCTGTCCAGGCCGGGGGCCGGAGAGAACGAAAAGGCCCTATTCCACCAGCATGCCATCTACATCGCCGATGGCCGGCCACGAGGAGAAAGCGGAGGGGATCAACTGCATGTCGGAGATGGAGGGGAGAATAGAACATGCAAAATCGTCTTCTACAAATAAAAAACACTTCTTTTTGTCTTTCTCTTCTTCCTGCATGCATTTGCATCTTAGCCGGCTGGCGGCAAGGATGAAGTGCCGCTCACCACCGGTACCGATAGCACGGCGGTACAGGCATTACAGTGAGGGGATATATATATCGAGAAGGAAAGGGCCTTGGTGGGGAGTGGAGATGCGCTGGAGGCAGCCGTCAGGGCAGGTTGCAGGGAAGTCCGGGTGAAGGCAGTCGCAGTTGTGGGGTGGGTGGTTGCTTCATGCTCGTTGCAGTCGAGAGGGCATGAAATGGTGGCCTTCACTTGCAAGAGCCGGAGTCGTTGAGGCCGGAATTAAGGATCATGCACGGTGTTGGCCACAGGAAGAAGGAAAGGCCGGCGTCCAAGGTTTTTGATGGGGTTTGGAGGGACTATTCAGTGCTCCGGATGTGGCATGTAGGAATTGTGGTGATGCCGGCAGGTTGTCGATCTTGAAAAATCAACGGTGCGCATGGTTCACATGGTTCGTGTGAGGGCTGTTGGCTTTTACCCACTAACAGATGGAGCGCATGCCTGAAACGAGCGAGCCTTTATTTGCCTGTACTAAGTGGGTGCAAATCCTACATGGCACACTGGGAGCGCGGAAAAATTATCTCCCATTATCAATGGCCGTTGAAGAAGCTTAACGACCGATTATGATTTGGGTTATTATCACTTTATAAGTACAAATTAAACGATGCTAGATACTGTAGTAAAGTAGTAAACTAACACTTCAGCACTCAACAAGTGATGAAGATTTTGTATCATTCTAATCCCTTGTCACACTATCATCATTTAATGACTCCAAGCATGCCACTTGTACGTACTAGTACTTTTACTTTGACAATTTAAATCATGTTTGTTCAATTAATCTTTCTGTACTCGCTTTGCTACTGTTCGGGGCGTGAAAAATCAGCTCCATCCACACCTGGATAAACTTGGAAAAATTCAGCTAAAGAGTGGATAAACGAGATAATCCATTAACCAAATTGTCTAGGTTTTTACGCCACAAACGGCCAAGTCTGAAAATGACTGATTGTTGTAAAGAGTGGATAAATGAGATAATCTATTAACTAAATTGTCTAGGTTTTTACGCCACAAACGGCCAAGTCTGAAAATGACTGATTGTTGATAATCATGTGGTTAAGAGCAACTTCTTTATTGATGCAGGTTAAGAGCAACTATTGAAGACGGTTTTGTGCTTTTTGCTACCGTTTCTGAATTTGAGAGGTTACAGTTGCAATGAGTCAGGCCCCTTATAAAGCTTTGACAGTAGGGAAAAGTTTAAATGAGATCGCTCTCATATTGCTTATATGAGGCCACTTTGAATCGTAGCCATTGGATCTTGATCTGACGGCTACAAATATCCATAATGATCTCACCCACTCCTTGATGTGACACACTCACCTACCTACTGATTTGATATCCACCCTCCAATCGGAATCTAACGGCAATAAAGATTGGCCTCATGCTCCTTATATGAGAATGATCTCATATAAACTCATCTCTTGACAGTATTCACCAAATTCTGCTGGACGCCCATGTCAACAAAGTTGTTTGAAAAATAGCCCATGGCCACAAACAAAGGTCTAAACCCCTCAAGTCATTTTTGATCCAGGCCAAAGTGAGAGGTTTTGTTTAAACCTTACCAGTGCACAGATGTGCAATTACATAATAAAGCACCATGCACCATGCGCTTGTGATAAAAAGGAAAAACAGAAAAACAAAACATGCACTCACCGGAAAGACCTATTTACATTCCCAGCAATAAGTTAAAACTTTTGGTCAACCAATATTTGAAATTTTGCAAAATTTACTTTTTCTTGGTGAGATAGCATCCTGCCACATCATTGATCATATCAACAATGACAAAGTAACAGGCAACCATTTGCAACGTGAAAATGGAAGGAAAAGCAAATGTTTAGGTGCTGGTTGGATCTTATGCAGGCCATAAATAGTGATTATCCGACTACATTTCTGTTGGCAGTGGACATGCAGAGAACTTGGGATGTCAATTCGTAAGCTTTTTCCTTGCTTTGCAACAATTTCATAAGCTTTGATGTAGTGCAGCTATGTAATGGTATTTTGAACACGGTCCTTACAGCCTGTTTGGGAGCACTTTTTTTCTAGTTTTTAGTTTTGTTTCTCAAAACCGGGGGACGGAGATGAGGCTGCTAACCTGTTTGGCCGGGGTTTTTCAATATTAAGGGTGCATTTGGGAGGCAGATTTTAGGTAGAAAAAAACCATTTTTTAGGTAGATAAAGCGGTTTTTTTGCAAAATCACGTATAGAATGACGATTTTGAAATAAAGCGATTTTCATCTGACAAAAGTGGATTTTACTCGAAAATTGGTGCTAAAGCAGATTTTCTAAAAAAGTGGATTTTGTGTGTCAGGATTATCCCTGAGCGTGTAAAAATGACTGCATTTACCTTCTTAAATTCTGAAATTTCTCTAATTCTGTCCTTCCTCGTTTACCTCATCATTTCTGGTTTTTTTTTTGCTCTACCACCGAGAGCTCATCCCCTTCGCTCTACGCTAACCTCGTCCCCTGTTTTCTGCCGCCGCTCGTCCCCTTAACTTTGCCATCGTCGCCTCCGACTGGACAACCCCCTGGATCACCACTAACTCAACGCTGTCTCCGATCGGACATCCCCTCTTTCGATTTCTATGCCGCCGTCGACTCGACGCAATCTCCGATCGGACATCCCCATTTTTGAATATTTTGTTCATCATTATAAGAAAGAGCACTAAAAATGAGGAAAAAAGAAAAAAGAGTGGGTCAAAACAGATAAGAAATGAGTAAGAAACGCATCGTTGAAGTTTGACCCATTAAAAAAGTTATCGTGTAATCGATTACACGATAACCAGTGCTATCGTATAATCGATTATACGTGATAACTAGGCAATCGTGTGTTGGATTATACGATAGGCTATCATGCATTGGATTACGATAGCTCGGCTATTGTGGAATTGATTACACAATACAATTAGCTATCATGTAATCGATTACACTATACAGTGTGCTATCGTGTAATCGATTACACGATAGCACACGGTATCGTGTAATCCCCCATTAAAATGAAACAAACTTTAACAGTTCATATCTCCCCCATTTTTATTCCGTTTTCGATTATTTTTTTGTTCTCCCTTATTTTTTATTCTCTTTCTCAAAAATAATGAAAAATAAATTTTTTTTACTAAAAACGGACTAAAATGAAGAAGATATAGATTGTTGAAGTTTTTCTTATTAAGAGTAAAAGCGTCACAAGAGTTATTTAGTTTTTTTCTAAAATCTACCCCCATCTAAACAAGCTTTAGGAGTGACTTTTGACAAAAACGCTTTCAGAGTAGGCATTACTATATGGGTCATGATTTAACTTTTCGTTAACATAAGCAATTTTGTTAAAAAGCCATTTTTTGAAAAAGCAAAAAGCGGTTGCCAAAAGCACCCTAAATCCTTCGTTAAGCTTTTCCAAGTTTAAAACACCTCCTGAGTTGTTTTGAGTATGAAAACGTCGGGCCGTCGGGTTCGTGGCGTAGAAAGCAAGGACCTGCTACTTTCTACCTCCTCTCCCTCCGGCGGCCAGACATTTTCTCCTGCCGGCGTACGGACGACGGCCTTTGTCTCACTTCGGCTGTCAGTCCGGTTCCGACGAACCTTCTCTCTGATCCGCCGCCCGCCGAAGTCCCTGCTCCTCCGGCCTTCCTTTGTTCTCTGATGGCTTCTCTCCCATCCCTCCTTCGTCTTAGACTCTGACTCCTCATCTTCGGCGGCGCCTCATTGGTCGGCGCGGCAACATCATGACCCGGAGATGGGTCAAGATGTTCTTCTTCCATGCCTCCTCCGCCTTTGCGTCTTCCCGTCCAAATCCACCTCCACAACTCCCAGGCTCTTCCGTCTCAACTTCTCCTTCAACTACTGCTCCGGCAGGAGCAACACGTCCACTGCCTCAGCACTGGACGACTTGGCCAGATTGGCAGATGCCGATTTCTCGGCCTTGGTCGCTCCGTTGGACATTTGTACTTCATAATTTGCTTATAATCTTGGCTGCGTTCTTTTATATACATTGCCACATAAGTGGAGCATCTTTTAACATTTACTTTTTTATTTTGACTGCCCCAAAAGCACTTGTTTACAGTGATGTACTCCAGTGTGTAGACTCTGATGATTTTGTAATTGGCTGTATAAGCATTTTGAGCTTATTTTTCGAGAAGAAATTGGTGGCATTTGGCTAATTGGAGTTTATTTTGTATGACTGTTGATTGAAGTTCTTATCTGCACTTTGGGGAAGGCATAGCTTTCGTGGAGGAGGTTTATGTATCATGACTGCCAGAAATTCTGATGTCAATTTTCCAATGCTCTTAAAAGCATGAGGTTGAGCTGAATCCACGCAAAGGAACTGAATTAAGACACGATGATGTTATTGAGTGGTTTACCTGCAGCTAGCTAATTGGTGGATTTTGATTTTTTGGCTTCATTCAACTTGTTTACTCTTTTAATGGATGATTCAGTAGAAATTGTTGTACAATATCTTTTTGGGCCTTGAATTGTACACTAAATACCAATACAAGTTCGTGCATTTATTTTTGGTTGAATGAAGATGCCAGGTATTTTGCCTTCACCAGCATGTTTAGTAAATGAGAGGGTAACTTAATTGATGCCTTCACCAGCAGGTTTTTTGCCTTTACCATTATTCGGGAGATGATGACCAAGGGATTCATTCCTGACACCATCACTTATTCTAAGGTTATTGAATTTCTCTGCGAGGCATACAAAGTGGAATCAGCCTTCCTTCTGCTTGAAGAAATGAAAAAAAATGGTGTCGTACCTGATGTTTATACTTACACTATTTTGATTGATTGTTTTTTTAAAGTTGGGCTTATTCAACAGGCTCGCAATTGGTTCAATGACATGGTGAAAGATGGTTGTTCTCCTAATGTTGTCACCTTTACAGCACTCATACACGCCTGAAAGCAAGACGAGTTCCACCCACCTGACCTCTTCTCCGCCCGCCGAAGATAATTATGAGTACGAGGGAATTGTCTCTAGAAGAGAAGGCACGGGCTATTGACATTGCAAGGCTCAACCATGCTTATACCGTATTCATTCACTTGGATGAAGATACACGTGTGATGGTTAAAAATGCACTTACAGAAGATGATGTATGTATTATTTTTTGGGGGCTACGGCAAAAATAGGTTTTTTTTAACTAATAGTGTGTCATTTTTTGGGGGCTAAAGGGCATATATACTAAAAGATGATGTATGTTTTTTTGGATTTAGAAGATGGATGAAGTATTTTTGCTATGACTATGTTTCATGGTGGATGGTGTGTATTGTTTAATGGAAATTGATGATGGATGGTTTGTCGATTCAGTTTTTTTTAAAATGTTGAGTTTATTGTCAAACAGGTTTGTCATCATTTTTGAAAATTAGTGCATTTCTACCAAACAGGTTAACACTTGAAATGTAATAATTTCAGATTTTGGGACAAAATTTTTTTTGCACTAGATCTTGGGGACAAAAACATTTCAAAATAGAAAATACTCCCAAACTGGGTGTTAGCTATCAGCTTCAGAAATTGAGAGCCCAAATGAACTGAATTTTGAGTCTTTCGACAGTTAACTCTAGTGGGCTAAAATTGCCAACATAAGACCCAAATATTGCTCTGCTCAAATATTTAGTGTGACTATGTCTCTAAATAGAAAAAAAACTCAAAAAGCCCATATTTGTTACAACATCTAAATTACGTATAGTTGCCCATGGGATCGAAGACCCATAATGTGATGAGTCAATTTGCAAGTCATTGCGATGGACCAGAAGCTACAGTATCATATACTGGGAGGTTGAGATTACATGATCCCACAGAATGATGGTTGCTGAAATTTTCAGAAAAGACGGTGAACAAGCATTCCCGTATCTTGAACAATCTGCAGTTTTCTTTGAAATCTAGAGAGCCTCCATTTGACCGACCTAAGTCATGAACTTATCCAGAGAAAGCAATTGATTGTGACATTAGATTTTTAACATGAGGATTGCCTTATGGAATGGAGTCTCTGCATACCCATGTCAAGTGGAGGTCATGACAAGGATGGGTACTTGCTCAAAACTCAGGCTTGGACTCATCCATGCACCGTCCATGGTTGAGTCCTAAAAGTCTGTGATCAGTTGTTGCTGAAATATTTCTTGTTGACTAGGACTTCTGTTTAAGTGTTTGTATGATTTTGTTCATGGGTTGTTTGGATATCTCTTTTTGATATATTGGTTGTTTGGTGATCGAATGGGCAGAATGTGAATGAAAAATTCCGGAGTTCGGATAGAAAATGGAAAATTCACTACTCGGGTGAGATCAACAAATGTCCTCATGAGAACATTCGGCAATTCAACCAAATGGAAACTTGAATAACGCATTCAGCTGAATTTTCCATTCACTATCTAAACGGCAACCTAATGAACACGAATTTGGCTGAACGAGGCCCCAAATCGGTATCCAAACGATTAAAATCATGGGTGCTTTGGCAGGAGATTATTTACCACCGACCCATCTAACTATATCCGATAAATATAAGCCGGACAAAGTTTTAAATCTATTTGTATTGGGTAATTATATTACTACTCCATTTTTCTACTCCATTTTCCTACTCCATGTTGGCACAAGTTGATTGGCACATCAACAATGAACCCACTCATCACCACATGGGTCTACATTGTGGTTTGGTGCCACATAAGCGGAGTAGTAGGAAAATGGAGAAGAAAAGTGGACTAGTAATATCATTAACCATTTGTGTTTTAGTATGCAGATTGATAAACATGTGCATCTAAGATTGACAACTGGGGCATATCCACAAATTAATATGCTGGGCATGGCTTGGTTTTGTAGAATATTAACTGCAATTGTGAAAATTTCTTTCTCAAAAATGTATTGACATTTGAAAAAAAAAAATGCATTATGTTGACAACTACGTGATCTCACAGAGATTTCTTTCAATCTATTGACAGTGGCATAATTTCTCTCAAAAATTCTATCCAATCCGGCAGCTAATCTTCCTCTTTTAGTTATAAAATTATCTTTTGCAGAATATTTTGTTCCGATCCCATGCAATCACAATGGATTGTTTATTTCGTAATCACTAGATGACATGAAAGCACGTTAAAACATTCTTAACCTGGTATCAAGGTCCTACTTTATCCTCCTCCTCTCTCCTCTTGTTATGTCAAAGGATAGATAATAGAATCTGCCTAGTCCCACAAGGCTACGCCAAGTAGAGAAGTACAGCAGTATCATTACCCTAGCTTTAAGACTAGTTTTGTTGTTTGGTAACTCGGGCAGGGGCAGATTTCATGTAGGTGATTCCCTCTGGTCCAACGAAACAGTCCATACCATAGGGCAATTAAATTCACATGCGTATTCCTATTGGAATGGGCAACAGCCAGAGAGGGGGAGATAGAGAGATGAGACTTGAGACTTGAGACTTGAGAGAGAGAAACGGGGCAGGGTGACACAGGCGATATCAAATGAGAGGTGGTGATGTGGGTCGGCCAGTTTTGTATTTGGTTCATTTTGGGTATCTTATTTAATGGGAGACCATGGCCGAAACCCACCCTCCACCCTCCTCCCTTGTCCTGGCTTGCAGGTTTTCACCCCCCAAAAGATGGACAAATGGATCAGACCCTTCTGATGGTCCCTTTACGGCAACAGAGAGGAGGAGCATTATGAAACGTTGCTCTCAAGTCTCATGTGCCTTCTTCCCCCCTCTCCCTCTCCCTCTCCCTCTCCCTTCCACATTCATTACCATTATTGTTGCTTTTTGGGATCGGCCGCCTCATTGCAGCACTGTCGCTGTTATTCCTATGCATGTATCTTCACCAGTTCCGATTAAAGAATTTACACAGTTAATAATGTTAACGAGTTAATGCAAGTTTTGGTGTATGTTAGGCCACCTGCATGAAGTTGGTATGAAAGAGACTTTTAAATGGTGGGCAACCTTCTGGTCCGCAGGAAAGCATACAATTGTCATCGTTTTCAATAAAGAGGCCACACCCATACATGCAGATGGATGGTATCCCGCTGAATGTGTCACTTTCCATCTACATTAATCCAAGAGTCCTAGGAGGGGAGATCTGGGACTAGCTAATCTCCCCCAAGCTAGCAAAAGCCTCTCATGTGATCTATCTTTTGCATATGCCATGTCTTGGAGCGACTTGAGATTGATCAAAAGCATCTGTCCTCCAACTCCTCATCCGAATAGTGGGGCACCATGACTATGTCTACTAGTACAGATTCCACTCTGATCAAGTCGCCCCCCTCTCCCCAGCTTTCGTTGTTACAGAAGAAAACAAGGCAGAAAAATGGAGGTGGAGCCCAATAGGCCAGATGAGAAGGTGAAAGAGAAATATGGTCACGGGAGCAACGGATGGCTGTAGCATTTAATTGCTTCATTCCACACTAGTAGTACTGAGGAGGGGCATCCATCAACGTGGTTTGGTGGGGTGGTCCATGCAGCAGAGCTACACTATTACCCCGCATGCCTTGCTCAGGCTGCCAACCCCAAGTCAATTATCAATGCCAAAAAGGAAGAAGCAAAAAATTACAGACCATATTTTCATCCTCCTTTTCCAAGTGGGGATTGCAGATCGCTACTGTTGGGAAAAAAAGCGAAACCTACAGTACTAGGCTTAGGGCCACTTGGATTTCAGTCTTTCAGGGCATCTTGGTCACTCATCCGAGGGATATTGCCGAGCATGATCATCACTCTCTCCTCTTTTCCCTCTCTCTTTACTGTCTACATGCTCGAGTATGATTATAGTAGACTTTCATATGCAGGGTTCGCAATAACATGCCGAGTTTGTCACATGGACTGCATCAGTCACGCCTTTTCATATAACTATAATCTTTTTACACTTCCTTAATTAATTAGCATCTTTTAATGAGCTTGCATGAAAAGATATGGTTGATGTTGTTGCTAGCTTGATAATAGTTCTTTAATCTGCATGGAACATAACAATTAGTATATGCTTGTTATGTTTTTTTTTGTAACATATATGCTGCAATTGGTTAGCACAAAAAGCTTCACAACAGCTATTTTTGTTCATGTAATTATTTTGCACGCAAGACTTGTTATGAAAAGTGGAAACCACTGCTTCTGAAGAACAAAAGAAAAGGTAGTTACTGTTTTTGTGAGTTAAATGGCCGGTCACCTATGCATTGGTCCATTGGCCATCTTAAATGCGCCAGGGTGCGCATCCAGTGGTAGGCGTGAGCTAGAGAGATAGATGCTTCTGGATTGACGAGAAGGCAGGAATGATATTCGGAAGCCATGTCCAGAAGTGCCCAAAGAATCAGAGACTTCTGATCCCCATTCCCCACCAAATTCCCCACCAAATAGCTGGATTTTGATGCCACGGAACTGCGTACGTTCTCGTTATTAGCTAGGGGTTTTGTCCATCACCTTGATCCTTTTGTACTGGCCACCACCGCCAGTCAGAACTCCCCTGGATTTATCGCAATGATTGGGGCACTTGGGACCCCATCCATCTACCTTGGCCTTTATAGCTTCCCCCTAGGTCCCCCAAGAAGCACTAATGGCGGCTTGATCCTGCCACCCTTTTTACAGCTCCTTTATCTTATTTCATATTTTTTTGCTTCATTTGCAAGGACCCTTCAATTGGTGGGACCCATCATGCAGTGTCGGCTACACTGTGAAGCCCTAATTTCTTCCTATGCATGTACTGTGTATCAATGGAATGAGTACAGTAAAAGCCTTGGGATTCTATTGCTTAACTCCTAGTAGAACTTTCCCCCCCTGTGCAGCTATTTTTGTTGGAGGGTGCCATAGGTTACAGGTTAGCATGCGGATGGTAAATACTAGGCTGGATAAGATGGGAGTCCTGCACAGATTCATTTTGTTTGGAATGTTCAGAACAAGAATTAAATGATAGCAAGGGTGCAATAGCGGCCTGCAGAACGGTGTATGCTTTTGAATTACTTTTATTTTCTTGGTAGTATTCCATAGAAAGGAGCCGAAGAATAAGAACAGGGTGTTTCTCCTTTGTCCTGGTACATGTAGAATTTGTATTAACTCTTTTGTTAGAGTTGTTATTTCTTGCAAAAGAGTACTTGGCACACAACAAGCTAGAATGGAGTTGCCATTTTGTATTATCCATGTTGTCAACCCCAAATTATTGGAAAAATGCACTACTTGATTGTGATTATGCTTATGTAAAATTTGTATTAACAATATGAAATTAGAGGATGAATTGGTCGGCTTATAATCATGTTTGTATAGGCTCCAAGAGGCTAGGTAATCAGTGTGAAGATGAAGGTGTGGTTTGGGAAAATCATGTTGTTGTGGAGGTCTTATATGGAAATGGGTGTGGTCTGATACTCCATTGCTAAAGAGACTTGAAGCTTTTGCAAAAACAAAGTATTCAAAGACTCTAAAAAAGACATGGTCCCCTACTAGGGAATGGAGTGCAAATTAATGGAATGGGTGGGCAGTGAGAAGTAGGGTCTGCTAGATCAAGTGGGACTGTAGGAGGTCCAGGGACCATTTCTAGGGTTTCATAGAAAAGAACATCACATACTGTGGTCGACAGTGGTTTAGGTTCATACTTTTTATGTGAATTAAAGACATGCCTATTAATTGGATGAAAAGTATAATGACGAATGAATGCTAAAAACATCTTTATACAGGAAGACCATCAGCTTGAGTTTGTCTTAATACAGTGGATTTCTTCTCATTTCAAATTCAAGAAATTAGAATAGGAACTAAGGGAACGCACACAGCTGTAGGGATCCTTTGCATTTGTGTTTTTCCAGGAATTAATTGGTGATAGAGTTGGCCACTTAGGGTATCATGTTGCATGACTTGCCTAGTTGCCCTATAGAGAGTTTGAATTAACCAAAAGCTGGAAAAACACATGGGTGACATTTAGTTTTTAAGAGTAGATGAAAGCTTTATAGCTCCATCGAATAGATTGCTTTCCACTTTTCCACCCTTAATAAATGCTATGCTGGGCAATGTTAAATGAGGGTTCTATGTGCTTATATATCATGACAGTTAATATGTTTCTTACTTTCATTACTGTTTTTCTCACTATATATACCAGCTTTACTAAACTATAATTATTATATAATTGCTTGTGCAGAAGCTAATGGTGGTGTAATTGACAAAAAAAACCTTAGTATTCAATCAAACAACTTGCTTGTACATCTTTCTTATGTGTTGTAACATCCTTCCGTGAACTTTTTCTTTTTGGATTACTTCCCATCAACTTTACAAGCATTAATGTTACAGTTCCTCATATAATTTTCTGTCAACTTGTTGATATGATTTTACTTAAATATTATAAGTTGAATTAAGCCATGCTCCCATGTAAAAGTAAAAGTAGACTGGTTTTCATTGTTACCAGCTTTGTGATGGAAGATGGCCATATTAATATTTCATGTGCAACCATCATGTCATGAAGCCAATCCACATATTTTAAAAAGTGTATGATGAATATGATTATGTTGAATCTTCTTATCATCGTCCCCTCTTCGGACAGTTGCATCAGGAAGGACATTCAGCGTAAAAACTTACCACTCCTTTTTTGTATGGGTTTTGTACCATTTTGATACTGATAAGAGTCAAATGCATATATAATCTATTCCTCCAGCCCCAAATAGCTGGGATAAGGCGTATGATGATGAGTTCTAAAGAAAAGAAGAACATGGACTACTATAACGGAGGTTAAAAACCCTCATATATTTTGAGGTTGTACATCCTCCTTCATAAGTTGATAAAGTCATTTGTCATTAGGCATAAACCAAACATGCATCTGCAATATGTTTCTATCCATTCACAATTTTAGATTACATTCTTACTCCATTGATCTCGTCATTAAACTCCAGAAGCTCGTGAAGTAACGCTTTGTTGTCTACATAATCAACTTTTCAAAATTTATATACCATGATTTCAATCCTCTTATCAAAATCAGATAAATTAAAATATATACATTTCATAAATGAGTGTAATACTGGCATGTATGCTCACATTCTTACACTTAACTAGCACGAACTTGTGATCATTTTATGTATTTATTTATTTTACCTGCAATCAATACTTTTGATGTCATTTACACATCACTTCATTGTTTGCTGTGGAGACCCCAAGTTCACTTGACTCAAATAATTTTCGAATAATTTTGGAGCTGAGTCTGCGTCTTTAGTTTTGCAGCATTTAATTCAATATAAATTCTTAAGTCCACTTGACATGAATGATGTAAATGTTTGACATTAGTTTTTAGCACGTGTGCTACAGTGAATAAGTCTGAGTTTTTTAAAGCAATCTGATTGTCAACTACAAAAAGAGACGTGAAAGGCAAAAACACAAAGTGAAATGAAGAGACACATTATCTATTCAAAACAAAATATTATTTTTCAGTATATAATTAATTAAAGAAAATGAAAAACATCAAAAACAAAAGAAAGAAAGAAAAAAAGATCAAGTGTATCCTTGCAGAATGCAAGTCTCTTAATTTCCAAAGATAATGGTGCTGCGGCAATCTTGTTGTGCCAGCAAGGTCATTAAGTTAACTTTTTTAAGAGAAAACCGTATTGATATTGGGTAAACAGTCCCGACAATCAAATAGTCACAAATATTTATGGCAAGTTCACAACATAAAAGTAAAAAAACAAACCGAGGAAAAAGAGATTTGCATTGATTTCCGGGAGGAAATGATATGGAAGCTTTCATTGAATCTCATACTTCAAAATGTTTTTCTGCAAAAAAACAAGGTAATCTTCTCATGCAAACAATCTTAGATACTCGGGAAGGCAAGAACCAGCCATCCTGACAAATGCAGCTACAAAACCACAAATCTAGATTTTTTTTCTTGGTAATTACAAATTACAAAATTATTGATGCATGAATTGAGATTAGTTTAATCTTTGAGAATAGTAGGCTGTTCTTCAACATCAGCATGATGGCCTAAGCTTTCATCAACGATTGACGGTTTTGAGTTCATTTTATAATAAAGCAAAAATGCTCAGATTTAATCCACTAGTGATATAATAACTTAAGCGGAAACATTTATCATTTTAATCTTTTGGTACCAATTCTCATAGTGTGCATAGATGTTCATCGATGTTTTTGTTCAGTAGGTGAATACCATCATCATAAATTAAATGAAAACAGAAATAAATCATTATGGTCGAATAACAACCATAGAATTTTGAAACATGTTTTTTTTTCAACATGAAACTTATGTATAATGGTCGTATACATGTATTTTCCAAACATTAAATTTAATAGGAATGTTGAAAAATATTATTTATCGCATGCATGCTGCTTCCAAGAGGTCTATAAAGTATAAACTGGAGAAATTATCAGCGAAGAGATAGTAAGAAGTGAACGTAGGTATAGAATGAGTAGCACTTAAACAATGTAAATTAACTAAAGCTGAACTTATTGGCTTGCTGATGGCTATTTAATCACCTGATTAAAGTCTCTAATCAACAAAAAATATTAATCACTCAAGTGGTCAGAAACGTGTAAATAGATGCGAAAAGAATGAATAATATTTTTCAGAATTGGTTCTAGCTAGGTCGTGGTAAGCCTTGGTCTTTCCCTTTCAGGTGTTTCAGGTTAGAGATTCTTTCAAGGCTGAGCTGGTCTGTTAGTATCCTGTCCTTCTTACACACAAGTTGCCAGAGGTTCAATAATGTGCACTTAATATCATAAGTAGCTTTTTTAAGTATGCATTAGTATATTAGAATGTGCCAACTTCTACTCATATGCCCAAATGAAAACATGAACCTTTCAACCTGATCATCTACATCCTAAGGTTGGATTTCACGAGGTTTCATGCTGCATGGCATTTGTTTTGAAGATGAAAAGTAAATTAAGCAATGTGTATCTAAGATTGCTTAAGAGAGAAACAGCTTAGTAAACGTATCTTCTAAGTTACGTGAATCTGTACTAGATATCATTATCTGTTTATAATCATCCAACACTGATTTAAAATATCTAATGTGAAATGCTTTCAAAGAAAATATGCAGTTCTGACGAGTTTGTAAAAAGTGTTCTAAGCGTGGTTAATTTCAGTGCACAAAAGTGTTTTACTGAAAGATATTGTATCTTTTTACCAACAGAACCTGCCTGTGTCAGGCACCAACAAAGGGTTAACACAGCAAGGCCGTATGCAATGTCCGTTTATTATAATGATACCATGAACAAGGACTAGAACGTTAGAAATATCTAAAAATGGATTAGGAGGTTAGATATCTGACCTATTGTCTCTTCATCCGTAGCATGGCTGTCTTGGCCACTAACTGATCAGATTTCCAACAGCTGATGAACTCCCAGCTTCTTTAGCTCATATACATACATATTATCAAAAAAGAAAAATAGAAAGGCTTGGTGATTAAGCAAGAGAGTATGTACAGAAGCAGATTTTCGAAAAATGAACTTATAAAGTATTTCAGTATGGAAGTGTATGAAGAATGTGCACCAAGAATGGAAAATAAGACATGAAGGCAAAATGGCATGTAATAACTAGATCTGTATATCTGTATACAGTTAAAAGAAGAGAGAGTTGTAACATCAGCTTTTTCAGCCCCTCACCAACTCCATCTTCCTCCAACCCCTCAGAAGGTTTAAATTGAAAAGGCAAACAGAAAAATAATAATTATAATTCCTTTGCTGAAAGTATGTTAATAAACAGGAGAAGTGAATTCAGCCAAAAAGATAAAGATAGAAACAGAAGAAGATGGGTCTAGTGTATCTCGTCCCAGTAGTTTCTTGGACCTTGTTATTACTTGTTCATGGTTGAACCAGATCCTATAAATTTCATATGTTCTCTTGGCTTCAAATATCCAAATCCAAGGATAAAGATGGTTTGTGCTTTCTGGGTACCTCCCCGGCCGATGAAGAAGACGGCTGGCTACCATTGTAGAGCTGTAATTGGAGTGGTGGTGGGAGCTGGGGCTGAGACAGTGCCATTGTATGAACTAGACTAGTAGAAGCCATGGCCTGGTGTTGGACATCGGACTCATGATCTGGACAGTCCATATTGACCCCGAAGAGCCTGAGCCTCTTGGCCGCAGCCGCCGACTTGCCATGAGCCACTGGCACCGACTCAAACACCATCGGCAAGCTTCCGTCTCCACTCCCGGTCAGTACCGGCCCTCCGGGCGGCCGCAGGTTATAGATGGAGCCCGGTCCCACTATGCCATAACCATAATTGAGCTGCTGCTGGACATGGACATGGTTGTACCTGGGCATGTGGGGGAAGAAGAGCCGGCTCCAAGGAACGGACCGGTGGTGTGAAGGTAGCGGCAGGCGGCGAGAGGGGTCCATGTCTGGGCGGTGCTTCCAGTCGATGAAGAGTCGATCACGGCCGGCATCACCGACACCGCGCTCGAAGGATACAATATCACCGGCGTCCAGCTTCTTGTCCTTGACAAACCGGCTCCATCCCTTGGTCATGACGTAGCTCTGGCTGCTGTTCCAGTAGGAGTACCGGAACCGCCATGTTTTACCAGTCCGATCCTCGAAGGTGAGGAGGAGGCCCTTCTCGTTGGCCGACGAGTCGAGCGGGAAGTACTTCTCGGCGTGCTGCTTGGGGATGACCAGCCGGTTGAGCTTGCCCACGTCGCTTGGTGTCACCACCTTATCAAACATGTGCTCCCTCTCCACCACCGGGCCCCTAGCCCCCGCCGCCTCACCCTCATCGGCTTGCCGTGGCTCAGCGTAGCCCGACCCGCCCCACCGCCCGCTAGATTGTGTGAGAATTTGATGGTAGTGGGAAGAGCTAGGGGAAGATAAAGAAGTAGCACTAGGGTAGAATGAGAATGGAGTGTGTCTAGTATTGGTGCTAGTACTTTCCCCCATCATCAGCTTCTTTTCAACTTCCTCCTCTTCTTCCTCACAATACTCACCTCTTTCTTCCACAAATGCCATCTCTCTTTCTTTTTCTTATGATACTTTTCAACGAAGTATCCAATATTGATATAATCTAATCAGAAGATGAGAATGGACTGTGGATGGTGAAATTCCTTTCACAAAATCTTGGAAGAATCTAAGATGAGAGGGAAGGAAAGCTGTATAGTGGTCGGTGGCTAACCTTGGTTTGACTCGCAAGTGTAAGGTGTGGTGGTCTGCGGATCAGACAAGCCAAGGGAGGAGTCTGGTTTTCATTGACCTTTTGCACATATATGTGTATGTGCTTCTACTTTCCGACCATCCTCGAACCTTGCCTAAACTGAGGAGATTAAGGAATGAAGGGGAGGACTGGAGAGGGTATGGGAGGATAGAGAGAAGACAGAGAGTCGGGAAGGGAAAGGAAGGGAAGGGGTGTGAGGCTTTATATGGAGGACCCTTGTGAATTATCTGGTTGGGCTCATGTGAAATTGTCTTTTCAGCATTTGGGTATTTATATTTGATATTTGGGCTTGTGATAAGCCCCAGAGGCCAGGTCAGGCCAGCTGATGAGAGGCCACGAGCTTGAGATTGATGGGAAGGGGAGGAGGATATGATAATTGGGGAGGACTCGAGGAGATAATATGGTTTGTGTACAGTGTACAGTAATTTATTAGAGGAGAAGAAAAAGGCTGGCTGCTGGAGAGGTGTGCTGTTTTATGAACTTTTGACTTTATGTAATGTACTCCTAATAGTATTTTCTTGCCTCTTTTCTTGTTACTTAACTGGCTACATCTCATCTTAAGAGGATGCAACACACATGCACAAATGTCCTTGCTGATGAAGGTGATGAATGAAGAAGCATGCAAATCAACTTCACTCCCAATCCCTTCTACCTCCTGCTGCATGCTCATGACTTTGATGGGTCCCAGATGTGACTGATAACAGAGCTTTGGTAATTCAGTGGTCAGGATCATCCAGGAGGCATTTAATAAGCCTGAAGCACTTCTAGTCTCATGTGTGACACTGAGATGGTCCCCCCTCAGGTCTTCTAGCTTACCAGATGCGCATCTTCATCCCCCCTGTTGATCATTTTTTTAAGTATTCAATTCTAATTAGATTACTTGTTAATACAGCACACACTGTTAGATTAATCCCAACTGGTCTCCCCTGAAATCATCACAGTCGTCACTTCCCAAACCTGCCTGACGTTTGGTATTGGGTTAATAAAAAACCCTGATTAGTTTTATACTTTCGATTCTTCTCTGACCTTCAAATTAGGCAGGTGATCCCCTTGCTGCCTTGTCATTCTTATATATATTGAACTTGCAGTGCTGCAGCCACACATCCCAATACACAAACCTTATTCTAAGCTAATATAAGTCATGCATGCTCAGGTCTTATACTAACATTTTTATATTATGCTCTCCCTTGCACAGCTTTAATTAATCTTGCTTATCGGCCTAGTTGAAATTGAACATGGAAACAATAATAGACAGTAGTATAAATTCGGTGGTCCCTGAGCCCCTCCCCCATGCACATAATGTTCATATTAAATGGTTGCATCTGGTTCCAGCTTTGGTGTGGATGGAGTATATGATGAAGTTATCACGAGACAACAACATCCGTTTTGTCGCAACCCCAAGAAACCATGGCAGCGCGATTCGCTCACATGTTTAAGTAATTGAAGCAGGAGAGCTCCTCCCCATATGCCAAAAGGATCATCTGTATACATGGTTTGAGGCAGCTTCGAGCTTGTCTCCAGAGCCATGGGCGTCTTCTTGAGGACCCCACATGATCCTCTTACTCGCATTTGGAAAGTTGGTTGGCGGAATAAAGATGTAAATGCATTGGCAGAGGCTTCTATAACCAAACTGCACATCAACTGCCTCCAAATACACTCCTTACTAGTCAGATGTTTCCATAATGCAAACTTGATGGAAAGAATAAGAGATGAATGATGTCTGATGGTTGAAATTTCTTCTTTCTGTATAGCACACGACCTGTATGAGCCACTTGCAGGGAGAGCTGTTCAATGAAGGAAGATGCTCAAATCACAAGTACAAGTATGGAGGTTAGAAAAGCTAGATGGAGAGTCTGGTGTTAGGGTTGTCTGTCTAATCATTTGGACTTAACATATAGTTGGAAATGTGTCCCATCCCTCGGTGGTTGCCGGCCAGATCAAATTCCCACAAGAAAAAAGTCCATCTGATTGACATTGCCTACGGAGGAGATGAAGGAACCACAAATTTCGTTCTTTTGAGTTTATGCTACTACTATTTATGTTCAGAGCATTTACAATTGGCTCTTGGACTCTGCCCAGATTTTCCAGAAAATGACATCATTCTTTACAATCCGGGGACTTCCCATTAGACATGACTGATGAATCTACTATGATGCAGACCTATCTCAATTTAATTAAGTTCCCTTGTGGGAAATATTTATTGAATATCGACTAAGAGTCACTTCCTACCTACCATGTACCAATCTCAACATTCTTGTTGTAGAAGTCCCCATCTTATAGCTTCCGTTTTCAACTTTAATCTGACATAGATCATCACTCCGTTCTTACTTTATACTTGTACTCTTTCTCAGCCCTGGTTCAAAATCAATGTCAAACCAGTTGGCTAGCCTGATGGTCCAGGTCAGAAATTTATGGTTTAAGTCGCTTGTTGAAGGCACAAACTTGCATATTGTCCCACTAGTAATCAATACAGATTGATCATGAAATTAAGAACATATACAAGTAATTATTTCAAGTATAATTACAGTCTGTACTTTAGCCCCTCACATCCTGAAATGTTATTGAAGTATTAATAAAAAACTTATTACATGTATGGATCACATAACACACATAGACTTCTTTTTCTTTCGCTACCACCTCAGATACCTAAATAGTCGTACAAGAAATAGGTGGTATTAAAATCGGATGTGCACACATACTTGTTGCTGGCCAAGTATTGTACACATAAATTGTTATAAAAAAAAAAAAGTCATGTACACGAATTTGAAACTAGCTAGGTATAGTACTAGTAGCATACATTTATTGCACTTGAGTAGACCTTTAACCTACGATGATAAAGCTGTATTTGGTGGATATTATAAAGAGAGGAAAAGGCAAAAGAAAAAGAATAAAAATTTTACAGCTCATCTCATTTAGAATCAATGGGGGACTAGCTAGGGGTGCTCTTCAAGATAAAGCCAGCACCACCTTCGGATGGCCATGGGGGACCTCTCTCTCCATTTATTCAGATGAGATAAATCCTTCCCACCATTTATAACATAATTTTATAACTAAAATTTTTGAAGAGTTAAGTACATAAAAAAAAGTAAATGATCTATATTTTGGCATAGTGTTGTGGATATGGTAACAAAGTTTTAATTAATTGGCTTGGGTGTAGGACCACAAGCCAGCCTTATAAATGAAAGAACGCCGTCCAATTGGCTTTTTATTCTCCCTCTCTTTTACTGTCAAAAATTTCCTTTTATTCTTATTGGGAAGTGCTTCCCCTTGCTAAACGGCAACAAGAACAAAGGCAGGCCTCACATTGCACTTCCTTTTCCGGTGCCTGCTTTAAGCTAGCATTACTCTGAAACCTTCCCTCCGGCTTCCTTTCCATTCTTCTACATCACACCATTTATTCCATCTTCTCTGCAACCGAGAAAGGATAGATAGCGTGAAACCCCAAATAATTCCTGCCCCTGATGATTACGTCCCAACAGTTTGCAGAGAGCAGCCAAGGCGCCAGAGCAGTTTTTTTGCAGAGCAAGGAGAAGCAGCAGAAGCAGAAGCTGATGATGCTTCTCTCCCCTTCCTCTTCTTCCTACTCCCTTCCCCAATTTCCCCCCTGATGGAGGGCCTGAGAAACCGTTGAATCTTCGCTTATAAGTCGCTTTCTCAAGCTATGTGGTGACAGGGAGAGGTTTGAATTCTCTTTCGTCCATAGCTCTCTGATTGAGTCCAAACTGGGTCCAGGTTTACCATATTATATACTGTCTACTACTACTGCTACTAGCTGGCACTCTGTACTGCATGCCCACGAGCATTCCCTTCCCTGCAGCTAATCCATCAATTATCCATGTAAAAACTAATGCAAACCCCCCACTAATCAATGATTAACCAAGTTATTAGCCAAAAAACCAGTTAACCAATCTTTCAGACCACAGATCAGCTTTTGGGCGTCGTCACTCGAGTACTGACCCTTCTCTCTCAAATGTTACGTACGTGGGCAGGCAGCCAGACGGGGCCATGCACCATCTGGCCGACTGGCAATGTCGACGCCTCTGGTCCACAACCATACTTCAATGTCCACCTTGAAAACTCAGCAATAATAATAGAGCTAAACTATGTGCTTCAGAAGTTTCATTACGGACGAAAAAGCGTGCATCATTTGTTCATACTTGGGACCAATGCAAGTTGAAATTTTGGAAGAAGAGTGGCAATGACCCTGTGACGACATTTGTTTTGTAGACTTTGGTTCTGATTAAGGAATTCAGTATCGGTAATATATCGGCAATATATATCGCCGATATATCGATATTAGGCCCCACCTGATAAAATAATACAGACCAATATCAATTTTTTAATTTTTTTAAAATAAAAAAATATCTTAAAAAATCTAGAAATATTATTTTAAAAATAAAGAAAAAATAACTTTTCCATTTGTTTCTCATCTTAATATGCATTTTTATACATATTTTGAAATCTATGCTTTGTCTAAATTAGTGTAACTCATTTTAAAAGTTAGATTGTGAAAATATATGGTAAAAACTAGTTTTTGACCACCGATATTTTTTTACACAATATCTCTGATATATCTCCAATATTTTATCTCTTTGGTCGATCGACATTTTACTGATATCTGATACGGAATTCCTTGGTTTTGATCAATCCACTCTCTAGGGTATGTAGAATCTTAGATCTTTGGATTTGACCATCATGGATGGGCCTGCTATTAGAATATGTAATAAATTAATAAAGATTTCTATTTTTTAACTGCTCAAGTTTTTGGAAATTTTGATTATCCTACATGGTATAAGAGCTCCAGGTTATTAAAAGTCATGGGTAGGGATGTAAACAAGTCGAGCGGAGCCGAGCTTGGGCATGGCTCGGCTCAAGCTCAAAATTTCAAATTCGAGCTTGAGCTCGGCTCGACTTGTTTACAGCTCGGCTTGTTAAGAATTCTGGAGCTTGGCTCGAGTGAAAGCTTGGCTCTAGCTCGAGCTCGGCTCGTTAAATTTTTTTATGGAATAAGATTAAAATATAAAATAATATATTTATATATATAATATATATAAAATAACGAGCTGAGCCCGAGCGTGCTCGCAAGCCAAGTCGCGAGCTTGAACGAGCCGAGCCGAATATCATTGATCGAGCTCGAGCACGGCTCGTAGTGGGACGAGCTTGAGCCGAACCCGGCACAAGCCAAAATCGGGTTGAGCCGAGCCGGATCAGCTGATGACCCGGCTCAGTTTGTTTACACCCTTACTCATGGGTTCTAGTTTGGCTAGAAGCATTTATATTCTAATTATGTTCTACGGACAACGTTTTGTGGACGATTGTACGTGAGGGGGGAGATGTTAAAAGATACAATAAATGAATAAAGATTTATGTTTCGTAAGAGCTAGAGCTTGGTTATCTTACACCTGCTCCATAGTCTATTTTCATCTTCCAAGCATGAGATACTAAATAGAACAACAATATGGAAAATGATATTCCTACAGCACTAACATACATAGACATATGTATGTCAGTGAATGAAAAAACTGATGTAGCAAGTCATTGATGATCTTGCTACATCAATTTTTCATTCACTGTCGTACACATGTCTGTGTATACCAGTATTATAAGAAAACTGATGTAGGGATATCATTGTCCCAAAAATATCATACACTGTATACTGCTGTGGTGTACTACTACTGTTATGTATGTGATGCTGAATGCGCTTGGCCTTGTTGCATGTATGGGAAAGAACAAAGAGTTTCTTCTTAGCTAGGTGGTGGATGATAAGATAAGGATCTGTCTGGACGGCGTAAGTAGGGTGGATTTCATAGGAAGAAAGGTGTCTGACGAATGGAAATTGGAAACTAGTACAGTGGGGGGAATGGTGGGTGACAGGGGATGTCACAGGAGTCCTCCCCGTGACAGAGAGATTGAGAAGAGAATCTTTTCTGTAATTACAGAGAAAGAGAGAGTCAACCATTGGATGAATTCTTCAGTGGAACTTACCTTAGATCCTGTAGAAGATGAGTTTTTTACCTTGATAGATCATAGATGGTTCTGGTCATTAACAGAGCAATTTCCTCCTTGCCTGCAGGTTCGTACCAATGTCCCATGGTTACTCGTACTCGCACAATGGGGGCCTGCAGGGGCCGCATGGGACTAGGACATATCACTAGATCAGAGGCACCTGGACATGGGTCTCACAAATTTTGGGATCATTCATCGTCTGGATTGGAGAGTTTCGACAAAATGTAAGTGTTTTCCTTTACAGTCATTCCCTTGCACGTCTTTATTTATAACTAGGTAAATAATTACAATTGTGATACATATTGCGATTAGGGAAAGGACAAATATATACAGGTATCGCCAATAGGAAACTGGCGGCCTAGCCCCGCATTGATTGCTATAGTGGCTTTAAAAGTAGACCGAGTAAAGGGTCTTCTCCTATGTTACATCACAAGGTAAACGAACAAATTAAGTAAGGTGAAAATGCAATTTCTCATGCAAATTGCAAAGTTAAGGAAAGGAGAAGATAACGTTGTCACCAGAAACGCTCTGGACCGATGTTATGTATTGTATGAGTGTATGTCGGTGAGCACTCTCATTGAAAGGGGGGGAGTCAAGAAAATTATACCAAGTTGTGTGTGGTTTATCAGTGAGCCAACAGCGCATTGCCATATATATGAGGTTTTATTACAGAACGTTTACCTTGGGAAAGCCACAAATGATGAACGAAACGTGCTGGTTGGGATCATCTTTCATCATTTCAACTGCTTGCTTGCTTCCGTAGATCACATGTAATTAAAGCCTTAGTTGAAATTTGCCTCCAGCAAGCAAGTGGCGAACCAGATGAAGAAGCTCCCCACATGTTTCTGCCCATAGGGGGCTTCTCTAGATTATCGCCGCCATAGTGCCTTATTAGAAAATACATACGCCCTCTGATCATTTTTAATTAAAATAATTAATAAAAATAGCGTACCCAAATTAGATAATACTGTTCTCTAATTATTCGCGGGCTGGGCGTATACATAGACGGTAGATATACGCTGTCTTCACTTATGTCCACCGCCCGTGTTAAGGGGATGGACTGCCTACCGGAGGGGCAGGGGGGCAAGAGCCTAGCTAGGCTATGCAAAAATGCTAGTAGTAGGGCATGGGCCAATAGGTTGACGATGGAAATGGCGTTCATGTGATGGCACTCAAGATTTTTCCGTCACAAATCTAAAGATTGATATCTTATCCACTTGGGGGTGGTGTAGAAAAAGGATTCCACCTTTACAAGAGCTGGGGATGGGAGAGAAACAGACGCCAAATTCAATGGCGAACCCTCAGCCAGATGGTTTAGAGAGGAAAACAAACTAGGAATAGATTACCCAAGTGGCATGATTGAGATGATATGATGTAGGTGCATGCCAGATCTCTTATTGGCCCAATTTGGCTAGATTCCTTACATAGAAGGAGGGGAAATGGGGAGCTTCTATTGTGGGTTGCTGCCTTTGAGAGGCACCGTGCGATTGATTGGGAAAGCTGCCCTTTGTTTTGAACTTGGGGGGCTTAGTCAAAGTCTTCGTCTTTTCCTTTTGATTTGATTTGAGTTGATTTGATTATAGGTTTCAATCTTGACAAGGGATGGATAGACTTTTCATGTGTATGTCTCCCTTTGATGGACAGAAGCATTCTCTAAAATGTTGGGCTTTTTTTCCATATCAGACCAGAGACATCTGGTTATTCAGTGTTGCTATTTTTTTCTCCTTTGCACCTGGTTGTGGGGTCCACGGTACTAATCAAAGATTAACTAATTATCGTGTGCCCAAAATAAAATTAAAATCTGATGCCTGTTGGCTGAGAGAAGGCAGCTCAAGAATAAATAAAGCAAGGCCGACTTGGAATTAATGAACATGGGCCATAGCCACCTTTACTTGTTAAATGGAGTAATGAATGCCCAAGAATTGCTGCAGAGTCCAGAGGCCCAGGCCCAATTAGGAGATTTTTATCATACGTGCAACCCACAAAAACGTCTTTAAAATAAGCCCATTTTAGTCCACAACGAATTTCTAGCCCACGGCCCACAAACCTGTTTGTCTCTTTTTGGCAATATAAAAGTTGTTTTTCTTGATATTGAGATTGACAAGAATTCCATTCCAAAAGAAAAAAAGTAAAGAGATTTTTGTCTCACATTCAAACACTTCTGTTTAAAACATTATTAGGGTCTGTTTGATACATCTTAATGGGGTTCGAGTAATGAGAGGCTAATTTTCTCGTAACCCAAAGTACAAAACACGTTGATCTTTTGTGCTCAGCTAGTTAGGTTATTTTTCAGACCTGATCAAACGACTGATAATACACAGCAAATCACGCGGAATAAGATATAAAATACTCCCGCCATTCTAAAATACTATGTACATTTGAGAAAATTCTCATTTTTATTGGACCATGAAGCCCACAAGGAAGTTACATGACTTCTTCTCCTTAATATCCCGTCCAACTCATAAGCTCGTTCACGAATCAAGTTCAAGTCAATCCTTCCAAGGCTCCTCTAATTTTGGAAAGAGAAAGTCACGTGATTTCGCAAAATGTATAGACTGTGAATATTTTCAAATGTACATAGTATTTTGAAACGAAGGGAGTACCTTTCTATCAATTAAGTAGTATACCTCTTTAGAGTTATAAGTGCTGGTAAGGAAAGTTTACTCCTCCTTTATTAAGGAGCTAAATTTATAGGGCTAATAAACTGTATCTCTAGATGTGTGGCTCCCCACTTTAAAATTTCTTAACTACATAAAACACGGATTATGTGACATAATGTTTTATTCCAATGAATTTGTGGCTGGCTATATGATAATGTGTGACAATGCAAGCTGGTTCTTAAATTTGTAAGCGATTTTTCAACAACGTGATTGACCTTTTAATTGCCTTCATTAATGTCTTCACTCAGCCTAGTTTGTTTTGTCAATCATAATTCTAAAATTCTAGTAGAATGATCACATGTATTAGAGAGGAAAATTGAATTGAGTGGATTTGAATTCTCCATGTGCCTCTCAATGCCTAGCTATCATGAGATCCTAATCACACAATACCTCTCAATGATAATCTGATATAGTGTGATTGATGATGTAATCGCTACAATCATGTGAAGTAACTGCTGGGTTTTTGGTTTGGGTTGATGGGCCCAAATTAATTTAGTGGTGTAAGCCCACAAATAGAATTCTCATCTTAGGCCCACATTGTTTATTTGATTGAAATAGGATCGGATGAAATTTCATTTTTCATTAAATTTGTCTTTTTTTGGTAAGTTTGGAGGGAATAAAAAAATCTCGATATTTCTTTAGTTCCACATAGGGAACACACATGAGTAAGATAGAGTATATACGAGGAAGGTTTTTTTTTCTTAATATATATTATTAGTGTGGAGACTCTCTCCAAGCAAAAGTGTACACATTCGTGGGTGCACCAAAAGATGTACACATACACACGCGTGCGTCGTGTGGGAGAATTGTGGCACTTTAGTGGTGCACTTAGCACTTTTTATCTAGAGCCTTTGATTTTGATCAAACGGCCAATTATTTTTTGAGCTTAGGAGCCGTTGATTATGATCTAACGGTGAGACGAGTAATTAGGCGGACAATGGACTGTTAAAACCCGTTTATTTCCTTTTGTGAAAAGGTGTCCGTTCATCTCCCTTTGTGAAAGGATGCCCGTTAGTTTCCTTTGGTGAAATGAGTCAGTTAAATTCTAGTTTATATATAAAGGGCAACCTACAAAGACAATTCCAGTAACACTTAGCCAAGAACTGCCAATGCGCCTTCATCATGTTCATAGAGAGCGCATCGGCTACTTGACTTCCCTGACAACACAAAGCCATCACATGTTTGTGAATTGAATGAAGAGTTCCCCATTTGTGTAGCTGATATTTACCAACTAACAATACACGGACTGTGAACATCCATTGATCGTGTGATGGTGTGGGGTGGCGAACTACTCATCCTTGTCAATTTTGTATGTTTGTGTTTACTGTGATCTTGGATTTTTACAAAATTTGGGGATTTTAAGAAACAAGAGAGGACAGCCGATGCAAATGACCAGATGTCCGGATTGACAGAAATGGGCAAAACACTATCCAGTCGATTGGTATAAGGCACCAGTCAACCTGGTGTCTGTGATGCCTCTGGATGTGGCCGGACATCCGATAGTGAAAGTTTTGTGTCAATTGGTCTCTAAAAATGCTTCTTGTCATTTGTTTTTGCACCCCTTAAACCATATTCTACATATAGCATCCATTATAGGATGAATCAGAGAGTTTAAGAAGGTTTTTGACAGCTTCTTCTTTGGGCTTTTCTTTGTTCTAAACTCTTGGAGATTTTTTTATCAGCTTTGACACAATATTAAAGTTCTTTAAGGCTGAAAGGTAAACTTGTCTTCGATAGTTTGAATCGCTGATGGGGAAAGAATGTTTCATTATATCTTGACTGTAAATTTATAGAGATCTCGATTACACACCACATTCAGGAAGTAGTGGGGATGAATATTGCTTTTAAGGAAGCATACTTGATCGCGCCTTGAAGAAAAGTCGTTATAGTGTGTGTCCTGCAACAAATTGCACATTCATCCATTCCAAATCCTCACATCTCACAAGTTTTTGGTATATTCTTGCCTCAAGTAAGAGCTTACAACTGACAATATAAATGTAATGCCCTAATTTTTCAAACATATTTGCGTGTAAATCATTGGAGTGAAACATTCGCATAGAAGACTTAAGATCACATCCAAATTTAAATTTCTAAGCCAAAGCTCGAGCCCATCAAGCTTTCAAAATCATTCGGCTAAACATATAATTAGAGCATTACTATTCGGTCATTGGAACATAATTTATAATTGAAATCATTATTACTTATTTGATTTAAATCATCGATAAAATAGAGATTTTGAATGTATGTAGGGTTGCGACGAAGTTCATAGTGCCCACATATCCAAACCGTGAGGTACCGTGAATTTCTTTTGTGATTCATCTATTGAATGTGGCAAATGAGAGTCAAAAAGAAGAAAGTAAATGCTAAGTGAGAATTCTACAAGAGAGTGATCCTAAGTATTAGACATTGAGAGTAGATCGAGGTAAAATGATATAATGATTCTAATACTAAAATTTTTTAGAGAAAATGTAAGGTATTATGAATGAGTTTATGCTTATTATAGTTTACTCTTGTATGACTTGTATGATGTTACATGATTATTTACTATAAACTTTCCTACTTAGTAGTCCATACTCAATTGTACTTTTTTGTCTATTTGAGCAGAGGAATAAACTAGGAGTATCTGGGAATGCAGGCAATAGCACAAGAAGCTAGTTGCAGTAGGAGTTTTTCTTTTAAGAAAGATTTATTTTCAAAATTGATAGGCGCGTATATGTGTTAGAAGCTATTTATTGTAATAAACTATGAGTTGATTATAAATCATGTCTTGCATTGTGGATTCTTGGGCCCCAGGATGGCCAATCATGGTATGGACTTATTACTTATAATGCTCTTGTGGTAACATAGATATTTTTCAATTCTTTCTCTATTGGTTCGTGCTATGAACCATAATACTTATCATCTTTTTTCTTATCTCACTAATTCTTTTTATAGTGTAGATTTTTGACATATTATCTATGCCTAAACATATTAGTTCATTGTCCTAACTCTTACAGTTCCAAGACAATTCTCTAACTAAAATGTCATATTAGTCACTAAATATTTTAACCCAATATCAAATCCTTATTCCAAAATTCTTTAATATGTTCTGCTATTTTTCCCATTGATAACCGGCCACCAACACATATTGTGTCTATGGGTTTTTGTCGGTGGTTCATAGAACACAAATCCTACTTCTTTTTCTGCAATACTCAACATTCATGAGTATTATTACCCTACTATTACTATAGTAAAGAAACTACGTATAGTTAATATTTCTTTTACTGCTTTGGGCCATCAACACAATTTAGCGTCAATGTGATATGTCAATGCCCTCGATAGATCCAAATCCGTCATTTTCTATTATATTCCAGATTACATTCTTATCATATAAATATCATCACTTTAACATAACAGTAATCATGAAACATCATTCAATTAATTACTACATAATTCTCTATTCAAATCATCATGTTTTATCATCATAATATATATATCTACATGACATCATACTATCAAACACGCGAGAATCATATTTTTCAATCATATAACACATTCATCATATTCTTCTTTGTCTGATCACGTGCCACATGAGCCCAAGCATAACATCAGTTTTTCTAGAGACATAATTTGTAAATATCGCAAGCTAGATAACCATACAATTCATCTAATCATGTAAGATCGTTCAGTCATGCAAATTGTCTTCAAAGGAACATGTTTTTTTCATAATACAAAGCAAATAACATCCAACCAAATGTGTATCCCATGATTTGATCATAAGAAAAACATTGATCTATATGATCACTAGCTTTCCTACCTAGATTCCGACAATCTAAAGCCGAGATCCTCTTCTCCTTCTCCTATCCTTAAATCCTAGTCTCATTTGCCTCCTTGAGATCTTGAGATATACAAAGAAAAATTAATTAGGGTTAAAATCTTTTTTATACATAATACTTAAGTCTAATCTCATTAGAAACCATCAACACATGGCCATCAACAAAACTTCATGTCAAAGGCATGTTTGTCAGTGGATTGCAGAAATGTAATTTTAGCTGCTTCTCAACTTACAATTTTTCTCGATCTTATAATAAAGGACAATGATGAGCTTAATAATCTGCCAAAAGTTGAAAATAAATGGTGAATCACCAAATAATTGATGAGAGTGTGCACATATATTTGTGAGAAAAAAAACTGTCATGCCCCAAATTTCCTCAACCCCAATATGCGCGGAAGCAATAATCCAATTAAGGTTATAAGGGTAGGAATCTGGGACGGACCGAATACTCGAATCATCACATACCCATTTATATGCTTGGGTCATACTGGATTGATAAGACTTAAACCATATCCACGTACATGAGATAGAATAAAGAAATGAAGTATAATTTAATTATTATATTATTCGACAAGTCTCCACAATTACCAAATAAAATAAAATAAAAAAGTAAAATGCACACAGGCCACAAGTTCCACAATCAACAACATAAACAATAAATTAAAAGTAACTTGTCTTCTGACTTCATCTTCCAACATCACCAAAAGTAATAGCCGATCACTTCCGTTCCATCTTAATCCCTGCATCAGAGGATGCATGAGTATTCCATAGGAAATATCCGGTAAGATACAAGAAAACCCACAATGGAATAATAATTCAAATGCCAAAAGATTCATAGATTGAAGACAAGTACAAATAGACTCAGGATCAGCAATTATGTAGTTCGCTTACCAGGAAACCAATCATCATCCGAGACCCTCAAAAGTCAAGGATGGATAAAATCAATATATAAAATTCCAAACTTACAGAGAGTAAGGAGATGTCACAAGAGTATCTGCTCCAAACATCCAAAAGGTTGGAGATAATAATTTATGCTCTCAGCTCTGTCCACTTCCCCTATGGACATAAATACCAGAACATCCTAGAGGTTCTACAGAGGAACCCGGCCATGCGTCTAGGGATGCTGGCCCCATCGGTGCTTACGGGCACAATGGGCGGAGATTGCAGACCTTCCGTAATGTCATACAATCTAAAGCGCACGCGATTGCCGTCATCGGCTGAACTACAGAGGTTCAATAAATCTAAGACCACCATGGGTCTAGCTATGGCTCGTGAGCATACTATGATTCCAACTAAGAGTTCTCATAAATGACTCTTAGCGGAGAAACAGATATTTCAACCGATTGACACTGAATACATCTGAGCCGTCTCATTAAGAGGCTTGAAACATGACTTTCTAAATTCGACTCTTCGTAGGAGTGTAAACCCAGACACTAAAACGGTCATCCATGCTGAACCCTGACTCCAAGATCATAACTTTTCAACATCAGAGACTTAGATATATACTTTGTTTATATTTTAAAGATGTATGGCAAAGGATCACTCCGATTAGAGTTTACTTTAGGCAATCAGTTACGTTTACAACCAACATGAGGTACAACCATCAAGGAAAAGGGACAACAAATTCTGGACAGACGTCAAATATAATTCACATAGCATAAAGGACATATCTTTTCTTGACGAATGAAGTGGGGATGTCACCTAGGCATAGGACGAGAAGAATTGCAACATACGTATGGTCAAATACGGTAGAACATGCAAACCGAATCATATAACTTTCATCGCATTAACAACAATATTAAGACATGTAAATAGAACATGCTGTAGGCTATAAAATCAGCAACATCATACATTCATGATCATACAAAAATTAGAGAAAATAAATTGTGGTAAAAGATTATCCTACCTTGTGGAAACTGATACCTAATGCTCGTAAATCGGTATCTACTCGATCTTGAGACCCTTCTTCTTCACGAAAGCACCACGAAAACCACCAACAGACACACCACCACCTTGGACGAACAGAGGAGGAGACTGGCTGCTCTGCCCTCTTGCTGGTACGTCTCCCAAGGCTCACCAAAAAGGGTGCCGGTCCCTCTTATGGAGGGTTTAAATAGAAAAAGCTTAAATCTCTAGGGCAAACCTCCACCGTTGATCAAACTCTCATCCAAGGGCCCCGATCCACAAGAATAAGGGTGAATCTCTCAGTTAGGGACGTGATCAATCCATCCCAATCAGTTACACACCTTGGTTGGTAAGTATCTTTGACCAAATCACTTAGTTACCAAACTGATTTCAAGTAATTATCCTAATTGAAGACAATTATCCCAATTTATTTCCTTAACATATGGCATCCTTCATTCATATGGAAAGGGCCATAATCTCATCCTAATCACGTTCACAATCTCCAAAAAAAAAATCTAATTCTTTGCCATAACTAATTCTTCATTTAAATAGATTGTCAATTAGCTATTAATTAGGGTTTTCAAATTTGAAATACTTACCAAGATTTAGATCCGTTGATTAGGACTAATTAGGTAAGACACGTCCTCCAAAGATCCCCCAAAATCAGCCCAAGAGGTTCCCCAACGGATTTGCCTCGAAAATCGCGAAATTAACGGCAATCGATTGGTCCATATATGAGATCGATCGCCCGGCAATCGATACGCTACGACAACGATCGATCGTCTCCCGATCGATCTATCATAAACGCGATCGATCGGTCTGACGGAAAAAATTTAAATTTTTAAATTCAATTTTAATGAGTTTTCTAGAACTCAAAATTACTCCCTTTGAGCAATAAAATTCCACTTTATTAATATAAAATTTACGATCAGTGCAAAAACTATTTCAAACAACTTTACCAAACGAGGAGGTCTAACCTATACTGCAAAGGCAGAGAGCGATGCATTGCAGCATGTAAGATCAGTGGGCCCCACGTGGGCTCCATGTGATCTGATGGCTGCTGTGCTACAGTGCGCTGAGCTTAGTTTTTTCCTTACCACATTGCATAAATTCGCCAACTATTTTGACTTCGTTATAGTTTTTTATTTTTCTTTTTAGTTCAAAGAAGCCATTTGCCGTCCTTTAAGAAAGTTTGATTAAATCGATGATTGACATACTTCCATACTCCCCCGCTCCATATTAGATAAAAAACTAAAATTAGTGCATTTTAAAAATCAAATCAAAATATTAAAGTGGGGCAGAGGGTGTATATTGTTCCCTCGGTCCAACAAAGTTCGTCTATATTATAAAATAAGTGAAATTTATTGGACTATAACTCCCTAAGACCCTATATAAAAAACATAGATTTTCTCTCTTTCCGTCTTGAGACTTAGGCCCTGTTTGGTTGTCACTATAGAGCTTGCTTTTAGGAGAATCAACAATTCTCCAGGGAAATTTCATCAAAATAAGATTTTTCAAAAGAACTGAGTAATCACTTCTTTGACTTTTTTAGTTGACACATCTCGTAATTCTGTAAATAAGACAAGGGTATATATAAAAGTAAAAAATATATTTTCTCAGAAAAAAATAAAATATGTTATCTGCTATCATGTGGCCTTGTCTTCTATATTTATTTACGAAATATGTCATTGAACTTAAATTCTTCTCCAAAAACAAATTCAACCCAACCAAACGCGTATTTTCCACCCCTCTAATTCTTCCTTAAAATCCCACTCTCTCACTCCAAGAAACTGCTACCAAACAAGCCATTAGTGAGCAAACCCAGCCATGCAACATTGCACTGTACTTTTTCAAATTCAGGCAAGCTTCTCTGGACGGAGGGAGTATTCGAAGGAAGTCGTGATATTTTGACGCAGCTTGGGCCATGCTGGGCCACGGGAATGAGGCCCATCTTGCATTTCTTTCTTTTGGAAACGAGGCCCATCTTACATGGTGATGGGAGAGCCTCTGGCATAAACCCCCCCTTGCTGCTGCCTTTGCTGTACTAAAACCCAGAGCAGGAAGCAGCAGTAGAGCTACTCTCTTTGAAAATGGCTGAGCAAGAAGACGAGCAGCAGCAAGCTTCCATCAATGAGGAGCAAGCCTCCAATGTAAGCCTTCCATTACTACACTCATTTGTTCATATCGAGCCTCTAAGTACGTGTTCTCGAGGTGGTTTGGGTGTTTGGAGCTTTTCCTTTGGTTGGTCTCTCAAATATGTTTGAATCTGTGTGTATGAATGTTGGGTGTTTGGTTCTTGAACCAGGAGGTGCAGCCAATGGAGGTGAACGTGAAAGACGATGATGACGAAGAGGACGAGACCGAGGATGAGAAGGAGGAGCTTGGTACTCTCTGTTTTTTGGCTCAACGGGTTTCTTGACATTCTTTTTGGTTATGTTCATATGATTTTACTTGTAGCTCTGTTAATGTATTGTTGGGTGATTTGAGTTTTTTTTCTTGGTTGATTTTTTGGGCTTTTTCTGGTCGAGTAAACTGTTTTGCTTGAGTTGGTGGTTGTGCTGCATTTACTGTTTTTTGCATGTATATGTCATTTTGTTATACTCCATTGATCATGTTCTTGTTAAATTTGGGTGCTCGTTAGGTTATTTCTAACTAATAGAGTGATACACACTATTACACTGGATTGCTCTCTGTTTCATATGCTTTCTTTTCTTTATTTGTTTGTATGCATTTTATTTTATGTATGTTTTGGTGGGTTACACTATTCACTGGATGGCTATCTTATTTATTTGCTTCCTTTACTTTATTTCTTTGTATGCATTTTTCTTTATGTATGTTTTGGTGGGTGATACCTCTGCTTCTTTGTATGTCTCTTTTTTTCCCTCTTTATGTATGTTTTCGTCATTATATTATGTAGGTTTGTCTTTATGTTATGTTTTGATGGTTTCATAGTCTAGACCAAGTCCACTTGCTCGAGGTGGTAGTCTATGCATTTTCCAAAACCACTGTAATCAGCCTCTGTTTGCTTAATTTCTCGGTCGTGGTAGCACATGGTTTTGAAATAACTCATGGATAATTTATTTGTTGTTATTGTCTATGTTATTTGTAGCTGGATTAGTTTTGAAAGTGATTCGTTGCTCCCTCCATCCAATATTATTACCTGTCTGCATTAAAAACCCATTGTGGTTTTTTAATGCAGACAGGTAATACTGGAAGGAGAGAGTATTTATTACTTTCCGCTTTTGTGAATTAAGCTTTTGGACAGTTTATCTGAAGTAAAGGCATTTCTCTGGAGTATTGATAGCATTCTCATGGATGCGACTTAGGCTCTGAAGACTGGAAGACTTTATATTTTTAGTGTCCATTCAATCTACTGTCGCTTAAATATTTACATAAAGACATGTTAGTTGTTGAATGAGCATATCTATATCATGTGCGTCAGGACAGAAGAGTTTTCACAAATGGACATTCTGTGAAGTCATTGAAATTGCAAACTGGGCAGAAATTCTGCATTTTAGTCATAATCTCGTCATTTTGTAAATTCCATTGTATCAAATGTTGAATTATTTTTTTATTAATTATTTAGAAAAATGCGGTGCCTGACCAAGTTCTCCAATTCTTAGCGATGTAAATTCCCCACATGATTTTGATATTGTTTGATAAATTTTCTTACACTCCTCCAATTTTGTGGTTGCTGATTGTTACTCCCTCTGTCCCATATTGTCTGTCCACATTCTGAAAAATGTAATAGTTAAGGAAGCCAATTTACTCCATCCGCCCGAAATTTGTAGTTACATTTGGTTTTCCAAAGAAATGACAAATCAATTCATTTTGGAAAACCAAAATACATGTACAAATTCCGGATGAAGGGACTATTAACCTTTTTTCTCCATCCGCTAACTCTTTTTACTCGATCTAAGGAGAGGCATAACATGGAATATAGGACAATTAAGGGAGAAGTTTTTTTTTCCAAATTTAGATAATTAAAATGGGACAGATGAAGTAACATTTTTGGTTCGATAAGTTTAGATTTGACTTTTCGTGTTTACTCTCTGCAGTTATGTTATCACTTTGTGTGGTAACAATTATACATAAGGATCAATATACTTGATTATGTTTATATGTGATGGCCTTAATGAACTCTTGAAAGTGATTAATTGTGAAGACTTACTTATTCCGTATCAACAATGGTTGGTGTCTTTTCCTAGAAAGGATCCTTTTATCTAAATTTTTCCTTCCATGAAATAAATCACTGTAATCCCAATCTCTCCACAGGTGGGAAAGATATTGTCCCTTATAAAGAGGGCTTGAAACAGAGCCGAAGTGAGAAGAAGAGTCGGAAGGCAATCCTGAAGCTTGGGATGAAACCTATGGCAGGTGTAACCAGGGTTACCATGAAGAGAAACAAAGATGTAACAAAATCATGTTTAACTTGTTTTTTCTGCTTGTTGGGAAGCATGAAATTTCACACTTCTTTACCTTCTACTGCAGTTGTTGTTTGTGTTTTCGAAGCCTGATGTCTATAAGAGTCCAAGTTCTGAGACATATGTGATCTTTGGAGAGGCAGTTTATGAAGAGCTCAGCTGTCAGCGGAAGTCTCAGGCAGCTCAGCCATTCAGGAAGCCAGAGGGCAGTATGTTGGTGAAGCCAACGGCTCAGATATATTATTCTGATGATGATGTTGATTATGATGAGGAGGAGGAGATTGATGAGACTGGAGTCGAGGAGAGTGATATTGATCTGGTGATGGCACAGGCTGGAGTTTCTAGGGGCAGGGCTATGGAAGCTCTAAAGGCAAACAGTGGGGATATTGTTGATGCCATTATGGATCTCACTGCCTAGCCTATGCTTTCTCTTGCTCAATACTTGTTCTTTCCAAACAGGTCTACTTTTTGCCTTCTTTTGTTGTGGGAGAAGGTATAATGTTGCTATAAGTTCTAAATTTTCAATCCAATACTCGTATACTGTAACAGACTTTTATCACAGAAAGAAAATACTCTAGGAAATTGAAAGTGTGACTATTATGAGGGTTTAGTTGACCCTTTTGCAAGTGATTTCTTTCAGTATATTGTTTATCCATCCACGTCGCCAATGAAGTGCTGTTTGATATTATGTACCCCCTCTGTCCAATGAAGGTTGTCTGCATTACAAAAGGGGTGAAATATATTGGACTCTAAAGCTCGTGTAAAGAAAACAGAGTTTTTTGCTCTCTCTCCGTGTTTTTGGTCTTGAGAGAGCAAAACCCAGCCATGTAATGTCGGACCTTGTAAACACAACTAATCTCAGCCATTCATTTTCTCCTCATCTCAGACCATTGATGTATAGCTCGCCATGATCTTCTCTTCCTTAGACGTGTTCCTCTCTGTAGCTGCTTGTACTGTGTGCATGGAATGCCAGCTCGCCGATATATCGGTATCGGACACAAACCGATACTCCGATACCATTAAGTATCGTTTTTTACATTTTTTCCAAATATCGCCGATATATCGCCGATATATCGGTTTCGGACCGATATATCGGCCTTTTTTGAAAAAAAAATTTATTTTTAAAAAAAAAAAAATTTTTGAAAAATTTTTTTTTTTTTTTTTTTGGGAAAAAAAAACTTTCATGTTTGTTTTCTATCCTTTTATGCATATTTTGAAATCTATTCTTTGTTTAAATTAGTATAACTCATTTTAGAAGTTAGATTTTGAAAATATATGATAAAAACTAGTTTTTGACGACCGATATTTTTTTACGCAATATCTCCGATATATCTCCGATATTTCGTCTCTTAGGCCGACCGATATTTTACCGATATCCGATACGACATTCCATGACTGTGTGTATAAATAGTCACAAACATCCTCTGTAATTGTATCTCTGATGTGGAAATACAATAGAAATTACTACATATTCTGTCCATCTCTTTCCTTGTTGCTCAAACACTTTCAGACCTGTCTTTTTTTAAAAAAAATCCAGACGAGCTTAATTGGATGGAGGGAATAGATTTTATCAAGATATTGCTGTCTTTTTTCTTTTTCTGTACCATAGAAAAGATATTGCTCTGATCATGATTTATGTGGCTAACTAGTAAGGCGAGGTGGAAGAGTTGATTGCTCATATGTTGAAAACCCTAGTTTGCTTTGGAGAGCAAATGCCCATGCTGGCAGTTGCCTCCAAACATACATCCCCCTCTAATACTAGGTCCAATGCCCGAGCACCTCAAAATTCATGATCATGTCGTGAAAGTTCCACACCATGTCTCACCGTTCCTGTAGCCATTGGACTCCCAATACCACGTTCGCCCTCTTCGTGGGTAGCAAGGTATAGCCCTGAATAGATAATGTAGTCTGCGCGCACATCCCATAGCTCAGAAGATGCTTACCATCGCCAATCAAGACATCAAATGGCTTGGAATTTGACACATAACATCCCAATCGTTGTGCCACTTTATCATTAATGAAATTATGGGTGGATCCACTGTCAATTAGGATGGCCACCTGGTGCCGATTGAGGTAACCTTGGACACGCATGGTACGGAGGGGTAAAGACTCCCGAAAAGGCATGCACCGAAATCTCTAGCAGCACGTTATCATAAGGGGGCGGTGCCTCCAGGGAAGAGGAAAGATCCTCCTCGTTGGCCTCCTCGACAAGCAAGCTGCTCCGGACTGAGCAACGGTGGCCGGGCACTAACTTCTTGTCACATTTAAAGCACAAGCCCTTGGAGCGCATCTCATCCATTTGGGCAGGGGTGAGGCAGCAGACTGGAGGGGTAGCAAGGGCAGAAGGCTTGTTGGTTCAGTTGGTTGGAAGGCTTGGTGCTGAGAGAGAGAATGGTGTCGGGTTAGTTGGAGGCCATGGAGAAGGCCCAAATCGGCCTCCCCGTTGCTACCGAGCAAGCTTTTCCTCTTCGATTCGTGCATGACGCACTACTTCTCGCGTCGAAGTGCAATAGAAGTGGCGCATCTCATCCGAAATTTCAAGTCTGAGCCCCCTCTTGAAGGTCCCCACTAAGGCCGCCATGTGGACAAGAGTGGCGATGTAGGGACTGCCTGAAACTGTGCAACCACCTTGGTGAGTTATTGAATTTAGGTGGTCATTGCTTCGAACATGGAGATTACAACAGCATTAGCCAAGTCGGCCGTTGGTTTGGGGCTGTCATCCACATTCTCCTTCTCTTTCTCAGGCTGCATCTCTGGGCCAGTGGTCGGCTGCTTGCGAGGTGCCATGGTAAATCGTTGAAGTTCTAATACCAATGTTATGTTCCGATGGGAACACAAGAGGTACCAAACTTCACGCAAGAGAAAATGAGGGAAAAGATGAAGGAAGAAGAAAAGATGTTTCTTATTGCAAAACTATCAAAAGAGGGGGAAACTTCCTTAAAAATGAGGGTGCGGAGCCGTACTAGCTGATGGGCCACGTGCCACTGGCCGGTCATCAGCTGGTCCGTTATAATCAAATCACATTCTCTCTCATATTACAGCTTATTGAATCGCAACAAAAAAATACTGAAAAGTAGAGTAACCCTAATATAGTAAGTCTTAAAAATGGAAAGTAATATGTCCTAAGATAGACCTGCTCCTTAGCTGGCATATACAAGACCTACTTGTAGAACTCCATGACCCATGTGTTGTAAACCCAGCAGACGGCCTTGAACTTGGAGAACCCTGCTGCCTTGGCCAGACCCTCAAAGTCCTTATGGGACCTCTCCTTTCCACCTGGATTATGGGCCAGCATGACCATGTCGACATGGAAAACATTATTGGCCTTAAGATTTGGCTCTGGGGCCTCTGAGAGAGCCATCTCCACTATTATCACCTTGCCTGACTCTGGCAGAGCCTTGTGGCAGTTCTTCAAAAACTTCAAACAGTGCTCATCACTCCAATCATGCAATATCCACTGCAGGTCCCAAAGCCAGTTCAGATTAACTAGTTACATCTTAGTTAATTGTTACTTCAGTAGAAAGTTGAGTATACCCACACCTAACACTTGGATAAAGAAAACTATTGACCACCAACTGAGGTTAAAAGAGTTTTAGGCAACATCTAGCCTCAGCTAATCTCCTTAAATTATTGGCTTCTTTGTCAAAAAAACAAAAGTTAATTAACTACCCAATTTACGCGTGTGGGCATCCGCCAGGACACGATGAACCGTCGGATCTCGATTTGCTGGCATGCTTGATTCAAACCCCCTATAACTAACTTGTGCCACCGGATGGAGATCCCACGGCTCACAGCGTCCCAACGCGCGCTGGCACAAGCGACCTCGAGCGCATACTAACGCGTCCCCTTATAAAATCTAGTAATAATACCTTCATGAAAATGGCATCGGCAGTTGGAACGCTCACAAACATGTCTCCACCAACATGTTCCACGCCTGCAATATAACACACATTTACATGCCCCATTTAGACCTAAAAGGCAAATATTGACAAGGGCCAAGGAAGATAAGCATATGAATATACCAACCAGGATATGCAGGGGCATCTTCAATTACGTGCTTTAGGTCGAAATTGATACCCTTGATGTGGGGGTACTTGGAGACAATGAGGTTGGTGGTGACTCCCACCCCACCACCAACGTCCACCAGGCTGGTGAGCTCTTCAAACCCTGTGTAAGTCTCCAAGATCTTCTTCATCACCAGGGTGGAGTGGTTCGACATGCCCCGGTTAAACACCTTGTTGAACCTTGGGTCTGTGCCGTGGTAGTCGAAGGCTGTCATCCCATAGGCCTTATTGAAGGGGATCCCTCCATCCAACACTGCATCCTTCAAATGGTACCTGCAAGCAATAATCCAATTCTCCAATCTTCTTAATCAATTCATAAGGAAAGTTAACTATTTATGTGACACTCTCAACATATACACATGCTGCTCTCATTAACAAGGGAGGTTCAATGGATTCAATTACCCCAAAAAAAACAAGGGATGTCCAAGGCTGTATTTGTTTTCTCAAAATAGGCCTAATTAAGTTCCTCTGTTGACTGTTGGTGCACTAGCATGTTATCGCTCTCACATGTTAGTGCACTAACAGCTAACACCGGTTTCCAAACTGTCAAAATGAATGTATTTTGAAAGACCAAATCGGATTATTAATGTGGAATGGAGTGAGTATTTAGCTTACAGGATCTTTAATACGGGATTTTAAATTCATCGCTTACGTATTTGCAATATGCGTCTCTAAATGGGACCACCAAAAATTTTAAATTTTATTCCCAATAGGAGAGGAATTAGTACACAGATGAAGTATGTCAGAACCACTGTGTAATGCTAGCTCGTTGGGCAAGGTAAGAGTTATATGTATGCTCTTTCTTTCTCATACTCTGCTCAATTTGACTGAGTTTTAATAAAATTTTATATTCATAAACAAAGCAAAAATAAGCCCCTTATTCTGATTTAGATCAACTATGTTTTTCCTTCGTTACTGATTAGAGCAACTTCAAATTTATCAAAGGGCCTTCCCTAGCTAGTCCTCCCTTATGCCCTCTCCCTTATTTTCCTAACTTTTCCTTTATGGTTTTCAAACTACAAAAAGTTTATGGGAGTATTGCATTTCTAATAAGCCCATATGACACTTAAGTTAAAACGAAAAAAAACCCATATGAGTATCAAAAACATAAAGAAGCCCATGTGATGCCGCATGTTCTAAAATTCAAGGGCTGCAGAAGGAGAAATATTGGGTACAACTGGCAGCCCACGCAGATGTTGATTTTTAAGATTGACAGCTCACACATTATCACTGCAGAGCCAAGGGGGGTAAGCTGACCTTCCCATTAATGTAGTATATTATTATTTTTATATGGTATTTAGGTAATTAACTTGCCCAATTTTTCTATTCTCTTGTTGACCCACAAAAGTTGGCCCGACTGCTCTTATGGTGCTTTGGTTTGTAAATTTGGACTTTAAATTAGTAAGAAGACGAAAAAAATGAAGTAGGGATCGGTTTGGCTTGTTATAATATATTAAAAAAATATTAAAAAATAAAAAAATCTACTCTACATAATAGTAAAAATTTAAAACCTCTAGGCTATAAACACTTCTTAGTTCTTACCTTCATTCTTGCTATTGCCACACACCTCATCCATCTTTGCTACTACAATTTTTGGTAAATTTTGTCTTTGATATTACTCCCTCCGTTCCAAAATATTATGTACATTTGAAAATATTATTATTCCAAAATATTGTATAATTTTGCCAAATCATGTGACTTCCTCTTTCTAAAATTGGAAGAAACTTAAAAGGATTGACTAGAACTTTGTTTATGAACAATCATACGAGTTGGACGGGATGTGAAAAAGTCATGTGAATTCTTTGTAGGCTTCATGGTCCAATAAAAATGGGAATTTTCTCAAATGTACATGGTATTTTAGAATGGAGGGAGTATAATTTACTGACCGATCGTACTTGTTCCCTCTTTACTACCACGATTTATTTGTATGATAATAAAAAAATAACATATATTTGAATGATTACTTAGTTTCACCTAATGAAAAAGTTGGGTTTAATGAGCTTGAAATGACTTTCTAGTTATACCCATTTGAAAAAGTTATGTTCAGTGAGCTTGAAAATGAAGTTGTTATCTAACACATCCAAAAAATGGCAAATTATTGTAGATGTGTAAGATATTGTAGATATTTTTATTTTCATAGTATGTCTTGATTAAAAAAAACTACATGTAGTCATATTTTAATACATATTTTGTCTTAGCTAAAATGTTGTATTTTGTTATACTTTATTTTCATCATTTGTTTTGCAAAATTTGAGAAAATTTTATGCCCCACCTCATCAAAATTTCTTACTCTGCCCCTGCACACTATGCATGTGGTTCCAGCGGTTTGACACCAATTTACTAGAGGGCACTTTTATAGTGTTTATGCCGTCGATCTTTAAGAGCTCCCTGATGGAGATGGAGAGGAGGTACCACAACATGTTCTGAGCTCATTTGGCTCTGACCCATATTGGTCAAAAAGCTAGAAAAGCATTAGTTGATACATATCCATATCAATGGAAATGAATATCTCCATGACATGGATACTCGTAACCTTTCATCAAATGGGATGAGTTGTGACTGACCGGTGAGTAGCAAAGTGGGAAAAGAGCTTTACCAGCTTTCCATGAGGACCTTATCTTGGTTCATCACTCTAATTGATATCCCCAAAGGCTATGTCGAATGGCTGCAATAGAGTGATGAATTGTCCATGGCGGTTCTTTGTCCCCAAGAAGGATATCAATTAGACATTTGGAGTCACCCTGTATGTGAAGGAATTGGTAGCCCAATTTAGAGGCGAGGGTGAGACCGTCTAGGCATGCTTTTGCTTTTGCTGCCAAAGCATGAGGGACTTGGGACATGCAAGCACTGGCTACTATAAACTAACCATGGTGATCCCAGAGAATCGCTGTTGATGCCGCAGATGAAGGAGCACCTCTAAAAGCACCATCAAAATTGATAGCAATCCATGACGGTAGAGGAGGCTGCCAGGCAATCAGGATTGTCTGCTTCCTTCCGAGAGTCGACGAGGTTTTATTGGTGTTAGAAATGTGGGAGTTTTCCACGAGGATGGAGGAGATGCGATTGTAGACATCCCTGATAGTGAAGGCTTCTAAGTTTAGCCTAGTTATGTTGCGGTAGTGCCATATCACCCATGTAGTGATCATAAAAATTCCCAAATGATCTTCTAATTGCATGTCACCAATTGGGTCATGGGAAGAGTTATGTAGAGATTTCACACATTCTCAAATATCATTGAATTGGTGGAGGGGATGGCCATGTGTAAGCTGCTCCCATAGCCTATTAATATATGGACATGCAATAAATATGTGTTGGGGGCTTTCTATAGCTTGGGTGCAAAATACGCATTTGTTGGGTGCTCCACCCATGCGACTTGATATTAGATCAGTAGTGGTTAGGCCCCCTTGGCAAAGTTTCCATGAGAAGTGTCTAATCCTATATGGAAGATCCTTGCGCCAAATGAGATGCCACGTGGGTTGTATTTGAGATTGGTTCGGACGTTGAGATAAGATCCTGTAGCCGATGCCACAGTGAATTTACCCGTCTGGGTGTATTTCCATATAGGCTGATCCTTTGTTTTCACATTAATAGGAATGGAAGTAATGTCATGAATAACATCATAGGGTAGGAATAGTGTTACCTTTTGAATGTCCCAGGAGTTGGTGGTTGTGTCTATGAGGTCAAAGATGAGTATCATATTGATTGGCCATTCCACCTCGAAAATCGAAGGGTCGACATGGGACGGCCACCAAGATGCATCACGTATAACAATTGTTTTGTCATCTCCAATAATCCAACCCAAACCACGGTGAAGATCTCCCATATAACGGAAGAAGCTCCTAGCAAAGCCAGAGATCACTTTCATAGAATTACCATATCCTAAAGAAATGGCCTTTGCATATTTGGCCTTGAAGGGCTCTGTTCTAGTGTTGTTTGAGCAGCAGGGCTTTGTTGAATATGTAATCTACACATGAAATATACATTTTATTATCTCATAAGCTTATGCTTATGTTAGTATTTGTTTAGAATTAGTGCTACTTTAATATAGTTTTTGGTTTTTGTAGGAAACAAGAGTAAGATACAGAAATGAGGTGAAAAGTGACTCCAATAGTTAAATCTTCAATGCATATCTCTGATTGGACTGATTCAAGCTTCATTTAAAGTTCAAGAAGTTAGCTTTCCAATGCCACTGACCGGGCACAATTCAGAGTTCGGAGCAAAAAGTTATAGCCAGTTAAAAATTATAAACAGTACTTACGACTGAGCGGCATTTCATAAACGATCGATCGCCATAGCCGAAAAACAGTATTATCGAAGGAAACGATCGATCGGTACTCAAAATGATCGATCATATCTACTGGAGTTTTTTATTTTGTGCAACACAATAAACACGATCAATCGGTAACAGGAATGATCAATCGGGCAGTCGAGATGAAACAGACGATTGGTGTGACAACGCAGGAATTTGTGAAGGAAAATGATCGATCGGAAAGCGATTGATCGGTTTATGCGGCAAAACCTAAATCAAGCTTATTTGACTCGAATTTGGAAGGGGACTTCGGGGTTTCTCTTCAAACATATAAATAAGCCTTAAGAGAGAACTTTTTGGGATATCTTGAGTAGAATTGAAGGCTAGAGAAGAGGAAAGAATAAGGAGTTTTTTAGAGCTAAAGAAGAAGAAGGATTCATGCCAATGGATCTACATAAACATGTTTTCTTTTCTCTCTTCCTATGTATAACTAAATTCCTTGTCAAGGCTAGATGAAGCCCTAGATATGTGTATTGCTACTCTTGTTAGTTTCATTTAATAAAGTTGATGTGATTTGTGCTTAATGCTATTTCATGAGTTTCTTTTGAGTGTTTGACCATAGACTTGATAGATATGAATGGAGTTAGATCTTTTTAGTCCTTGTGTCTAACCAAGAACAGGTTGGTGATTGATTCTATGCCCGACCAAGGATAGGATTGATTACATAATAATGGATGAACTTTCGTCCGACTAAGAATATTAATGAATTCATTAATGATTCGTGTGTCCGACCAAGAACTTCTCAGTTGAATGACGAAGAGGAAAGCGCGAGTCTGCAGTGGTGTGCACGTGGCATCCGTGGATTGGGTTAGAGGCGGTTGCCAGGCAGTTGTCTCGTCATCTTCCCGTTGCACCAGGTTCTCACCTTCGAAAATTCGTAGGAGATACTTGAACATTATGCACAACATCGGCATCTGAGTACGGAGCAACACCTCATAGTTTGGATGGCATTGAAAGTCTTTGACCTTCTGATAATGGTAGCTACTGGGGCCGGCTTCGCGATGGATCGTCATGCAACTTGCCGTGATATATATGTGAACCCCGGCCACAAAGCATACAGTATTCTGGTAATAGTTCATACAGTACCAGGACAGTCTTGGATGAACTAGGAATGATAATCTTCTGGGGAAGGATTGAGTGTAGGCCCATTTCCACCCTAGCACATATCTTCTTGATTCTTCTGTCCTGGGATGGGATCTCCACTTCATCGATAAAAGCACTCTTTTTGAAGATGTCTTGAATTGAGTCCTTGTGGTGAAGACGAAAAGGGAGATTGGGTAGTTGAACCCAGGTGAAAAAGGAGGGGAACACATAGTCCTCCGCCTCTTCCTCACCGCCGAGGGGAGTGCCTAATAGTAAGATGTCGTTGAAGTGCCAAGGTCTAGTATTGAGCAAGGTCCACCTTTCATGGGCCAAGCAAATGGCGAGGACGAATTTGTTCTCCCCCACCTTATCTGCAAATTTGATCTTAATAGGTCTCGAATTCAGCCTGTTCACCACCAGCTCCTGGGAATATGATTCCGAGCTGTCACAGACTTGCACTAGAAGCATATGTTGGGAGCTCTCAGTTATGCGCCGCTGGGTTTCCTGGGAAGGGTGAAAGCAGACCGTGGAGCGGTCTGGTATCGCCAAACGGTTGAAGATGGTTTGGAGATGTTCCATGCCTCTAAGATGAAGATAGACTGTGTCTATGACAACCTGCAAAAGATTTAGTTCATGGCAAAAAAGAGCAAGTGAGTACGAGGTAAAAAGACATGTAAAAAGTAAACAAGTACAAATATCAAGCAAAAGTGGTATGAGTTTGAGAGTTGTCTGCTCTTGAACCTCAAACTTCAAGGAATTTCAGTGCTAAAAGAGTTGAAGGGATTCTATGAAAAGGACAGTCCGAAGTGAAGAGAAAGGGAATTTCAATGATAATGAAATCTGTGTTGTGTACAGTATTTGCAGGGAAGACACACGGATGCAAATCCGGGGTGAATCCCTACATATCGTGTCAGAATATTATAGAGGATCCCAGATTGGGAGTAGATCATGTGAGAATATTACAGAGGATCCCAGATTGGGAGTTGATCATGTGAGAATATTATAGAGAATCCCAGGGGGGATTTGGGTCCCTTAATACACCCCTGCAAACTCAGGGCGGGTGAGTAGCCGTGAGTTTGGTAGTGAGAGACTGAAACTGAGCGATGGGCAGTGGCTTGGTAAGTATGTCTGCAAGTTGATCTTTAGATGAGACATGGTGAACCTTCATGTGGCCAACTAGAACTTGCTCCCGAATATAGTGATGATCAATCTCAATGTGTTTGGTGCGAGCATGGAAGACCGGGTTGGCGGTGAGGGCAATGGTAGACTGATTGTCGCACAATAGTGTAGGCGTAGTAGGAGAAGAGATACCTAGGAACTTGAGAACCATGGAGACCCAGACAATTTCTGTAGCTGTGGAGGAGAGCGCACGATACTCAGCTTCAGTGGAGGAGCGGGCAACTGTGACTTGCTTTTTAGACTTCCAAATGATGAGGTTAGGGCCCATGAAGACACAGTATCCGGTGACGGACAGGCGGTCAAGGTGGTCACCGGCCCAATCAGAGTCGGAGTAGGCAGTAAGAGTACAGGGTCCGGGTTGGAAGAGAATATCGCGGGACAGAGTGCCTTGAAGATACCTGAGGATCCGCTTAACAGCCATGTAGTGTGTAATAGTTGGGTTATGCATATGTTGGCAGACATAGTTTACGGCATAGGCAATGTCTGGGCGGGTGTTTGTGAGGTATTGGAGGGCACCGACGATGCTTTTGTAGTGGGACGGGTCAGAGAATAGGGGGTCGGTGGGGGAGGTGGGGGGTCATTTGTGGCTGGTAGGAGTGGGGGTTGGTTTGCAGTGATCCATTTGGGCACGATGAAGAATGTCGCGAGCATAGTGGGCTTGAGAGAGGAAGAGGCCGTTTGAGGTAGTGGTGAACTCAATACCAAGGAAGTGGTGAAGGCGACCCAGGTCTTTGACGGCAAATGCATGACCAAGGAGGGATATGATATGGTCGACGAAGGGAGCATGAGAGCCAGTGATTAGGATATCATCGACATAAACGACAAGGATGGTTACTTGGGGGTCTTGTTGGTGAAGGAAGAGGGATGTGTCAGCGTGGCATGACCGAAAACCAAGATGGGTTAAGTAGGAGGAAAGTTTGGTGTACCATTGGCGAGGGGCTTGTTTGAGACCATAGAGGGCTTTATGAAGGCGACAGACTTGGTGAGGGTGGGAGGGGTCAATGAAACCGGGTGGTTGGGCCATGTAGAGTTCCTCCGAAATGGTGCCATGAAGGAAAGCATTAGAGACAGCAAGTTGTTTGATGGTCCAAGCATGGGAAAGAGCAAGGCTGAGGACAATGCGGATGGTATAAGGTTTAACCACTGGGCTAAAAGTTTCATGGTAGCCATGGCCTTCTTCCTGAGTGAAGCCTTTGGCAACCAAGCGGGCCTTGTATCTGGATATGGTACCATCAGGGTCACGCTTGATTTTATAGGTCCATCGGCAGCCAATGATGTTGGAATCGGGTGGGGGTGGGACGAGGCTCCAGGTGCCTTGAGTGATGAGGGCACCATACTCAGAGCGCATCGCAGCACACCATTCTGGGGATTGAGCGGCGAGACGATAGGAGGTGGGTTCTGTTTCAGGGGGGGTTTGGGTGGTGAGAGAAAGAGGGATGGGGGGACAGAAAATGCCGGCTTTGCTACGAGTAATCATGTGGTGAGTCGGGGCAGGGGGAGGGAGAGGATGGGGGGAAGTGCGGATGGGGGAAGGGGAGACAGGAGGTAGAGGTGAGGGTTCAAGGGGAGAGGGGGGGGGGGAGTGGGTGGGATGCGGAGGAAGGATGAGGAAAGAGATGGGAGGTGGGGAGGAGGCACCGGTGGTAGGGGTAGGGGGGAAAGAAGGGGTGAAGGAGGGGGGGGGGGGTGGAAGGGGGAGTGAGAGCAGAAGGGGAAGTCATGTTCAATGAAGCGGACATGGCGAGAGATGTAGACGCGGTGACTAGAGGGGTCGAGACACCTATAGCCTTTGGTAGTGGGACAATAGCCGATGAAGACACAAGGGACAGACCGGACGTCTAATTTATGTAGGGAGTAGGGGCGGGTCCATGGGTAGCATCGACAGCCAAAAACACGGAGGTGTGAGTAGTCAGGAGGGGTATTATGGAGGAGTTGGTAGGGGGAGGCATTATGGAGGGTGGGGGAGGGAAGTATGTTGATGAGGTAGGTGGCGGTATAGGCGGCGTCAACCCAATAGGTGGGAGGCATGTGGGCAGAAGTAAGTAGGGTAAGGGTGGTTTCAATAATGTGGCGGTGTTTACGTTCGGCGACTCCATTTTGTTCAGGTGTATGAGGACAAGAGAATTGGTGAGTGATCCCGTGGGTGTGGAAGTGAGAGGTGAAGTGGGAATTGACAAATTCACGGCCATTGTCAGAACGGAAGGTGGTGATACGATGGGGGAATGTATTTTCGACCATGGATTGGAAGGTAAGGAAGGTGGCAAAGACATCAGACTTAAGTTTGAGGGGGTAAAGCCAAGTGTAGCGGGTGAAGTCATCTATAAAGATGATATAATATTGGTAGCCAAGGAAAGAGGTAACCAGGGATGGTCCCCAAAGGTCAGATGGATGAGTTGGACGGGGCGAGTGGTAGAGCGATGAGACTTTGGAAAGGGCAATTTATGTGACTTGCTAACATGACAACTATTACACTCTAAGTGTTTTATTTTGGAAACATGGAAAGGAAATGAAGAAACGATGGTCTGAAAGGTGGCGGAGGCTGGGTGACCGAGTCATTGATGCCAGGTGGAAGAGGAGGAGGTAGTAGCAGTGAAGGCACTTGGGATTGTAGGAGAGAGAGGGTAGACGCCGTTCTGACTTGGACCACGATAAAGGAGGTGACCGGTCTTGTTATCCTGGATAGACACATCAGTGGCAGAGAAGGTTAGAGAGCAATCATTGTCACGTGCAAGTTTGTGGACAGAGAGGAGATTGTGAGCAATGGAGGGAGTGTGGAGGATGGTAGAAAATTGGAGTGTAGAGTGGGGAAGGGTTAGGGAGGAGCTGCCGGTAGAGGAGACGGGAAGGGATTTACCATTACCTATGTTGACATAAGGAGGGCCAGGGTAGGGAGAAGGGGAGGCGAGCTGGGTCGCATCCGGGGTAATATGGTCGCTTGCACCAGAGTCGAGGAGCCAATTTGGGGGGCATTGAGCCCCACCATTTGCTTGCGCAGTCATGGCAATGGCACGGTTCCCGATGGAACCCATGTAGGAAGCGTTATAGCGGGCACCACATTTTGGGGCACTGTGGTCAAAGGACCCACATATTTGGCAGGAGATGCGAGGGGGACGAAATCCACTACGCCCACGGCCATAGCGCGGGTAACCCCCACCCCCGCGGCGAAAGTTGGGGCGGGGAGGGCGATAGGGTGTTACAGGGGGAGTGGGGAGGAGTCCATGAGCAGCATAGGCAGTAGCCGGTGAGGGGGCCGTGATGGCCGGAGGGGCACCCGAGGGAGGGCCGAGGAGAAGTTGGCCGAGGGCCGCTTGGAGAGAACCCAGGAGAGCATGTGGGCTGGGGGCGGAGGGGGAGGTGCCTGTGGCGACGTGAAGCGCCGTGGGATGAGCGAGCGGTGGTCCGGCGGGGGCAGTCTGTTGGAGTTTGAGGGCGGCTTCTTCGGCGAGGAGGAGATTCCACAATTTGGCGACAGGGACGAGGGCACCACGGGCACGAATACCGGTGGCGAAGGCTGTGTAGTCTGGAGGGAGTCTGGCGAGCATCTGGTGGAGTAAGTCAGCATCGTTTACAAGAACTCCAACAGCAGCCAGGTGGTCTACCAACTGCTGGAGCTGGTCGAGGTAGGCCGCCATCCCTGTGGAGCCAAAGCGGCACTGGCAGAGCTCGCCCATGAGGTGGATGACTGCTGCCGGAGAAGCGGACATGTATCGAGCAGCGACGGCGGCCCATAGATCAGCGGCGGTTGTGTGAGTGAGGAAGTGGCAGACGAGATGCGGCTCGATGGTGGCGCGGAGAAAGACCAGGAGATGGTGATCTGTGGCGAGCCAGTCGAAGTGGGAGGGGCGAGCAGATGAGTCGGCCGGCGAGGGGCATGGCAGGGAGCCATCGACATAGGGGAGGAGATGGTAGGCGGCCAAGACGGAGGCGGTGGTCGTGCGCCAGACCAGGAAGTTGGAGCCATCAAGGCGGACGGTGATCAGACTGGACAGGTTGGAGACGAGGAACTTGATGGAGGTGGGAACGGACTGGAGGAAGTCAGTCGCTGTGGGGGGGAAGGAAGGCATAGGGTGATCAAGGGAGGAGGAGGCGATGGTGGGTACGGGAGAGGCGAGGGGATCCATGGGGAGGGGAAGAGCGAGACGGCGAGGGGCTGGAGAATGGACGGGACGGGGAAGAGGAGGTGATGAACAGTGAAGGGACGGGATGTGAGGGATATGATGAATAGTGACGTGAAGTGGAGGGTGGGCGCGAGGCAACTGCAGGTGATGGGCTCGAGGTAGACGGCACTCGGAACTGGGGTGATAGGATAGAGGGTGAGGGGGGGAAACTGGGTGCACGTTGTGTTAGGCGTTAACCTGGTTTGGCTCCGATACCATGAAGAGAAAGGGAATTTCAATGATAATGAAATCTGTGTTGTGTACAGTATTTGTAGGGAAGACACACGGAGGCAAATCCGGGGTGAATCCCTACATATCGTGTAAGAATATTGATTGATTGATTTTTCTAACTATTTTTACTCGCAATCGCACGAGACTCAGTATAGTCTAGTGGAAACGAGGTCGAACCCAAAGGACTTGGACTGATTCAACTTAATTCTAATGGAAGATTTGAATTTTTATGTAACTAGTTATAACAGAATGAAAAGTTCTAATTTAACAAAGCAATGAAATTTATGTGAAAATAATATGATGAGAAATATACTAAGACTTCGAATCCACCCAAACTAAATAGCTATCCTCTCCGTTAAACCCGTACAATTCCAAGTGATCAATTATCCGTGCCCCTCTCGAAGTCACGAATAATCGTAACGTGTGCAGCCCTCTCGAACATGCAACTGAACAATTAAATCTAACCTAATTAATCTCCCTCTCTCGAGCAAAGATCAATCATAAAAATGCAATCTTTATTCAAATAATACCTTGGAATTCGTTAAGACCTCTCGAACATTAACAAACCCTCAGTTTAATTTCACTAACAATTACTCTACCCTCTCTCGAGTAACAGAATAATAGTAACAAAATATTAAGCACATGGAATAAAAATCACTACTTTAGAATTGCCACAAAAGACTTCCCTCCTTTGGATGAAGGTTCTAGGTGTAGGCTTGCCATAGATTCTAGCAATTCCCATTCTTTGATCATCATAAAGGCAGCAAGGGTTTCTGACTTCCTACTAAGTGCATCTGCCACCACATTAGCTTTGCCAGGGTGGTAAGCTATAGAGAAGTCATAATCCTTGATATACTCGAGCCAACGCCTTTGTCTCAAATTCAGATCTCTCTGAGAGAAAATATACTTCAAGCTTTGATGATCTGTAAAGACTTCAAACTGCACACCATAGAGATAGTGCCTCCACAACTTCAATGCAAACACCACTGCAGCTAGCTCTAGGTCATGTGTTGGGTAGTTTCTCTCATGTGGCTTTAGTTGTCTTGAGCCATGAGCCACAACTTTGCCATGCTGCATGAGTACACAACCTAAGCCGTTTCCAGAAGCATCACTGTACACCACCAAACCCCCTTCTCCTGAAGGAAGAGTAAGAATTGGTGCACTAGTTAATCTATTCTTCAACTCCAAGAAACTGTTTTCACATTTTTCATCCCAAATAAACTTCACATCCTTCCTTGTCAATTTGGTCATAGGTAGGGCAAGAGTAGAGAAACCTTCGATGAATCGCCTATAATAGCCTGCCAAACCCAGAAAACTTCTAATCTCGGTGACTGTTTTTGATCTTTCCCAATTGACTATAGCCTCAACCTTAGATGGATCAACAGATATGCCATCCTTTGAAATAATATGCCCTAGGAAATTAACGCTTTCTAGCCAAAAGTTACACTTCCTAAACTTGGCATACAACTGATGCCCCCTCAACACGTCTAATACCCGCTCCAAATGCTTCGCATGGTCCTCAAAGGATGATGAGTAGATAAGGATGTCATCTACGAAGACAATGACAAACTGGTCTAACCAAGGATGATAAATCCTGTTCATCAAATCCATAAAGGTTGCAGGTGCATTGGTTACTCCAAAGGGCATTACTAGGAATTCATAATGACCATACCTGGTCCTAAAGGCAGTCTTAGGAATGTCTTCATCTCAAATCCTCAACTGATGATAACCTGAGCGAAGGTCAATTCGAGAGAAAACTTTGGCTGAATGCAACTGGTCGAATAGGTCATCTATCCGAGGCAAGGGGTATTTATTTTTAACAGTCACCTTGTTCAACATCCTATAATCGATGCACAATTGGAGTGAACCATCCTTCTTTTTGACAAACAGAACTGGTGCTCCCCAAGGCGAGACACTTGGATGAATAAATCCTTTGTCGAGCAACTCTTGTAATTGCTTCTTCAATTCATTCAACTCCACTGGAGCCATCCTGTACGGTGCCTTAGACATTGGTGTTGCTCCAGGGCACAGCTCTATTGTGAAGTCAACTTCTCTTCTAGGAGGTAGACCGGGTAGTTCTTCAGGGAACACATCAAAAAACTGAGACACTATCGGTATATCTTCTAACTTTGGTTGCGCTGATTCCAAGGTAATCACACTTGCTAGATAGGCAGCACATCCCTTCATAAGAAGCTTATGCGCCTTCAAGGCTGAGATTATACATGCATTATCTTCTGACTTCACTCCTTGAAAAATAAAAGATTCCTCCCCAGGGATGGTAAGGGTTACTCTTTTTTTCCTGCAATCCATTATTGCAGTATAGACAGGTACATCCCTAGGATTACATCAAAGTCAATCATGTCTAATAAGACAAGATCAGCTGGAAGATATTTATCTCCAAAACAAATAGGTACTCCTAGAAGACACTCACTTACTCTAATAATGTCACCAACAGGGGTCATTACAAGTAAAGATGAATCTAGCATGCTACAAGGATGGTTTAAACTTAAAGCACACACACCCGATACAAAAGAATGAGTTGCACCGGGGTCAATTAACACTTTTACACCTAAGTCGTAAATAGAAACCGTACCTCCCACAACTGCATTCTTTTGAGCATCCTCAGAAGTAATTGAGTAAACACGAGTCTGTGCATGCCTACTGCTTTCACCTTGCTGTGCATTCTTTTACTTTTCATGGCAAAACCTTGCAATGTGCCCCTTTTTATGGCAGAAAAAGCAGATGCGATCCTTTGCCTCACAAATCTGCCCCGGGTGAATCTTTCCACAAGAGTAGCACTCTGACTGACCACTTGCCCCCTGAGGTTGAGGTTGTGGTCTCTGGAAAAATAGCCTCTGTAGACCAGCATTAAACTGTCCTGAGCTTTTTCGCCTTGGCTCAAAACCCCTCTTCTGTCTACCCTGGAAGTTATGTCCCTGACCAAATTTGCTACTCCCAGCATCAATTCTCAGTCTCTTAGCCTTTGATCCAAAATCATTCTTAGCCACACCAGCATTAGCCCTTTGCTCTTCTCTATTTCTGTCCTGGTTCTTCTCAAAAATATACGCCTGCTCCACTACGTCAACAAAAGATGTGGTTCGGGCTCCCATGACTTTCTCTCGCAGCCCAGTTCTAAGTCCATAAATGAACTTCTCCATTCTTTCACCATCATCCTCCATCTTGGTGGTGAAACGCTCCAACTCTACAAACTTATTGTCATAGTCCTGCACGGTCATGTTTCCTTGCCTAAGACCCAAGAATTCACGCATCTTCTCTTTCCGAATGTGGCTCGAAAAATATTTCCCATTAAAAACTTTTAAGAATTCCTCCCAGGAAATCTCTTCAACTTTCCGATCTTTAAATAAGGTGCGCTTGGCAGAACTCCACCAGTGATCAGCATTTTCTGTCAAAACAAAAGTCGCCATTCGAACTTTACTATCATTCTCCGCCGAGATAGATTCAAAAATCTTCTCGATAGCTTTTACCCAACTCCCAGCCTTTTCTGGAGTTTCTTTCCCCGTGAAAGCTAGAGCCATTGCCTGGAACAATTTGAGATGAGCTATCTTTTCTTTCTCTGCTTTCTTCCTGGCATCAGGACGATGTTTCACTTGAGCTTGCACTGTTTGTGCTAAACCCCTAATCATTTCCATTACATCCCCATCACCGTCACCTCCCAAGTTAGATGACGATGCGCCATGGAAGGTTTTCCATTGTCTCCCACTGCTTTCCGTAGACTCCTCACGGGAGATCTGATGAGGATGTAGAGATTCTTGTGCCTGGCATTCTCTATCTTTACTTCTGCCAATATCCGAAATTTTCAGCGTCCGGATGTTTCTCTTACGCGGTGCCATCTCAACCTACAGGATGAGGACATTTATCACTACTTCTACTCACAACCACAACTATAACTAGATATATCCTAAGAGGACTTCCAAACTTGCAGATAAAGGTTATGCTCTGATACCAACTGTCACGGCCCGGGTTTTAAAAACCATTTTTAAATCAGAGTGGTAGCGGAAAACTCGAGGATTGTTCCTCTAAGTGATAAATCATTAGTTGAAAAATTTTCGACTAAGCATCTAGGCCGTGATAACTGGGGTTCACAAATATGGATACAAAACCATATATACTTATATTAATACAAGATGCAAAGTCGATTAAACCAAAGCAAGTCCTCTAAGTGCAAGTCTGTCATCCATCTTAAAACAAACCAGAAATAGTCGGCACTCACGCCTTAATACAAGAGCTAGAACAAACCCGAATAGGAGATATACTCAGCAATCTGATCGTCCTCACCACCTAGCTCCCAAGTGCACGTGAAGTCAATTCTCCACAGCAGCACCTACATCACATAAGGATGCTGAGTATAAAAATACTCAGTGGGATACCATAACACAGTCATCAACATTACAACAAATTAGGATTTGCATTAACATATTATGCAACCTATTACAGGATTCCACTTGAATCTTCTATTAATCTTTCAAGCAAGTCTTTTATTGCTTCCCAAGTTCAAGTTCAATAATTAAGTCTTTGTCCCATAGACAGACTCACTGAATGTCATACCTACATGACAGACAGCACGAAAACACAGTGACTATCACTCCGGTTAATACCGGTAATCACGGCATGCCCTGAATCTCTCAAGGGTGACTGCCTCGCCCATTCCTTACCTTAAAAGGTATGACCGTCGGAAGGGTCTGGCTCCACATCAGCTCCTAGACTCGATGTGGATCGGGAAACGCAGCCTTCTAGGATGCCAACGTCTCCAATGTTGTGCACAGTAAACCACCTGGCAACCAAGGCTCAGGATGTGTGCAGAGCTTCCACTTGGGAAGATGCAAAAGCTCTCTCTAAAATCCATAGAGAATAAGCACGCTCTCTCTAAAATCCATAGAGAAGAGGAAACAGCTTAAGCCTGGCCAATAGAATATGTAATGCTCTCTCTAAAATCCATAGAAAGGTGCAAACATGGGCCAAAATAACATATCATTGTTCTCTCTAAAATCCATAGAGAGATATAACAGCTTAAGCCTGGCCAGTAGACGTTGGTCCTTATTAGGTACCATGACACAGAGCTTCCACTAGTCGGAAGATGTGAATGCTCTCTAAAATCCATAGAGAGATACAGACGGCAGAGCTTCCACCAATCAGAAGATGCAACACCACCCCAATTATTTCCTTGTGATCCTTAATAGGTATCACAGTATTACTAGTATGAAACCATAACATACCATTCACAACTGTTGGCTTAATAGCTCAATAGATAGCCTGACCTGTGACTTAATAGTCATTCGGTCGCTTGATCGGAAGTCACTCACACTCATACACTAACTCCCAATCCCAAGGGCATTTTAGTCTTTATCTTGATTAGGTTCTTCCCAACCCTCAAGCTCAGTCCTCAAGTCATCATTTTATTATCTTTCATAAAATGATTATGTCTCTCAACCATCTAGGTTTATTAGTCGGGTTTTTCTTTACCATTTAAGTCCTTAGCTATCAGTCAGCATAACATAAGGGACTAATACCCTTCGATATAAAAACACCAACACGTACCATTAACACGCCAATTACGGCTTGTAATTATTCAATAAATAGCCCAAAAACCAATAACAGGAGCCTATGTACCAAACTAGCTCTGTATGTACCACACTGCACAGAAATACACAGACGGTCAAGCTCGACCGTCAGTTATAGGCAGTTTTTAACGGTCGGTTGAGGTTCACCGGCAGTTCAAATCCCAAACCGACGTATGAACCGGGTTTATTGTTGAACCGGGGTTCGGTTTGGAAATAGACCGGGTTTGGTCTAATTATGAACCAGGTTCGGTTTATATCCGGACCGAACCGGGTTCGGTCTGTTTCTAAACCAACTGATTTAATGTACCGGGTTTGGTCTGATAATGGACCAGCCCGGTCCGGCTTGCCACTGGACCAGACCAGTCATCTTCGGTCGTCTGTCTGCAGCGGCCACCACGACGGCCGCCGTCGCACTGCCACCGGCCGGCTGACACCCACTTTCTCCTCTACTCCCCTTGCCGTCTGCCCGTGGTCCGGGCAGATTGGGGAAGAAAATAGAGTTTGGCAGCAGCATAAAGCTGCTGCCTTTGCTACCTCGGCGGTGGCCGGCGGCCTGGCGGAGGTCGATTCGACCCCCACTAACCCGCCGTCGGCCCTTTTCCTCCTCCTCTGACGTCCCCATCACTTCCCTCGATGAAGAACCCAAAAAGAAAAGATGGAATTTTGATGCAAGGCATGGGATCCTACCTCGCATGCTGAATCGCCGCCCGCCGGAGCTCGTTGGAGAGTCGTTGGAGCTTGCTGGTGGTCGCCGAGCTCGCCGGAGGGTTGCCGTCGCCGCTCAAGTACGCCCTCCCCTGCTGCTCCTTTCCTCTCCCCCGATTTCCCTCTGCTTTACTCACCGCCCAAATGTCGTCGTGGCCACCGGAGAGTTGCTGGGGTCGCCGGAAATCGTCGAGCTCGCCGGGAATCGCAGTCGTCGCCGGTTGCTCGAAGTCGCCCCTTTTTCCCCCACTGTTCATCTTCTTCCCTCTGTTAAAACTAGACCTAGCTGAAAGCTGAGTCATTACAGAACAGGACAGATGTCTTGTTCTTTTTTAACAGGTGTTACACATATTTTTATTTTTATTTTTATTTTTCACTTCCTCTTATCAATCATTTTTGCTTTTTCTCTACTATAATCTAGTTTTACCTTGCCAAAAAAAATTACAACATATCATTGAGATTGGTCAAGACCTATATATAATTACAAACATAAAGTTGGATTTACAAAAATATATTGTTGCACAACGCTTAGAAATAACAATTGTTCCAAATTGTACAAGTTAAGATTTAACCGAAGTTTCATTTTAGTAACAAATCTCTTCTTTATTACAAATACTCCTCTCACCAAAAAGAAGTGCTCAGGGGGTAGATTAGGACTCAAGAGGTTAGGGTTTATGTAGTCCCTCCGTTACGTATACTCCTTAGTATGTTCCAAAAAAGGACATGAAATTCTAAACATTTATGGTTTTACCAAGCAGCTATTAGTTAAGTTGTTATGAAATAATAATTTTCATAACCGTTCCACTTATGAAGCGGGTGGTTAAAATTAACCAATGAACAATTTTAACCTAACCATTTAATATGGGACGGTTAAGTGATTGTCAATGTCAACCCTATTTTTGGTGGTGTCTTCCCTAGGCTTATTATAAATATATAGTTGCCCCAGTTGGAGTGATTATATATTAATAAATAAGTAAATAAGTGGATAAGAGATGGTATAGTCAGTAGAGGTGTTTAGCTCCTAAACTTATGTTTATGTTAGTATTTGATTATATTTTGGTGATACTTCAATGTAATTTTTTGTTTTTGTAGAAAAAATAAGTGTGAGCTGTAAATGTGGTGAAAACATGACTCTAATAGTTGAATCTTCATAACTTCGTGTCCATATATCTGATTAGACTGATTTAAGCTTCATGTTAAATTTTAAGAAGTCAGCTTTTCAAGGCCACAGACCTGTGCAATTCGGAGTTCGGAGCAAAAAGTTATGACTATTGGAAGATTGTGATGCAGAATGAATAGTAACCAATCGATCGACAAATTAGGCGATCGATCGCCGGAGCAAAAAAATGACATTTTCGCGATTGATCATCATTCATCACCTTTCGATCGATCGTATCTACTGGAGATTAGTCATGAACAGTAAGCGATCGATCGGCACTATAGCGATCGATCGCAGTATGCGGCAAACTTAAAAAAAAAAAACCTATTTTGAGTCGGAATTGGAAGGGGTTTCATGGTTTCTCTTCACCCCTATATATATGCTTTAAGGGGAACGTATTGGGCATTAGAGATTAGATCTAGAGAGTCTTCGAGAGTTCATTTGGAGAGTTTTTGACGGCTATAGCAAAGGAGAGAAGAAGAAGAAGATTATGAAGAATATGATGATTGTTTCTCCTCCAATGCTAGGCTAAACTTCTTTCCAAGGCGTAGATGAAGCCCGAATAGATTGGTTGTATCGTTTTCTTTCTCTCATCTTACTTTTATGCTATTTGGTGTATGAATCTTTATTACATCATCAATAGCAATTTATTGAGATTTATTTTTTGTGCTCGAGAGAAGCGAGAGTGATTCTTGTGGATTTCAATCCGATGAATACTTGCGTGTCCGAGAGGAACATGAGTAGACTGAGGTCTTATATATTAATAAAATTTTATTGGTTTATGCTCGAGAGAGATAGATCATAATTCCATGTTTTAATTGCTTATGTGTTACGTCCGAGAGGAGAGCACGATATTTTGAATTGATAAGTATATGTCCGATCAAGAATATACTAGCCAATTAGGAATTTATTCAAAAGAGAGAGAGAGAGAGAGAGACGATACATTAGTTTATTTTGTGGTAGATTCAGAGCCTTGGTCATTCTCCATATAAGTTCAACTCGTTTAATTAGCTAAAGTTTACTGTTTTCTTAGAATTAATCAAAACTGCAACTTTTCTTTCATTTGAGTTTGGTAGATCATTCATCCGTCCCTGAGGTTCGACAATCCTTATATACTCATTGTAGTGCAATTGCCTTGTGCACTTGCAAGGGTTTAAATATTAAACGATAAGTACTATACGCTTTGCACTTCGCATTGTCACTAAGAGCGCAAGAGCCTTTGATTTTGGACTCGGCAGTGATTGGACAGTGTCACGCCCTAAATTTCTAGACCTCGATTAGAGTGCGGAAGCTACCAATCAAGACTCCCATGAGGTCCGAAATCTGGACCGCGACCGAATACTCGATCGATCTCAATTCCAAAATACAAATTTGGAAAGCGCATGATCAAAATGACTGAACAATCTCAAAATATCCAATCTTAACATAACATTAAAGCAACTACTTAAATTATTACAGCAGTTTAAACTCACAACTAAAATAATAAAATCCTGGCATATAGGTCAACATGATCACAGAGATAATCATAAAAGAAACATAACAGAAATTAATCTCTAAGATGCAACCATCCAAAATACTCCAGCAAGGATATCTGCTTAGCTTTTATCCTTCTTGATTCCTGCATCAAAGGATGCATGAGTATTCCAGAGGAAATACCCAGTAGGATGCAAAAGAAAATCCCCACAAATAGACATAAAATAATAGGTACTGACATCACATAATAGAGAAGAATGCTCAAATACAATAGAATCAAGAGTTGCAAATACTGAGTTTAATTTACCTGAAATAGACCATACTCAAATACAATAACAGTTCAAGATATGGTTGAATAATTCCTCAAGGCTCCAAACGTACAACGCGTAAGGAGAAGACAATAATAAATATAGGCTCCAAACATCTAAAGTGTAGGAGACAACAATTTCTGCTCTCAGATCAGTCCATTTCCCCTATGGACTTATATACCAGAACATCCTAGAGGTCCTTCAGAGGAACCCGGTCATGCGTCTAGGGATGCTGGCCCCATTGGTGCTTACGAGCACAATGTGCGGAGACTATAAGACCTCCCGTAATATCTTGTAATCTAAGTACGTACGTTTGCCTTCATCGGCTGAACTATAGAGGTTCAATAAATAATCTGAGATCACAAAGGATCTAGCAATGGCTCGTGAGCATACTATGATTCCACTTAGAGAGTATCCATCAATAACTCTTAGTGGAGAAATAGTTTACGTCGAACTAAATCAGCTTACAAATAATAGGAGTTCTCTCATCTAGAGACTCATACTATGACCTTTATGTAACTGACTCACAGAGGAGTACGATAGAAATTTCATTATCTCAATATAGATAGACTCACATAGGAGTAGTCAAAGAACTTCATTGTTCAAACATCTGAAGACTCATAACTAAGACTCACCAAACGATTGACATTGAGCACCTTCACTGTGCATAGCTCTATTTAAGACCATTCCAGGATCGAACAACATTGGAGGTTTCTATGTCACAAATGACTAGATGGCAGGGTTTAAGAAGTCAAACCCTAACTGAGAATTTAAGTGCTTATAATTGGTTTTTGGGAACTTCCGACTTGTAGTGCACCGCACCACCAAAGAATGACTAGATTCAATAAGACTCTTTTTTAAATTGCTAAAGCTATTGTCATTACCAACCCAGTCTTACAGTAACTTACACGATCATTATTTCTCATGAATAATCTTATCTTATAAGATTAGTGTGTATTAGGGTTTCAACCTGTGCAACAGGGTACTATTACTTGCACAACAGCCCCATTCCCATGCTTACCAAGGTATGTATAGAACTTATTATATTCTAAAATTTTTATAGCAGACAGCCCCATGGCTGTAGATTCAAACCCTTTTTATGGCATAATTTTACAAATTTTCTGTAATTAGTTATCAATTTTCTATTACAGTACATCGGGACAGAACTAATTCTGGCCGAGAGCACTAAACTTAATCATAGCTTAATTAATATCTTATAATACATGATTTAATACATATTAATACCATCCTGACCTTGTATCTTACCTTCCTAAGTGTTTTCAAGATCCCCATTACTTCTGTGATTAGGTATTTTCTTTCATGTAACCCTTTATGCAAAACTGTTTACACATAGTTATCCCTTTTAGGCTAATATACTTCAAAATGAACAATTATTTCAAGACACGAGATCTACTAACCCAAGAACTGACTCGGTACACAGAGACCCTTCGAACACCAGCAAACCCTAACCCATAAAGTTACTTGCTTTAGGATCAAAACTCCACATACGATAACGATTAGGGATATTATATGAAATATGATGATCATCAATAAGATTCAAACAATGAAACTAAGAAAGTAGACAACTTTAGATGGACAGATCATTATACAGCATGAAAGAAGGTGAAACAAGTCCACTCGGACAGCAAACACGATGGGATGTCTAGGTAGAGCCATGCATGTGAAGGATTTCAATTCATATGGATCGGGTTTAACAAATCAACACATACCGATAACAATTAGCATTTCGTCCAATTGGACAATATCAAAATCAAAGACATCAGCCTCTTGATCAACATTAACAACATTACACACGGGGCATAATCATCATGACGTATCATAATTTTTTAGTCAGGGATTTATAGGAAAAATAAAACATCCTACCTCTTACGAAAACCGACAAGTCTTCACGTGTGCTTCAAACTTTCCTTCGCACCACTTCTTTCGCTTTGCCGATTCACCACAATACACCACTAGAACTAGGAAGAAAAGTTTCTGGTTGGAAAGAGGAAGAGAGGGAAGAGTGCACCAGCCCCCCCTCGCACGACTCCCAATGCCAAAAGAAAAGGGTGTCGGCTTCTCCTCATTTAGGCTTATATGGGCAGTGATAACCCTACAGCAGATTCCTACATGTGTATGGAAATGTGTAGGAATCTGCTGTACAACTATCATTTCCCGGCTTATATAGGTGAATTCTTTCTCCAATCTAATTCTCTCTCCACCATTGATCTATCCCCCATCCAATGGTCATGATTCAGTCTAGCAAAAGGATTTCTTAAGCCAAGACGTGCCCACGACCCTCCTTCTATTTCAGTTAGGATTTCATTATGGTAGGGATTAAAATCAATTATGGTTATCATAACTAATTTGGTAACGTCCCCCAATCAAATCAATTTGAACTTCCCTCTTTGACAAGTGGTGCCCTTAATTTGTTGGGAATATACCATGCCAATCATCCCATTAACTTCTAATTAGATCTCCTTCAATTAGGCATAATTACCATGAATAATTTCCCTCTTTAACTTCAAATTCAATTCGGTTTCAAAATAGGAATTAAATCTCAATTCTCCCCACAGTTAGATCCCCCTAAACAAGGTTAATTTAGTTAGGCCACGTCATCCATGTGCTCACTAATCCCACTTAAAAAAGATTTCAAAATTATCAAAACCGAAATTGCCCGAAACAGTGTGATCGATCGCATCTTCTCTGGCGATCGATCGGCACACACACAAAAATGCACTCTCCAGCATATCCGATCGATCGTTCTCGAGACAATCGATCGCGCACGTTCAATTCGAAATTCACAGTAACTACGATCAATCGTTTTTCATAGCGATCGATCGCGCGTACTTAAATTATAAATTACAGTAGATACGATCGATCGTTTCCTGGTGATCGATCACATCGGCCTGTTTTTTTATTCTGCTACAGTGCCTGATCGATCGCGTATCCCTGGCGATCAATCGCAACAAAAAAAATACAATTTTCCAAATCTTTTTGCTTCGAACTCCAAATTTTGAGAAATTGGTGGCATTGGAAAGCTCTCTTTGTATGCTTTAACGCCAAGACACAAAACAATGATAAAAAAATAAACACACAACTTATTTTAATTTTAATAACATACCGATTTATCGGGTGTTTTGGACATATCCTTAGTGAACACAAGTCCAATAGTTTGGGCAGATGTCATGTCCACTCACAATGGATGAACAAGAGACATTTATGTCCATTCATCTACCCTGTGAAAGGGTGTAAAGGCTATTGGGTTCAGATCCATAAAGGGTTGTTTGCAACCAGAAGCAACATCTAGAACACAATTCGTTCTGAAACTTTGTTTCTCTAATCCCCTTCTTCTTATGGCAATAGAATACTTCCTCTTTAAGTTCAGGGTCTGACTTGTTGAAGTGCACCACTCATCGACCAACGGTCTGTTGTATCTTGAGAGCAGATTGTTAATAGAAGCCTGTGCACAATGACAAAAATATATATTTCGAAGTCAGTAGTATTTACTGTGCCTCAGACTGTCTACATCAATTGATTGGTTCTTGTCAGGTTGTAGATTTACAATTTCCTTGTCAACATAGTTTAGTAAAGTACTTGCACCCCTCTTATTTCCAATACGCCAAAACATTTTATCTCTCCTATTCTCTTTTCTTTTTCTCAATAGAGCCGTCGGTAATCCGATGGCAGCCAGCCTCCACTTCTTCATTTCATTCTTGCTCTCTTGTTGGCCGTGATAGGGCCAAAGGCTCCACCTTTTTGACTCACGACGGTTGCGCAAGATCATGGCTGACATGGGCCGCCTTGGAAGAAGAGCATGAAGAAGGTGAAGAGGAAGGAGAGAGGAAGAAGGAGAGAAGAAGAAGAAGTAAGAAGAAAAAAAATGAAGAGGTGGCGGAGGCGGGCCAACACCAAGCTGACGGCACAAGCCATCTTCTCCAGCATTCGGCATCATCTCCGGCAATTCACTCCCCGCCAGAGGATTTCAATGACTGATCCCTACCAAATTATATAAGCATAGTAGAGTTCACTCCCCATCATAAAAAGTCAGTAAGAAACCGAGAAGAGGGCTTTCGAAGCAGAGGGTTTCGGGGACAAATACCAGAAATGTTACAAAATCATGATGGGGATCACTCCTCGTAATAAGTTAGTAAAAATCCGAAAAGGGGGCTTCTTCGGTATAGGGTATCAAGGATAGATCCTTGAGAAACATGACAAGAACCATTCCCCGTGAAAAGTAGTCGGGTTATTATTTGGAAAACTGGGGGACAGGTGAGAAATTCTCAGTTTCATTGATGGGGTGCATAAGTAACGGGGATAGAGGAGATTCTTGGGGTCAAAATAGCCACCACGTTCATGAAATAATATTGTGGAGCTCGTCGTAGAAAAAACATGAAAGAAGAGAAAGGGGCCTATTGGCCGGGTCAATCATCACCAGGCGCTTCATATAAGTTTTAAATGTTTGCAATTGAATGTTGCAAACACGACCTAGTTCATTGTTTTCCTATATGTCTACACATGACTATTTGAGAGTTGAGCAATTATGAGTTGTTACATGCAATCAATAATACTCGGAATTATGAGTCGTCACATGCAACAAATTCAGCTGGGATGGATCGGCTTCAATATACAATGTTCCATGAGTCTAATTCGGAGGACTTCTATAACAATATCTGAGTATAACATTCGGTCTACCTTCACAAAGTGCATGACTCTACATGTCTATAATCTGCTGTCATTAGCTCCCTTTTTTCTTTTAAAACTTTAGTGCAATTTCTGGTAAGAAAAAACCTATTTCTAATAAGATATTTAATTCAGATATCGTGCACCATGTTAAAGCTTGAGCTATGGGGAAACTTGATTATTATTTGGTTATTTTACATGGTATCAAAGTTCAGGTCTTGGTTTCAAGTCCCACATAGCAGTTTTCTCCCATTTATATTTCAGGCAATTTTTTTTACAAGATAATATGGTTTATCCTCTTCTTCTTCTATTATTTTGTCCACGTGCTAAGCTTTTACCGGTGCTTAACATAAACTCAAAAGGAAGTGACTGCCAAAAAAATACTAATAATAACATAAAAATTAAAGCTCAAAGGGAAGTGAGATGTGGGTTCATCCGACTCAAGCCAACTCCACCCGAGTCCAAGTCTGGCCCATTTATCCTAAGTGGACTCAATTCATCAGCCCAGAAAATCTCGGAATTCAAAATCCAGGTTGGGCCTTTGGGCCCCCATTTGACCCCGAAGTGAGATGGCAGGTTACTAGTCTTTGTTTGAAATACTTGAGATGAGGTCTGAAGATCGCAAATGTGGAACCGTGAGTCAGGCTATCTGTTGTTTTTTTGTACTATATACAAATGAGTGATGCTATTTCACTCCACCCAGTGCTTGATTCGAATCTCCCCATTTTAATCTTTTGCTGGTATCATGGTAGGAGGGTCTGTCAAATCAGGCCATGTTATACCTATCTAAATGGGGGAATAGTGGAGGATTGAGAGCATTTATCAACAAAAACTAGAAGTTTTATAAAAAAATGTTCAAACATTCTTAAATTATAGAGTGACTCAATGCATATTCACCTTGAGTTTTTTTTTTTGACACATCAAAAAATTAAAATAAAGTAAATCGAGGATTGAATTTTGTTTGAAGTTTTCTTAAAGTACAAATTACATCTGCCCTTCTAAAGTAAATGTTTCTTGATAATTCAGAGCATTAGTGTGATGATTGGTGGAGACATCATATGGTACAAGCCACAATAGAAGGCCATTGACCTAATATGCTCATTGATCTTTTCAATCATAGCTTTCAGGCTTAACGAATAAAATGTTGAGAAGCAATGTATAGGTTTTGATGGAAAGCACACCAAGGAGGTTGATGAAACAAAACTTGAGGAAGGGCTGTGGCAGCTGGAACAATATATCTGATACATACTGAACAATGTAATTGATGCACAATATCCACGGACGCAGATGCGCATACGATACTGAACAATGCAGTTGATCACATTAGAAGAGAATATAAGATTAGTCATGCAATGATACAGATGGAGCGAAAGAGTGTACTCTTCAGTATTTTTGTTGAAATAGGCTGAAGAAAACATTGGCTGCTACACTTCTAATTGGCTGCCTATGTATCCGATTGAATTTTTCCTCCTGGAATGAATTCATATGGAATGACATACTTTGCTGCTGTTATTGTATATGCAGTGTTAAAAGGCCAGTGATAGCCAAAACCAGAAGCATTTCAAATTATTAAATGAAATCATTGTTGTGGCAACAAGCCAACAACTACCCCTCGAGTGCAGCAATAGAAAAATGTGAACGAACTATGGACAAGTCCAGATTGATAAACCAGTTCCACGGTATTGTGATTGTGATTTGTAACTTTGGAACTCATTTCAACCACTTGTCACGGGAAACAACCCAATAGTTAGTCCAAAACAGACGCAGAGGGTTTACACCCATTTGTACTGGAAAGTCTTTGACTCCATCCAAATTACTGTAAGTCTGAAACCAATGGACTGACTGGTGTGACCATGTGGTGGGAGCCTATTTTTTCTGGCCTGGTACATACCTGGACTAGTCTGCATATGCCAGACTGACTTGAAGGCAACAAATCTAACGGTTGTCCGGTTCACATTGAAACATGGACCTCACTGCATACAAATGAAGGTTGGCATTTGCCAAGTTGATCACCTCCTGCAACTCAGTACGGCCATCTTGTTTCCAGTCCTATCATTGAGCTGGTGAACCAAGTCGAAGACCATGTAATGGACCTTTGTATGGGTTGAGCCCAGCTGCCAGCTTCACTCCTTATTTTTTGAAAATTTCATTCATTAATATAAAGGATACATAGCCCGATCAAACAAAACAGCTGCCTCAATGGCTTGGGGAATCTTGACCGTCCAAAAGGAAGTAACACCGAAGATTCTCCCAAGATGAGCTAAACAATGAGATCTTCTAACAAAAGAGAAGGAATAGTTCAATTTGCAAGAGCAACAGTAGTGTTTTGCCCAGCTCAATCTCTATCTTCTGCGGTTTCCCAGTTGGAATATGTCTTCTTATGTGAAGGACTCTTGTACCGAGGACGATGGTGATTGGTTCTCGTAAGGAATGCAAAGCGCACATGGTGCCTGACATGCCTCCTTTGGTCCCCCCTCTTCTTTTCTGTTTGGCTCTCCTTTGAGTTGAGTTCCGGAAAGTCCTTTCTACCTCTGCTCCGAAGGGATATGGACTTTGCTTCTTTTAAGGGCATGTATGTGACATTTTAATTTAAACAGTAAATCCTAAAGTAAACATTTTGGCATTTGATCTATCAGCTCTTCCATTATGATTCTGGGGTGAGCTTTGGATGGTCAATTTGTCATTAATGGATTAGCAGAGCCCAGAAGGCTTAAGAGGAACTTCACTGTTCTTGGACATGGTACCACGGAGACAGCAGGACTTAACAAATGACCTGTTGGGTGATGTGTGCGCGTTGAGATCCGGCATTGCTTCTGGCTCTGCCAGGAACTCTCTGTGACATTTGGCCACTGGTACTGTCCTCTCTTCCTCTTATATCATTGTCTTCTTTAGAATTAGTTATAGAGGCATGGCCCATGGATGCTTTAATGGGTGTACCAAATACTAGAAGCTTTGAACTGCATGGGACCCAGAACCTGAACTTCACTGTACTACGTACGTTATCCAAAGACTCAGGCTCAGATCCCTCTCTTTCATGCCTTGCAGAAAGCCTTTCTATACTCTTTCTTTTTCGTACAAACGGCCTTTTTATCTCTCCTTCGAGCTTATGATCTTGCTGTTCCAACTATTCAAGAGACCTGCTGACATTTTCCATCATTGCCCACAGCCCTCAATTCAAAGCTTAAAAAGGTTTTCTTTTTATACTTGGTGAATTTTTTTTGGGTTGTCTTCAGACCTATAGGCTATTTCAAAAGTAATCCAGTAGTAGGGCATGATGAAAAAGTAGTCACAATTGACTTGCTATGGCCTATGAAGCAGAATGTTGCATTGAAACCAATATACGATGAACTGAAAAGTGGAACTACAAACCAAATTTGGCAAGTCAATGAAGAGAGAGAGAGAGAGAGAGACTTTGACACTTTTTTTCTATATTACACAATGAACATAGCATACAAATAGAATTGTTTCGTGACAATTCTTCTTCATACAAGTTTACTCCTACAATGGCACCATCTTAATTCCCACTAGTAAGGTTGAATATCTGGTGAACTGCCCCTGCAATCTCGTCCGCAGACCCCAGCTTGCAATCTTCTTCAATCTGTTCCATTCATTCACTAAATTCTATTGAAAGCCATTTATATAAAGTTATGCCGCATATTACAATGCAATAGAATTTAGAAGATGATACCTTGAGACTGAAAGAATAAAGAACACACTGGTCTAAGGAGGTGACATTAAGGTGCAAGATTGCAAGGTGGAGATCTTCAAAGGCAGCCAAAACCCTGTGGAGCTGGCCGGCTCTTCTTGGTGAAAACACCTTAACATTCACGTGGCTTTGGACGACCGTCACCTCGACGTCGGCCGCTGCCGGGGACATGTTCTCAGGGCTGGCTTCTCCGCCGTGGCCCGTTGCACTACTCAGGGAGGTGGAGAAGGAAGTGTACTGTGGTGAACTGAAGAAGCCACTGAATGGCCGGCCGAAGTCCCGGACATCGTCGCCGCCGGCTTCTCTCTGCCGCCGTCTCTTCTGCACCTCCAGCGACTGCAAGAGCTGTTCCAGCTCCTTGATGAACTCTATGGCTCCTCCCACTATTGATGCCTGGTCCCCCTAATCAAAATACAACAAAAATAAGAGAAAGATTGGACTAAATCAAGCTTATGGTAGGAAGATGAGCTGACTACCCTCTGGACGAAGGAGAGGGGCATGAGGGAGCGAAGAAGACTGAGATGGTCGTTCATCTGCTTCCTCCTGTTGCGCTCTATGGTAATGTGATTCATGCGTTGGTTCTCCACCTCTTCTCTGTTTCTGCAGGGCTTTGCTCTCTTCCTCTTCTTCTTCTCTCCGTTACTGACCGGTGATCTTTGCTGCTTCATCTTCTGAGTGGAGGAGATCCACATTGAAGAACAAACTGATTTGGCTGCCCTGAGATCTTCAGCTGCATTGTGCCCGGTTGCCGTGTAGTTTGCAGAGGAAGGATATTCTGACATATGGGTCACGCTCATGCAGCTTTCTAGCTCTTGTTCTACTGAGTAGTCTAAGTTCAGAGGCCTCTTTAGCTGCTGTAACCGAAGAAGATGGAAGTTGGACTCTGTTGCCGGTGGCATTGCTAGAGATTCTACTCCCAGCATTTGAAGAAATGGCATTTTTGGATGTGGAAAATGAAGTTGAGGAAAGAGATCTTCATATATGTAGTTCTCTGAGTTGACAAAGTCCCCCTCATCCAAATTCAAGTGCTCTGATAAGTACTGTAAAATATGGTACAAAATGAAATGACTAATTAAGAACATGGTCTTACGATTTAGCATGACATTAGACTAGGAGAGTAAGAAATAGCTTGAAAAAAGATGTTTCTTTGAAACTGGGTCTACAAATCAGTTTGTGCAGCAGGAGGAATGAAATAGAATCTGTTAACTGAAAGACAGGAGGCTTTCAATTTTCTTAAAATGAAAACTAAGCATTCAATGCGAAATGAATGCAACGCAGATCATGGAATGGATACGTGTGGGAGAAGCTATGCTCTCTCTCTCTCTCTCGCTCTAACTTACACAGGAATTCATGGGTTCTTCAAGTCTCTCCATGGCAGTTGAACTAAGAGAAGAGGCTTGGAAATGCAGACTACGCCAACTTAAGTCTCAAATCATGGGTTCTCTGAATTGCCAACATTCTGTATAGAGATAGCAAGGCTTTAGATGCAAATTAACACTGGTATATATTCCCTTCTGTTCCAACTGAGGAGATGCAACCAGACCGGGAAATTTAAAATGTCTGGAGAGAATAGGAATGGGAGACAAAGGCAGGCATGCGGAGAGGGGAGTAACAGGTGGGAAAATATGGGAATATATAGACTCCTAGGCATGGAATGGAAGGCTAAAAACTACCCTTTATAAAATAACGGAGTAAAGGTGAAGCTCTGTATACGTGGGGAAAGAGGAGATTGTCTGGTTTACAAGCTTCCATTCATTATTGGTAGAAGCAAATTTGTTTTTCATAGAGGACAGAGAGATGTGGAACTACCCAAAGGTACAGTAAAGTCAGCAAGGAAGAAGTCTACAAACTCCTGCCATGGAGTGTGTCATTGTCTGTTCATCACTTGTGGATGTTGGAACCTACACAGTACTTTGTAGTTAGGTTTTTACCCATCTTCGTATCATATATATGCAAGACATTTATACAGCTTCAAGCCACATAGATACAAAAATTTGAATAGAACAGAATTCTGTTCTACTTTGTGATTCAAGCCACATATATTGGTTTTTATTTATTTGTCCTAGCAATCTCCTAAATGCACTGTGACTCAAATAACTTCCAATTACTATCTTCCACATTAATGTACATAATTTAGGCATTGAGAGCCTGTTAATCCCTTCTTTAACAGCTTGATTTTAAGAAAGAATTGATTCACTAACAAGTTAATAGGGCCAAAAAAGTTTTTGAACTTAGTCCCTTCTTTAAAAGCTTAAGCTTTCATGTGAAGAAGTGGAGTAGCTAGCTATTTTGCATCTTAAAGTCTTTTAGAGGTTTCCTCTTTAGTCTTCAAGTTAAGTTAATAGTACCTTAGCTGTTTAGCCTTTCCTCAGTAACATTTTAGGTGTGTAGAAACAGCGGATATGGCTTTGGTTCTTTGAAACTTGAAGATCATTCAATTATATATGTGATAAGAATTGAAGAAAGCCTAAATGGTGGTCTATTTGATAGAGGAATCCAATGCTTATGACTAGCCTGTGTTGTGGATTCCCATGTGCTCTTCAAATGTTACTGTGGAATAAGTTATAATGTTCATCATAGAAAAGGAAACATTTTTCAGATGAAAAATTGGATTCATGCATGTTAGTGGTTTACTGTAGACCTTTTCTTTTGTTGCCATTTTCCTGCTCAGCGAGCTGTAAAGGCGGCGGACGAAATTAGAAGCAGGATGATCATGATTTCTTACCACAAACTGAAATACTGAAAAAGTTGTGTAGTACTGTTTTTTATGTTGGCTAGTTGACCGTTAATGCCCCCCAGACATGCCCACATGAATAGAGCCGGATAAAAACATGCAGGTCTCTGTCTCTTGTCCAAGCCAAAAGCAAACGCCAAGTTCCTTTAAGGCTTTAACTAAACAGGAGAGAGTAGTGCCCAATAAAAGAAACTAGAGAGAGAGGTGTTCATCGTGTAATGTGTTCGAACAGACATGCCATGTCTTGGATAAATTAAGTAGAGTTTCAAAGGGATGATTATATAGTTTTCTATAAGTGTAACATGATTAAACAAACAGTGGAAAGAGTAAATAACATGTTTATCGTCAAGTGTTAGAGTAAGTAATGCGAAGAGGAACTGAACGACCATATTTTGTTTTCTCTCAGTTGTCGTTATCGACTTCTTTGCTCTGACCTCTGAGCTAGCTGGTCAAGAACCGGAAGCTTCTTCCCGAGGTCTGGTCTCTGCAGTGGTATATTAAGCTCAAAACCAACGGTCACCTAGAACCTTTAACCCAACTAATCAGTCATTGTCTCTCGTCTGCACTCTACAGAGCAGACCCAAGTGCTTAAACCTTCATCAAGCAATCTTTTTGTACATATATTTCCTTTATCAAATTTTCTTGAATTTTTCCTTTGATGGAATACTTATTTCCTAATATGCACAGCAGATTATTCTTGTATTCATCCACCCTCGTTATTAGTTATCAGCAAGCATATACGATGCTGATTACATGAATGAGTGGAGGCTGGAACAAGGTAAAGAATTAGCTGACCTGTGTGGCTGTGCCATGTCTTCCTAGTGGTGCACTGCCAGGTAGTTCTATATTAGCAAAAAGATAAGAAAAACAGGTAGTCTTGGGCTAGTTTGAGCCAAGTGTTACATTGTGTACATTGATCCTTCCCTTCTGGTCTAAGTTGAGCCTGCCGGCTAAGTTCCAATTGGAAGGTAATAAACTGGTCCATTGCAGAAGCTGAAATTCAAAAGAGTTCTGCTAAGTTTCGTGTAGGACACTGGTCCACATATTCTGCCTGCAATTCAAAAGGGGTTTTATGGTGGTTTGTCTTCTGCTTCCTCCTTTAAAAGGTCAACAACCAATACAAGGCCACATTTCATATATGTTCTTGCTTCATGCGTTCATCCCCATCTTATCCGTAGCCACCTGTTGAGTATTTTACTTACTCTTCTACTAATTATAATTAGATATAGTGGCATACAGGCTATAATTCTTGCAGAGCTCAGTTCACAAAAGATGTGAAGGATGCCCTCTGCATCAATGGGCCAAGTGCCATTGCATATTCTGTCCTCATGCAGAATGATGTTGCACTTTCAAATTTATAGCTAAGTGTCCTACTTCGCAGTGTATTCTTCTTCCTGGTTGCCTGCAGAATCCATGCTTGCAGGAGTTTGATTGATGTCTGCGTCGTCTAGGCTTTTTCATCCCACAAACTCCTTGTAGAATATCTGCCCGGCCACCTACCGATACTTTAATTAGGTGAGACTGAAGAGAAGGTCCCCTTCTGGCCCATGTGAGAGCTGTAAGGTGGATAACTGGATATGTAAAATTCCAACCAGAAAGCAAAGATGAAAATAGCAGTTGCATGGTAATGGATAACTAGATGATCACAAAATGCATGCTACCTTCTCTCAACCAAGAGAAGTAGAGCAAGGAATGTGAACGAAATGCGGGTACGTAAGGCAAAATGGACCGTCAGAGAAATTGGTCCACAGTTTTTGTTTGATCTTTTCGAGCCATCGCTGTTTGACGTATTGGAATGTGGACAAGCAAATTACAGAAGCCAGCTAGCGATTACTGCGCTATCCAGGACTTCTAGTCTGAAGATCGAGTCTACATATCTAAACTCTCTCTCTCTCTCTCTCTCTCTCTGTACGTGTATGTGTGTCATACGTAGCAAAGCTCTCTAAATCCTCCAAATTCTTTGGTTGCATTGTGGACAAGGACTAGTTTTGGATCTTACTTTTTTCATCCAGGTTATGGGAGTGAGTGGATGGCAGCAATAGAACACTTATCCCTTATCGTGCTGTCATTAGAGCCGATTGACTCCATGCAATATTAAAAGACCACAGGTCCACAACTTGGATAGCTAAATGAAATATAGAATGACTGTAAACCATGTTCATGCTTTAGTTGTAGTTGAAATTGTCATGAGCAGCCATTTGTACATAGTTTTGTAACTAATCAATATCGTTTCTATGCTAACGATCTGAGACATATCTCCATTCAGCTTAGGACGGGACAAAATATCCAGTAGAACCGTTCTACCACGTGGCCTTTAGGTAGTCCATTCATTTTTTGACACATATATTAACAGTAAAAGGACAGGATGCTCAGATTTTGACACTTCACCTAAAATGCGTTAAAGATCCACTAGGCCTATCTACCTGCTGTTCCGTAGGTTCTACTGGATAATTTCTCGGACAACCTGCGTTTTGTTTGTTTGAATACGTACGCTGAAGCGACTGAAAGCCAGAACATGTCATGCACTAACTCGAGAACGCTGATGACACTTTGTCAACCTGCCCTTTTCATCAATGTCCCAAAAAGCAAATCCATTTGCTTAAAACTAGCACACATCCAATTTTGTCGAGGCATGCATGGACGAAGGCTGGAGAACAAGTGGAAGAGGGGAGGCTTGGATGTTTGTGGAAAAGAAAAACTTCGCAAGTGCATGAACTTGACGAACGCCTCCGGCATCAAAAGGCCATCCAAGGCTAAGTTTTCTGTGGAAGAGAAGAAACATCTGACATCTCAAATGAGCGACAAAGACCCAAAATCTGCGTATCTGTTGAGGCCATGTCCAAGCAGAAGGAATGGCGGAGGAGTGTTTGGTTTTTATGCGTAAAAATTGTTTTGTGTATATGCGCCATTCATCAACTTCACAATGATGGGCTTTTTCCAACTATTCGGCGACGAAAGCTACTCCCGAGATCCTGTCCAAGGTTCTTTGAACTGTGGTGCGTGCTATTTGTCGCAATTGATGGCATCCTCTCTCTTTTGCACAATATCCATTTCTTACAATCCTAAGGACTATAACTCTTTCTCTACGTACCTTATGGTTGTATGTATCGGTGCATCTCGTTTCGAGGAAACAATTTGATTACCTCGTAACCATTTTCCAATTTATAAGCAAAGACCCTTCTTATAATAATCTTCAATTTGAAGTTTAAACTTGCCAAAAGTAGAATGTGTCCGATGAATCCCAGCTTTAGTTGGGCTGGTTAGGTCTCTCCCAGTTGTGGAAGAGGTCCAAGTATACATCCAATCCCATTGGTTTACAGTGTGTATAGGTGAGTGAGTCTTACCTATTAACAGAGAACAATGTTATAGAGCCCTGCCATGCACATATTCGAACATGTTTAGGGGTGGCAACGGTAAGAACAGGTGAGGCCGATGCAATCTAACGGTTACCATTGTTAGTGATACTAGTTTAGATTGTTTTAGTGGCATTGAATGTAATATTATTCTTATATAGGGTTATTTTCTTTGTATCTTTTGTGTAAGAATGCAGTTGTACACTTTCAAAGTGTACACTAAATTACCCAAGGCTATCAATGAAATGGAAGAGAGTTGTTGGTAAGGTCACTCGCTATAAAGCTCGTTTAGTTGCTAAGGGATATCATCAATAAGGAGTAGACTATTTTGAGGCTCTTAGTCCAGTGATTAAGTAGCCCACAATCAAAGTAATATTATCTTTAGCACTTCAGTTTAAATGGTCAATAACTCAGTGAAATGTTTCTAATTTTTTTCTTCATGGTACACTTGAAGAAGACATTTATATGCAGCAACCGCTTGATTTTATTGATCCTCGATTTCCACAACATGTATGCAAGTTGCGCAAGGCATTATATAGTTTAAAACAAGCACCTCGTTCTTGGCACAAGAGGTTGGCTATTTTTCTTCATGCTAGAGGGTTTGCTATTAGTTAAGCTGATCCATCTCTCTTTGTTCTCAAAACATCAACGGCCACCACCTATCTGCTAGTCTATGTAGATGATATTTTTGTTATAGGGTCAGATTCATCCTTCATTATTTCATTTGTTCAAGATATGAGTTCTACCTTTGCCATAAGAGATCTAGGAAAAATGCATTAATTTTTTTGGTATTGAAATTAGTTGAAATAAGTCGGGGATGTTTTGTCACAATCAGAGTGCTAAAGACATATTCACTAAGGTTTGTGTGGTGACTTGTCAAGATTGTGATACTCCACACTCTAAAAAAAAGTTATAACTCTTCTCGGTAACGAGCCCTTTCATGATCCTCATTTATCTAAGTATTATGGGCAGTCTTCAAGATCTCACTATTACAAGACCTGATTTATCTTATGTTGTGAATCTTGTTTCTCAGTTTATGCAGGATCCACATGAGGTACACAACATAAGATAAATCACGTCTTTCATGCTCTTTCTAGCTTGCCTTGCATCTTTTGTGACAATATTTCTGCAATCAATTTAGCATCAAACCTTGTCTTTCATGCTCAAACCAACACACAGGTGGATTATCATTTTATCATAGAATGTGTACTTTCGAAAAATTTAACAGTTCATCCATCTCTTCTCAAGTTCACCCTGTAGATGCTTTCACCATGCCTCTGTCAACTTCTAGATTTTAGTTTCCATGCCCATGGTTGTATCCTCCCATGGGCTTGAGGGAGGATGTTAGTAATACTAGTTTAGACTTTAGATTGTTTTTGTGGCATTGAATGTAAAATTATTCTTATCTAATGTTATTTTCTTTGTTTCTTTTGTGTAAAAATACATCTATACACTTAAAGATTAGACGTACACTATATATTGCCCAAGGCTATCAGTGAAATGTAAGAAATGTAGTTTCAGTTTTTTCTACAACCATCACGCACACGCTTTGAACACGTTGTCTAGAGCACGGTCTTTCTCATTTTTCATTTAAATGAGAAATAATGTATTTTAAAAAACATGCCTAGAACATGTGTAAACCGTCATATTCTATGGGCCCCATGTGATCTGACGATTACCAAATCTTCACATTCAGGGCATTTCATATATGCAGTTATGCACACGTTATTCAACATTGCTCAAATCACAGAATTACCAGAGTAGCCTTAAAAAATCGTCCCATTGCCAGGACTAGGGTGTAAATGGACGGACACGGACTCGGACAAGCTACGTCCGTAGCTATCTGCTCACACTAAAAACAGTTGTCCATCCGTCCGCCGTCCGTATGGACACCTCTAGGTGTCCGTCCACATGTGTCCATGACGGACGCGGACAGACACGGACACCAGATGTATATCAATACATATTTAGACACATCCAATTTTCTTGTTGAACAGTAAATGAATGGCACGTTTGTGTGTAGAAGGTTTTTTATATGATAGAAGATCAGAATTATCATTGTTACTTGGAATAAATTTCGCATCAATAATTGAACATAATCCTATACATCGAAAATAAATAATTCCATAATAATGCTACAAGGTACAAACAAGTTCCTGATTTATTTGAGCAAAGAGGATCAATGGCAGTAGATCCAGTTGAATCAATGGCAGCAGATCCAACCAAGGCGGCCGTGGCACTCCCATGCAACATCCCATAATCATTATGTACCCATCGAAGCGCATAATCAAGAAGCAAGAGAGTTTTAGTTTTGAGTGCATTTTTGAGATGTGTTATTTACCGATAGATGGGGAGGTGAGGGAGCAGAGGAGGAGACCTGGTTGGAGGAGATAAGCAGTGAGACCATGGAGGATGAAGGATGTGTAGAAGTTTGTGGGGAGGGAGGATTCGGTGGCCGGCAGCCATGGGAGGGACTTGGCCAAGGTTTCCATCGATGCTTTGGCTGCCGGCAGAAACAATCTTTCAATCGGGGTGCCGCCAACAGTGAATCGAGGAACGGAAGAAGAGAAATGTCTGGCCGCAGCCGCAGCCGCAGCCGCAGCCACAGTCATAGTAGTGAAACCCTCGAGAGATTTTTTAGGCTTATATACACAGACGTGCCAGACGGATCCGGACGCGGACAGAGTCTATCCGCAGCCGGAGCCGTTTATATGATGGACAAAAAAAATGTCCGTGGCCGAGTCCGCAGCCGCTACGGACAGTATTTTATGTCCGTTTGGGCTGTAAAACGGACAGACGGATACTGCCATCCGGAAGCCGTTTACAGCCCTAGCCAGGACCACTTCTGCACGAGACGACTGATTAAAATTTCATTGTGGCTATGCTCATAATTATTACATCCAGCTATTTCTTTCAGGCGTATTGTCTACCTTCATTCAATTTTTTCCGAGTCATACCACTCCATCAGTTATGTTACAAAATCTATCAATAACTATAAAGACTTCTGATATGTAGTAGCAAAAAAGAAAAATATTTTATTTCTTTCACATGTGTCACAATTACGCAAAATCACCTGATGATTCAATCTTGACTCAAGATGTCTCATTTGGTTGGGTAGGAACAAGCAGTGTTGTCCAAAAAAAATTTGTACTCCCTCCATCCAAAGGAAGTAATATCGTTTCATTGGCCTCCTCTAATCAAGAAATTTTCAGTGTGCGACGCACACCATGCTAACCATGTATTTCACCATTTTCCAATTAACACGGTAGTGCATGCGGGGTATGATCAAAACCGTAAGAGGCCCTAACGTCTTACATGTTTTTTTTGCTATTATATAAAAAAAACATGTTTATTTGCACAGCCAGCATGGTGTGCGACGCACACTGGAAAACTTCACCCTCTAATCTACTTCCTTCTGGATTTAACATGATCACTAACGTTGGGTCAATAAATTATATATATCTCTGAAGATCAGTTGCCTTGTTTTAGATCCATTGTGTACGTAGATGCGTACAAAAAAAAAACAATACATCGTGTAGAGCCCTTGGGCCTAATCCACTTGCATAACTCATCATCCATCCAGATCCTACTAGGCCTCACAAAATACCAGGCCCAATTGCATTCAAACACCTGAGTCCCTATCACTTTTGAGAAATTTTTAACACCTGAGTCCCTATCACTTTTGAGAAATTTTTCGGTGTAGATACGACCAAAGCTAGCATGCTAGCTGTAGATCACCAATCAATAACACACATGCAACCCCAAGCGCATCTAGCCTGACCACAAGTTGGTCACCAAAATTCTGTTACCACCAAATAAATTTTAGGGAAATTTATATAATAAGGTATGAAAAAAAAAAATTAAAAATGACACACTGTAGAAATTGTAACATCCGGAAAATTTAGTAAGTATCTTAAAACTGAAATTTGACCCTCTTAATGATTGATTTGACAATGTGGTGCTTTGTTTAAATTAAAGTTGGTGAGAAGAGCTTTCCAACGACACCAATTTTGTGTGATTTGGAGTTCGGAGTAAAAAGATATGGGAAATCGAATAAACTCGATCGATCGCGCTGAAAACGATCGATCGGCTTATGGAACACGATCGATCGGCTTCGATCGGCTACGATCGGCGCCATCGCGCAGTTTGTAAACAGCGCAGGACGATCGATCGCCGTATTGCACGATCGATCGCCAGTTGCGGTTTGGCGAATTCTAACCTAATTTTGAGGCGGATTTGTTTGGGAAAGATGTCATATCCTAACTAGACTTATATTGCACGTTCCTAGGGTGATTTAGGGACTCTCCCATTGGTGGAAAGTGCCCAAGATATGGTAGAATTGATTGGGCAAAGATCTTCTAAAAACTCTATATAAACCCATAGAGTCTAGGCTTGTGCTTTTGAAAACTGAACCCTAGAACGTCCAGAGGCTTTCCCCTCTCCTTCCCACGTTCATCCCTCTCTTAGAAGACCTCTTCTAGTGGGAATTGCTCAAGAGCTTGGATCGGGAAGCTTTGAAGGAAGCGAAGGATCGATCATCGCGTAGAAAGGCGACGTCTTTTGGTGATAAAGAGTAGGATGGTTTTTCCCTCTCTTCTTATTCTTTTCTCACACTATATGATGAGTGTTCTTACTGATTTCCTTGGAATATTGCTTTGAATCTTGCGGGATTAATGATTTATGTCTTGTTTTCCATGTGTATTGCGATACATGCATATATGCCTTCATGCTTCATGTCTAGATGGTAAATCACATCAAAGATGGATGCTTTATTAATTATTACAGAAGATAAAAGTTCTGATATTGTTCTGATTATGATGCCTAATGATTGAGTCTTATGCTTTAATGATCGATTTGCTTAAATCGACTTAATTGAAAGATATTTGGTCTAAGGTTGTGTTATATGGGGAGAAAACATGATAAAAAGGGAATCTTTTTGTAATTCTAGTTAATTCCAGGATCTGTAATTGATCTAGGAGGGGAGTACTATCATCTATCATGAGTATAATATCATCTATAAGTGGTACGGTATAAGTTAATTAAAGTTTAATCAAGTTTCTCACTTTCGGCCAGAACTGTTTTTGCACGGACAGTCGACAGTGAATAATTCATAACTAATTCATATGATATCAGAAAAATATAAAACTGGTGGGGTTAGAAACTAGACTCATAAGGGTACTCTCAGTAAAAATTTCAGAAGATAATATTAACTGTACAGAGTCTGGGAGCCGCCGGAAGTGGACTGTTATGCAAAAGACAGTGAGCAGAATCCAAGTGAAAACACTAAGTACTTAAGTAAAACCACTTAATATGATGTGAAGATGGTAGGACGTGTCAGTAACTATTACTGGATTATATCCTTATGATTATCACAGTAAGGTTGGGTTATGGTTAATATGATAGATGGGTAATACCTATGTTAAGAATACCGTAATCGTGTATTTGAAGATAAAGCGTTTGTGTCGGTTTGAGGTTCCATTTGGAATCCAAATCATCTAGGACTCATTAATACCTTGTCTCTGATTTATATATTTCAATAAGACCTATATGATTTCCATCTAGGGCTGAGCATGAACGTATGTATGGATTGTGTTATTCTCTTTGTGTGACATTTCCACTTATACTCTGTATGTGAGTCTGTTCCGGTGATTGACACCATATGTGGTTAGAGTGTTGCGGCCTCTATTTCTTTGAATTATTATTCATCATGATTATTTGATTGATTCCTCCACTAGAGGTCTTGCGGGATTTCTCCGGAAGTGGATTCATAGTATGCTCAAATTATGCCATTGCTTGATCTTGCGGGGTCACTAATATTCGTGGTACTGCGGTTCCACACTGCCCAAAAAGAGGCAACATACGTACGTTAGATTGTTGACATTACGGAAGGTCATCAGTCTCCGCCCATCGTGCCCGTAAGCACTGGTGGGGCCAGCATCCTAGACGCATGGCAGGGTTCCAAAAAGAGGACCCCTAGGGTGGTTCTGGTATAGTCACTTGCGGGTGATCGGTTCAGCGAGCAGAAATTGTACTCCTTTCACTTTTAATGTCTGGAGCTTTTTAATATGATTATCATTCCCTCCTTACTCATATGTGTAGTAGGAGCCTTATTGTTGTTTTCCTTACTTGCGGGTTGGAATTATTATTGACTAACCTTTCAGGTGTATAAATCCTTGGTTTAGTCCCGATGTTGCGGCATCTTCATAAACCTTTGTTATTCTTATCCTATTCATATTGTTTGTCCTTATTCAGTGGGTTTTTACATCCTACTGAGTGTTTCTATGAAATACTCATGCATCCTCTGATGCAGGCGCAAATGGAAATTGAGATCAGGAAGTTGCAGTAGTGAAGCGGTCGCAGGAGCCGTGAAGATTTAGAGTTTATATTATTTGCTTTGCTTATTTTGATGCTTATGACATTTAATGGCAATTGTGTGCCATAGATTCATAGGTTTATTTGATTTGACTTTCTTAAATGGATTATCAGTATTATTAAGTAAATTTTCATTCCATAGTATTCATTAATGTTTGTATGTGTATTGCACTGATTATGGGCATGTCCGATTACACATCCTTTTGAGATGATCGTAATTGGTGGTTAATTCGACAGTTCGGTCTCGCGCCCGAGATTCTCTACCTCCAAATGTATATCATTGATTGGCTTCCGCACTCCGTTCGAGGTATGGGATTTCGGGGCGTGACAGCGTGGTATCGGAGCCCTCAAACTCAGTCTAATACAGTACGGACATTGCTGAATTATGAAATGGAATAGTCGAACTTGATAGAAAGAATGTGGGTATCTAGAAGAACTTACTATGTGAGAGTAGATTCATAGATAGAACCTGAAACCTTATTTTAGAAGACTAATGATGACGTTTCTTGTGTAGGTTTAAATGGCTAGAACAAGAAGTGGTAGGATCTATGAGAAAGACAAGCAGGAAGCCGTTAGGCAGTGGCTTGAGGACTGGAAAAAGAAAGACATAGGGAGTGGAACCAAAGATGACCCATTACAGATTGACATAGAGGAAGTCCAGAACCCAGCGGCTGATGTAGAACCCTTGCCTATAGACGACCCAGAGTGGGATCCTTACTTAGACTACATGCCAGGAGTGGAGATCGAAGGATATGAGCAAGAAGAGATTGAAATAGCATTTTACGATGGATCTCCTTCTATATTTGTGATGGTAGAGGCCAAGATTGTGAGAAGGCACCCTGTCTATGTTCGGGCCAAGAATGATATTGCATTGTCTGACGCTCTGTACCATATGTTTAAATCTTTGGGTTACAGATGGCCATACATGACGATGTGGGAAATTCTGTGGCATACGCACTTGAGGCTTGCACCAACCTGGGTAGCTTTAGACATACTGGATGATTACCTCTGAAGGCAAGAGAGTAGGAAGGATGGCTAGGAGAAAGAGTTAGGATAGTTTTTAGTTTCAAAAATCTTTTGTAATAAAAACCCTGATTTATAAGGGATCTCAGTGTAGGAATCTTCTTATTAATGAATAAAAGAATTATTTGCTTTAATGCTTGCGTTGTGATTGTTTTATTTATGCATGTTTTGTGTCTTGCGTGAGCGGTGCTAGGAGTCAAAGGAATGAGAGGTGAATTACAAATTGAGCTATATGTAAGATTTCTAATTCATCTCCTTTCTTTGACTGTAGATACGCGAGAATGGTGAACTCTGGAAATCGTGGACGTCGAACCAATGCGAACCCAAATCCTTCACAGGATGAGGGAGCCAGTCAGAATATGTCTGATATGGTTAGGCAATTGGCGGCTGAATTGCGAAACGGTGGAAGTAGTAATGATAATGATAAGGCGCCAACACTTGAACGATTTAAGAGGGCTGGACCTCAGTTTTCTGGTGAGGATGACCCAGAAAAGGCTGAGCGCTGGTTGGTTGAAGTGGAACGGCTGTTCAAGGGTATGAAGGTACCCGAGGCGGATCGGGTGATTTATGCTACTTTCCTGTTTGTTGGTGAGGCGGTATTTTGGTGGGAGTCCGCCGAGCGCAATAATTTTACTGCGAATCAGGAGATTTCTTGGGAAGAATTTAAGGAGGTGTTCAACGTCAAGTACTTTCCTTCCCATATTCAGCGGCGCAAGGAGAAAGAATTCTTGGAGTTAGTGCAAGGATCGATGACTGTGCTACAGTATGAGACGAAGTTTGAACAACTTCAACGATTTGCTACTAATGCTTGCCCTAATGAATTGATTAAAGCGCAACGTTTTGTAGATGGGCTGAAGGACGGCATAAGGTCGAGGGTATTGGTTTCTCAACCAACGACTGTAGCAAAGGCGGTCGAGCTAGCTTCTATTTTGGAGGATGATTTTAAAAGAACCTTGGAGAGGAGAACCAATCAGGTCAAAGCTCAAGAGAGTAAGCTGAAACGTTTTGGGGAGAAGCGTTTTAACAATAATGTTAATCGTGGGAATCAGCGTCCATTTAAGCAGCAAAGGCAGCAGCAACAGAACCGGATGAACGGTGCACCACGTCAACAGTTTCGAGGCAATGACAATGGTAACATGAATGGAGGTCGTTGCAGGATTTGTGGACAGGATTCGCATAGAGGGAAGCCGTGCCCTACGGATCCTCGAAGATGCTTCGTGTGCAATGAGGTTGGGCATATCTCTCCTAATTGCCCTAATCGTGAAAAGAAGACCGGGGCTGATATGAATAAGAAGACTCAGGCGAGGATTTTTGCTCTATCATCAGAAGATGCGCGTGGGTCGGATGAGGTTATTGAAGGTACTCTTCTTATCCTCAATCGTTTTGCTAGAGTGTTAATAGACCCGGGAGCTTCGCGATCTTTTATTTCTTCGGTGTTCGCTTTAAGTCTAGATAAGTCATTATCTAGACTGAGTGATGATTTGATGATTTCTACTCCTATGGGAGATTCGGTTATAGCAACCGAATATATTGAAAACTCTCCTGTGCTGATAGAAGATAGAATTTTGCTTGCTAATCTTGTGCTGATTGATATGTGTGATTTTGATGTAATCTTGGGAATGGATTGGTTATCAAAATATAATGCACTAGTGGATTGTACTAAAAAGAGAGTTTATTTTAAAATTCCTGGAGAGAAAGAACTATTGTTTCAGGGAATCCGGGATAGAAAAGGAGATTGTTTGATATCAGCTGTTAAAGCTCAGAAATTGTTGGCTAAAGGTTGTAGAGCCTATTTAGCTAATGTGACACCTGTTGAGATGCCTACCCCGAGAGTAGAGGACATTGAGGTAGTGAGGGATTTTCCCGAAGTCTTTCCTGATGAGTTACCTGGTTTGCCACCAAAGAGAGAGATCGATTTTACGATTGAATTGATACCGGGAACAGCACCTATTTCCAAAGCACCATATAGAATGGCGCCGGCTGAGTTGAAAGAATTGAAGGTGCAGTTACAAGAGTTGTTAGATAAGAGGTTTATTCGGCCTAGTGTTTCCCCTTGGGGCGCACCAGTATTATTTGTAAAGAAGAAAGATGGGTCGATGAGATTGTGTATCGATTATCGTATGCTGAACCAAGTCACGGTGAAGAATAAATATCCTTTGCCTAGAATAGATGATTTGTTTGATCAGTTACAATCAGCAAAAGTATTTTCGAGAATTGATTTGAGATCGGGATACCATCAGTTAAGAATCAAGGAGGAGGATATATCCAAGACAGCATTCAGGACCAGGTATGGGCACTACGAATTCCTGGTAATGCCTTTTGGTTTGACTAATGCGCCAGCAGCTTTTATGGACATGATGAACAGAATTTTTGTGGACTTATTAGACCGGATTGTGATAGTCTTCGTGGACGATATTTTGGTATATTCAACAAGTTGGGAAGAACACAGAACTCACTTGACTCTTGTGTTACAGATATTGAAGGATAATCAATTATATGCTAAGCTGAATAAGTGTGAATTTTGGTTGAACAAGGTGAATTTTCTTGGACATGTCATATCAGAAGATGGAGTATCAGTTGATCCAATGAAGGTAGAGGCAGTGTTAGAATGGGAACAACCAAAGAATGTGACGGAGATTCGAAGTTTCTTGGGATTGGCAGGTTACTATAGAAGATTCATTGAAGGATTTTCAAGTCTAGCTTTGCCAATGACGAAATTGACCAGAAAGGGAGTGAAGTTTATATGGAATGATGAATGTGATAAAAGTTTTAAGGAATTGAAGAAAAGATTAACATCGGCACCGATCTTGACTTTACCGTCGGGAACTGGAGGATTCGTTATATACAGTGATGCTTCAAAGAGTGGACTCGGGTGTGTACTAATGCAGCACGGACATGTTGTGGCATATGCATCGAGACAACTGAAAATTCATGAGCAGAATTATCCAACACACGACTTGGAATTAGCAGCAGTGGTTTTTGCTTTAAAGATTTGGAGACACTACTTGTATGGAGAAACTTTTGAAGTATACACAGATCATAAAAGTTTGAAGTATATCTTTTCCCAGAAGGACCTGAATATGAGACAGAGAAGGTGGTTAGAGTACTTGAAGGATTATGATTTTTCCATTCATTACCATCCAGGCAAGGCTAATGTGGTAGCAGATGCATTAAGCAGAAAGACTGGGATAATTGCTCACTTGTTAGTACAAGAGTGGAAACTGATGCAGAAAATGGGAGAATGTCATTTGGAATGGCCGACTTCAAGGAGGATATCATTCATTGGGAACCTTTCTATAAGATCAGTGATGGTTGATAAAATCCTTGAAGCGCAAAAGGAGAACCCGCAGATACAGAAATTATTGGACAGGTCGGATTTTGAAAAAGGAGCAGACGGAAGTATTCGATTCCAAGGAAGATTGGTAGTACCTAAAGACATGGAATTAAGACAGGAAATTCTGCGTGAAGCACATCACTCTCAGTTTAACATTCATCCTGGAGGTACGAAGATGTATCAAGATTTAAAGAGGACAGTTTGGTGGAATGGGATGAAAAGAGATATTGGCAAGTTTGTATCGAGATGTTTAACTTGTCAACAAGTAAAGGCTGAACATCAAAGACCAGCTGGAATGTTGCAACCATTGGAGATTCCACAGTGGAAATGGGAGCATGTGACGATGGATTTTGTTGTGGCATTGCCAAAGACTCAAAGACAGCGAGATGCGATTTGGGTTATAGTGGATCGACTCACAAAGTCAGCACACTTTCTTCCGATTAGATGGAAACAAAACCCGGAAAGTTTGGCAAATTTATACATAAGAGAAATCGTTAGACTACACGGTACGCCGTTATCTATTGTGTCTGACCGAGACCCTCGTTTTACATCGAGAACATGGAAGAGTATACAAGAGGCGTTGGGAACCAAGTTAAATTTTAGTACAGCATTTCATCCACAGAGTGATGGACAATCAGAACGTACGATTCAAACCTTGGAGGACATGCTAAGAGCCTGTGCGATTGACTGGAAAGGTAATTGGGATGATCATTTACCATTGATAGAGTTTGCTTATAATAACAGTTATCATTCGAGTATCGGAATGGCACCATTTGAAGCACTATATGGAAGACCATGTAGATCCCCTACATGTTGGACAGACGTTGGAGAGAATCAAGTGCTGAGATCAGAATTAGTGCAATACTGCGCAGAAAAGGTAAGACAGATCAGACAGAGATTACAAACGGCTCAGAGTCGCCAAAAGAATTACGCTGACAACAGGCGAAGAGAGTTAGAATTTCAAGTAGGAGACCATGTATTTCTGAAAGTATCACCTTCAAAAGGAATTATGAGATTTGGTAAGAAAGGAAAGTTGAGTCCGAGGTTTGTTGGACCATTTGAAATTTTGGAACGAGTTGGGCCAGTTGCATATCGGTTGGCGTTACCGCCGCAGTTGGATGAAGTACATAATACTTTCCATATTTCTATGCTGAGGAAATATGTGCCAGACCCATCACATGTTTTGGATTTCACAACGATGGAGTTAGAAGCAGATTTGACATTTCCAGTAAAACCTGTGAAGATATTGGACCGAAAGGATCAAGTACTTAGAAGAAAGACCATTCCTTTGGTGAAAGTTTTGTGGCAAAACCAGTTGGCTGAGGAAATGACTTGGGAAACGGAACGAGAAATGAGGAAATCCTACCCTTACCTTTTTGAAGATTGAGAGTCAGCATTTCGAGGACGAAATGTTCTTTTTAGGAGGGGAGGATGTAACATCCGGAAAATTTAGTAAGTATCTTAAAACTGAAATTTGACCCTCTTAATGATTGATTTGACAATGTGGTGCTTTGTTTAAATTAAAGTTGGTGAGAAGAGCTTTCCAACGACACCAATTTTGTGTGATTTGGAGTTCGGAGTAAAAAGATATGGGAAATCGAATAAACTCGATCGATCGCGCTGAAAACGATCGATCGGCTTATGGAACACGATCGATCGGCTTCGATCGGCTACGATCGGCGCCATCGCGCAGTTTGTAAACAGCGCAGGACGATCGATCGCCGTATTGCACGATCGATCGCCAGTTGCGGTTTGGCGAATTCTAACCTAATTTTGAGGCGGATTTGTTTGGGAAAGATGTCATATCCTAACTAGACTTATATTGCACGTTCCTAGGGTGATTTAGGGACTCTCCCATTGGTGGAAAGTGCCCAAGATATGGTAGAATTGATTGGGCAAAGATCTTCTAAAAACTCTATATAAACCCATAGAGTCTAGGCTTGTGCTTTTGAAAACTGAACCCTAGAACGTCCAGAGGCTTTCCCCTCTCCTTCCCACGTTCATCCCTCTCTTAGAAGACCTCTTCTAGTGGGAATTGCTCAAGAGCTTGGATCGGGAAGCTTTGAAGGAAGCGAAGGATCGATCATCGCGTAGAAAGGCGACGTCTTTTGGTGATAAAGAGTAGGATGGTTTTTCCCTCTCTTCTTATTCTTTTCTCACACTATATGATGAGTGTTCTTACTGATTTCCTTGGAATATTGCTTTGAATCTTGCGGGATTAATGATTTATGTCTTGTTTTCCATGTGTATTGCGATACATGCATATATGCCTTCATGCTTCATGTCTAGATGGTAAATCACATCAAAGATGGATGCTTTATTAATTATTACAGAAGATAAAAGTTCTGATATTGTTCTGATTATGATGCCTAATGATTGAGTCTTATGCTTTAATGATCGATTTGCTTAAATCGACTTAATTGAAAGATATTTGGTCTAAGGTTGTGTTATATGGGGAGAAAACATGATAAAAAGGGAATCTTTTTGTAATTCTAGTTAATTCCAGGATCTGTAATTGATCTAGGAGGGGAGTACTATCATCTATCATGAGTATAATATCATCTATAAGTGGTACGGTATAAGTTAATTAAAGTTTAATCAAGTTTCTCACTTTCGGCCAGAACTGTTTTTGCACGGACAGTCGACAGTGAATAATTCATAACTAATTCATATGATATTAGAAAAATATAAAACCGGTGGGGTTAGAAACTAGACTCATAAGGGTACTCTCAGTAAAAATTTCAGAAGATAATATTAACTGTACAGAGTCTGGGAGCCGCCGGAAGTGGACTGTTATGCAAAAGACAGTGAGCAGAATCCAAGTGAAAACACTAAGTACTTAAGTAAAACCACTTAATATGATGTGAAGATGGTAGGACGTGTCAGTAACTATTACTGGATTATATCCTTATGATTATCACAGTAAGGTTGGGTTATGGTTAATATGATAGATGGGTAATACCTATGTTAAGAATACCGTAATCGTGTATTTGAAGATAAAGCGTTTGTGTCGGTTTGAGGTTCCATTTGGAATCCAAATCATCTAGGACTCATTAATACCTTGTCTCTGATTTATATATTTCAATAAGACCTATATGATTTCCATCTAGGGCTGAGCATGAACGTATGTATGGATTGTGTTATTCTCTTTGTGTGACATTTCCACTTATACTCTGTATGTGAGTCTGTTCCGGTGATTGACACCATATGTGGTTAGAGTGTTGCGGCCTCTATTTCTTTGAATTATTATTCATCATGATTATTTGATTGATTCCTCCACTAGAGGTCTTGCGGGATTTCTCCGGAAGTGGATTCATAGTATGCTCAAATTATGCCATTGCTTGATCTTGCGGGGTCACTAATATTCGTGGTACTGCGGTTCCACACTGCCCAAAAAGAGGCAACATACGTACGTTAGATTGTTGACATTACGGAAGGTCATCAGTCTCCGCCCATCGTGCCCGTAAGCACTGGTGGGGCCAGCATCCTAGACGCATGGCAGGGTTCCAAAAAGAGGACCCCTAGGGTGGTTCTGGTATAGTCACTTGCGGGTGATCGGTTCAGCGAGCAGAAATTGTACTCCTTTCACTTTTAATGTCTGGAGCTTTTTAATATGATTATCATTCCCTCCTTACTCATATGTGTAGTAGGAGCCTTATTGTTGTTTTCCTTACTTGCGGGTTGGAATTATTATTGACTAACCTTTCAGGTGTATAAATCCTTGGTTTAGTCCCGATGTTGCGGCATCTTCATAAACCTTTGTTATTCTTATCCTATTCATATTGTTTGTCCTTATTCAGTGGGTTTTTACATCCTACTGAGTGTTTCTATGAAATACTCATGCATCCTCTGATGCAGGCGCAAATGGAAATTGAGATCAGGAAGTTGCAGTAGTGAAGCGGTCGCAGGAGCCGTGAAGATTTAGAGTTTATATTATTTGCTTTGCTTATTTTGATGCTTATGACATTTAATGGCAATTGTGTGCCATAGATTCATAGGTTTATTTGATTTGACTTTCTTAAATGGATTATCAGTATTATTAAGTAAATTTTCATTCCATAGTATTCATTAATGTTTGTATGTGTATTGCACTGATTATGGGCATGTCCGATTACACATCCTTTTGAGATGATCGTAATTGGTGGTTAATTCGACAGTTCGGTCTCGCGCCCGAGATTCTCTACCTCCAAATGTATATCATTGATTGGCTTCCGCACTCCGTTCGAGGTATGGGATTTCGGGGCGTGACAGCGTGGTATCGGAGCCCTCAAACTCAGTCTAATACAGTACGGACATTGCTGAATTATGAAATGGAATAGTCGAACTTGATAGAAAGAATGTGGGTATCTAGAAGAACTTACTATGTGAGAGTAGATTCATAGATAGAACCTGAAACCTTATTTTAGAAGACTAATGATGACGTTTCTTGTGTAGGTTTAAATGGCTAGAACAAGAAGTGGTAGGATCTATGAGAAAGACAAGCAGGAAGCCGTTAGGCAGTGGCTTGAGGACTGGAAAAAGAAAGACATAGGGAGTGGAACCAAAGATGACCCATTACAGATTGACATAGAGGAAGTCCAGAACCCAGCGGCTGATGTAGAACCCTTGCCTATAGACGACCCAGAGTGGGATCCTTACTTAGACTACATGCCAGGAGTGGAGATCGAAGGATATGAGCAAGAAGAGATTGAAATAGCATTTTACGATGGATCTCCTTCTATATTTGTGATGGTAGAGGCCAAGATTGTGAGAAGGCACCCTGTCTATGTTCGGGCCAAGAATGATATTGCATTGTCTGACGCTCTGTACCATATGTTTAAATCTTTGGGTTACAGATGGCCATACATGACGATGTGGGAAATTCTGTGGCATACGCACTTGAGGCTTGCACCAACCTGGGTAGCTTTAGACATACTGGATGATTACCTCTGAAGGCAAGAGAGTAGGAAGGATGGCTAGGAGAAAGAGTTAGGATAGTTTTTAGTTTCAAAAATCTTTTGTAATAAAAACCCTGATTTATAAGGGATCTCAGTGTAGGAATCTTCTTATTAATGAATAAAAGAATTATTTGCTTTAATGCTTGCGTTGTGATTGTTTTATTTATGCATGTTTTGTGTCTTGCGTGAGCGGTGCTAGGAGTCAAAGGAATGAGAGGTGAATTACAAATTGAGCTATATGTAAGATTTCTAATTCATCTCCTTTCTTTGACTGTAGATACGCGAGAATGGTGAACTCTGGAAATCGTGGACGTCGAACCAATGCGAACCCAAATCCTTCACAGGATGAGGGAGCCAGTCAGAATATGTCTGATATGGTTAGGCAATTGGCGGCTGAATTGCGAAACGGTGGAAGTAGTAATGATAATGATAAGGCGCCAACACTTGAACGATTTAAGAGGGCTGGACCTCAGTTTTCTGGTGAGGATGACCCAGAAAAGGCTGAGCGCTGGTTGGTTGAAGTGGAACGGCTGTTCAAGGGTATGAAGGTACCCGAGGCGGATCGGGTGATTTATGCTACTTTCCTGTTTGTTGGTGAGGCGGTATTTTGGTGGGAGTCCGCCGAGCGCAATAATTTTACTGCGAATCAGGAGATTTCTTGGGAAGAATTTAAGGAGGTGTTCAACGTCAAGTACTTTCCTTCCCATATTCAGCGGCGCAAGGAGAAAGAATTCTTGGAGTTAGTGCAAGGATCGATGACTGTGCTACAGTATGAGACGAAGTTTGAACAACTTCAACGATTTGCTACTAATGCTTGCCCTAATGAATTGATTAAAGCGCAACGTTTTGTAGATGGGCTGAAGGACGGCATAAGGTCGAGGGTATTGGTTTCTCAACCAACGACTGTAGCAAAGGCGGTCGAGCTAGCTTCTATTTTGGAGGATGATTTTAAAAGAACCTTGGAGAGGAGAACCAATCAGGTCAAAGCTCAAGAGAGTAAGCTGAAACGTTTTGGGGAGAAGCGTTTTAACAATAATGTTAATCGTGGGAATCAGCGTCCATTTAAGCAGCAAAGGCAGCAGCAACAGAACCGGATGAACGGTGCACCACGTCAACAGTTTCGAGGCAATGACAATGGTAACATGAATGGAGGTCGTTGCAGGATTTGTGGACAGGATTCGCATAGAGGGAAGCCGTGCCCTACGGATCCTCGAAGATGCTTCGTGTGCAATGAGGTTGGGCATATCTCTCCTAATTGCCCTAATCGTGAAAAGAAGACCGGGGCTGATATGAATAAGAAGACTCAGGCGAGGATTTTTGCTCTATCATCAGAAGATGCGCGTGGGTCGGATGAGGTTATTGAAGGTACTCTTCTTATCCTCAATCGTTTTGCTAGAGTGTTAATAGACCCGGGAGCTTCGCGATCTTTTATTTCTTCGGTGTTCGCTTTAAGTCTAGATAAGTCATTATCTAGACTGAGTGATGATTTGATGATTTCTACTCCTATGGGAGATTCGGTTATAGCAACCGAATATATTGAAAACTCTCCTGTGCTGATAGAAGATAGAATTTTGCTTGCTAATCTTGTGCTGATTGATATGTGTGATTTTGATGTAATCTTGGGAATGGATTGGTTATCAAAATATAATGCACTAGTGGATTGTACTAAAAAGAGAGTTTATTTTAAAATTCCTGGAGAGAAAGAACTATTGTTTCAGGGAATCCGGGATAGAAAAGGAGATTGTTTGATATCAGCTGTTAAAGCTCAGAAATTGTTGGCTAAAGGTTGTAGAGCCTATTTAGCTAATGTGACACCTGTTGAGATGCCTACCCCGAGAGTAGAGGACATTGAGGTAGTGAGGGATTTTCCCGAAGTCTTTCCTGATGAGTTACCTGGTTTGCCACCAAAGAGAGAGATCGATTTTACGATTGAATTGATACCGGGAACAGCACCTATTTCCAAAGCACCATATAGAATGGCGCCGGCTGAGTTGAAAGAATTGAAGGTGCAGTTACAAGAGTTGTTAGATAAGAGGTTTATTCGGCCTAGTGTTTCCCCTTGGGGCGCACCAGTATTATTTGTAAAGAAGAAAGATGGGTCGATGAGATTGTGTATCGATTATCGTATGCTGAACCAAGTCACGGTGAAGAATAAATATCCTTTGCCTAGAATAGATGATTTGTTTGATCAGTTACAATCAGCAAAAGTATTTTCGAGAATTGATTTGAGATCGGGATACCATCAGTTAAGAATCAAGGAGGAGGATATATCCAAGACAGCATTCAGGACCAGGTATGGGCACTACGAATTCCTGGTAATGCCTTTTGGTTTGACTAATGCGCCAGCAGCTTTTATGGACATGATGAACAGAATTTTTGTGGACTTATTAGACCGGATTGTGATAGTCTTCGTGGACGATATTTTGGTATATTCAACAAGTTGGGAAGAACACAGAACTCACTTGACTCTTGTGTTACAGATATTGAAGGATAATCAATTATATGCTAAGCTGAATAAGTGTGAATTTTGGTTGAACAAGGTGAATTTTCTTGGACATGTCATATCAGAAGATGGAGTATCAGTTGATCCAATGAAGGTAGAGGCAGTGTTAGAATGGGAACAACCAAAGAATGTGACGGAGATTCGAAGTTTCTTGGGATTGGCAGGTTACTATAGAAGATTCATTGAAGGATTTTCAAGTCTAGCTTTGCCAATGACGAAATTGACCAGAAAGGGAGTGAAGTTTATATGGAATGATGAATGTGATAAAAGTTTTAAGGAATTGAAGAAAAGATTAACATCGGCACCGATCTTGACTTTACCGTCGGGAACTGGAGGATTCGTTATATACAGTGATGCTTCAAAGAGTGGACTCGGGTGTGTACTAATGCAGCACGGACATGTTGTGGCATATGCATCGAGACAACTGAAAATTCATGAGCAGAATTATCCAACACACGACTTGGAATTAGCAGCAGTGGTTTTTGCTTTAAAGATTTGGAGACACTACTTGTATGGAGAAACTTTTGAAGTATACACAGATCATAAAAGTTTGAAGTATATCTTTTCCCAGAAGGACCTGAATATGAGACAGAGAAGGTGGTTAGAGTACTTGAAGGATTATGATTTTTCCATTCATTACCATCCAGGCAAGGCTAATGTGGTAGCAGATGCATTAAGCAGAAAGACTGGGATAATTGCTCACTTGTTAGTACAAGAGTGGAAACTGATGCAGAAAATGGGAGAATGTCATTTGGAATGGCCGACTTCAAGGAGGATATCATTCATTGGGAACCTTTCTATAAGATCAGTGATGGTTGATAAAATCCTTGAAGCGCAAAAGGAGAACCCGCAGATACAGAAATTATTGGACAGGTCGGATTTTGAAAAAGGAGCAGACGGAAGTATTCGATTCCAAGGAAGATTGGTAGTACCTAAAGACATGGAATTAAGACAGGAAATTCTGCGTGAAGCACATCACTCTCAGTTTAACATTCATCCTGGAGGTACGAAGATGTATCAAGATTTAAAGAGGACAGTTTGGTGGAATGGGATGAAAAGAGATATTGGCAAGTTTGTATCGAGATGTTTAACTTGTCAACAAGTAAAGGCTGAACATCAAAGACCAGCTGGAATGTTGCAACCATTGGAGATTCCACAGTGGAAATGGGAGCATGTGACGATGGATTTTGTTGTGGCATTGCCAAAGACTCAAAGACAGCGAGATGCGATTTGGGTTATAGTGGATCGACTCACAAAGTCAGCACACTTTCTTCCGATTAGATGGAAACAAAACCCGGAAAGTTTGGCAAATTTATACATAAGAGAAATCGTTAGACTACACGGTACGCCGTTATCTATTGTGTCTGACCGAGACCCTCGTTTTACATCGAGAACATGGAAGAGTATACAAGAGGCGTTGGGAACCAAGTTAAATTTTAGTACAGCATTTCATCCACAGAGTGATGGACAATCAGAACGTACGATTCAAACCTTGGAGGACATGCTAAGAGCCTGTGCGATTGACTGGAAAGGTAATTGGGATGATCATTTACCATTGATAGAGTTTGCTTATAATAACAGTTATCATTCGAGTATCGGAATGGCACCATTTGAAGCACTATATGGAAGACCATGTAGATCCCCTACATGTTGGACAGACGTTGGAGAGAATCAAGTGCTGAGATCAGAATTAGTGCAATACTGCGCAGAAAAGGTAAGACAGATCAGACAGAGATTACAAACGGCTCAGAGTCGCCAAAAGAATTACGCTGACAACAGGCGAAGAGAGTTAGAATTTCAAGTAGGAGACCATGTATTTCTGAAAGTATCACCTTCAAAAGGAATTATGAGATTTGGTAAGAAAGGAAAGTTGAGTCCGAGGTTTGTTGGACCATTTGAAATTTTGGAACGAGTTGGGCCAGTTGCATATCGGTTGGCGTTACCGCCGCAGTTGGATGAAGTACATAATACTTTCCATATTTCTATGCTGAGGAAATATGTGCCAGACCCATCACATGTTTTGGATTTCACAACGATGGAGTTAGAAGCAGATTTGACATTTCCAGTAAAACCTGTGAAGATATTGGACCGAAAGGATCAAGTACTTAGAAGAAAGACCATTCCTTTGGTGAAAGTTTTGTGGCAAAACCAGTTGGCTGAGGAAATGACTTGGGAAACGGAACGAGAAATGAGGAAATCCTACCCTTACCTTTTTGAAGATTGAGAGTCAGCATTTCGAGGACGAAATGTTCTTTTTAGGAGGGGAGGATGTAACATCCGGAAAATTTAGTAAGTATCTTAAAACTGAAATTTGACCCTCTTAATGATTGATTTGACAATGTGGTGCTTTGTTTAAATTAAAGTTGGTGAGAAGAGCTTTCCAACGACACCAATTTTGTGTGATTTGGAGTTCGGAGTAAAAAGATATGGGAAATCGAATAAACTCGATCGATCGCGCTGAAAACGATCGATCGGCTTATGGAACACGATCGATCGGCTTCGATCGGCTACGATCGGCGCCATCGCGCAGTTTGTAAACAGCGCAGGACGATCGATCGCCGTATTGCACGATCGATCGCCAGTTGCGGTTTGGCGAATTCTAACCTAATTTTGAGGCGGATTTGTTTGGGAAAGATGTCATATCCTAACTAGACTTATATTGCACGTTCCTAGGGTGATTTAGGGACTCTCCCATTGGTGGAAAGTGCCCAAGATATGGTAGAATTGATTGGGCAAAGATCTTCTAAAAACTCTATATAAACCCATAGAGTCTAGGCTTGTGCTTTTGAAAACTGAACCCTAGAACGTCCAGAGGCTTTCCCCTCTCCTTCCCACGTTCATCCCTCTCTTAGAAGACCTCTTCTAGTGGGAATTGCTCAAGAGCTTGGATCGGGAAGCTTTGAAGGAAGCGAAGGATCGATCATCGCGTAGAAAGGCGACGTCTTTTGGTGATAAAGAGTAGGATGGTTTTTCCCTCTCTTCTTATTCTTTTCTCACACTATATGATGAGTGTTCTTACTGATTTCCTTGGAATATTGCTTTGAATCTTGCGGGATTAATGATTTATGTCTTGTTTTCCATGTGTATTGCGATACATGCATATATGCCTTCATGCTTCATGTCTAGATGGTAAATCACATCAAAGATGGATGCTTTATTAATTATTACAGAAGATAAAAGTTCTGATATTGTTCTGATTATGATGCCTAATGATTGAGTCTTATGCTTTAATGATCGATTTGCTTAAATCGACTTAATTGAAAGATATTTGGTCTAAGGTTGTGTTATATGGGGAGAAAACATGATAAAAAGGGAATCTTTTTGTAATTCTAGTTAATTCCAGGATCTGTAATTGATCTAGGAGGGGAGTACTATCATCTATCATGAGTATAATATCATCTATAAGTGGTACGGTATAAGTTAATTAAAGTTTAATCAAGTTTCTCACTTTCGGCCAGAACTGTTTTTGCACGGACAGTCGACAGTGAATAATTCATAACTAATTCATATGATATCAGAAAAATATAAAACTGGTGGGGTTAGAAACTAGACTCATAAGGGTACTCTCAGTAAAAATTTCAGAAGATAATATTAACTGTACAGAGTCTGGGAGCCGCCGGAAGTGGACTGTTATGCAAAAGACAGTGAGCAGAATCCAAGTGAAAACACTAAGTACTTAAGTAAAACCACTTAATATGATGTGAAGATGGTAGGACGTGTCAGTAACTATTACTGGATTATATCCTTATGATTATCACAGTAAGGTTGGGTTATGGTTAATATGATAGATGGGTAATACCTATGTTAAGAATACCGTAATCGTGTATTTGAAGATAAAGCGTTTGTGTCGGTTTGAGGTTCCATTTGGAATCCAAATCATCTAGGACTCATTAATACCTTGTCTCTGATTTATATATTTCAATAAGACCTATATGATTTCCATCTAGGGCTGAGCATGAACGTATGTATGGATTGTGTTATTCTCTTTGTGTGACATTTCCACTTATACTCTGTATGTGAGTCTGTTCCGGTGATTGACACCATATGTGGTTAGAGTGTTGCGGCCTCTATTTCTTTGAATTATTATTCATCATGATTATTTGATTGATTCCTCCACTAGAGGTCTTGCGGGATTTCTCCGGAAGTGGATTCATAGTATGCTCAAATTATGCCATTGCTTGATCTTGCGGGGTCACTAATATTCGTGGTACTGCGGTTCCACACTGCCCAAAAAGAGGCAACATACGTACGTTAGATTGTTGACATTACGGAAGGTCATCAGTCTCCGCCCATCGTGCCCGTAAGCACTGGTGGGGCCAGCATCCTAGACGCATGGCAGGGTTCCAAAAAGAGGACCCCTAGGGTGGTTCTGGTATAGTCACTTGCGGGTGATCGGTTCAGCGAGCAGAAATTGTACTCCTTTCACTTTTAATGTCTGGAGCTTTTTAATATGATTATCATTCCCTCCTTACTCATATGTGTAGTAGGAGCCTTATTGTTGTTTTCCTTACTTGCGGGTTGGAATTATTATTGACTAACCTTTCAGGTGTATAAATCCTTGGTTTAGTCCCGATGTTGCGGCATCTTCATAAACCTTTGTTATTCTTATCCTATTCATATTGTTTGTCCTTATTCAGTGGGTTTTTACATCCTACTGAGTGTTTCTATGAAATACTCATGCATCCTCTGATGCAGGCGCAAATGGAAATTGAGATCAGGAAGTTGCAGTAGTGAAGCGGTCGCAGGAGCCGTGAAGATTTAGAGTTTATATTATTTGCTTTGCTTATTTTGATGCTTATGACATTTAATGGCAATTGTGTGCCATAGATTCATAGGTTTATTTGATTTGACTTTCTTAAATGGATTATCAGTATTATTAAGTAAATTTTCATTCCATAGTATTCATTAATGTTTGTATGTGTATTGCACTGATTATGGGCATGTCCGATTACACATCCTTTTGAGATGATCGTAATTGGTGGTTAATTCGACAGTTCGGTCTCGCGCCCGAGATTCTCTACCTCCAAATGTATATCATTGATTGGCTTCCGCACTCCGTTCGAGGTATGGGATTTCGGGGCGTGACAGAAATTAATTGCAAAAGAGGGTATCTGACAAGCCACGCAGGCGCCAGCGCGGCCGTTGGCGCCTGCATGGCATTTTTTTTTAAACTGACTCTAAAGGGGTCGGTCTTCGCAGAAATGTTAGGCGTCGATTGAACCTACGCCTTTCTTGCCCTTGTCCTTTTTTTCACAATATAGGCCTGAAAGGCGTCGGTTCAACCGACGCTTTTGACGTCTTTCAGTTATAACGAAAGTGTCGGTTGAACCGACGCCTTTCAGGCCTATATTGTGAAAAAAAGGACAAGGGCAAGAAAGGCGTAGGTTCAATCGACGCTCAGTTATAACGAAAGCGTCGGTTGAACCGACGCCTTCGATTATGCTTTTAGGGCTCGGGCTCGGGCTCGGGCCGCACCGAGCCCGAAAGACTGGTTTTTTACTCCGGCGACGCCTCGACTTTTCCTCCGCCTCCCCGCGCTCGCCTCCGGCCACCGCCTAGGCGGCGACTCCACCACCTTCCTCGCCCCGGCCACTGTTCCCGCGCTCGCCCCAACTCCACCTTCCTCGCCCGAGATCGCCCCGACTCCACGAACCCGCGCTCGCCCCGGCCAGCGTCCTTCCTCGGCCCGGCCACCGTCGCCCCTCGCCTCCGGCCAGCTCCTAGGCGGTGACCGTCGTCCCTCGCCTCCGGCTAGCTCCTAGGTGGTGACCGTCGCCCCGGCCAGCGTCCTTCCTCGGCCCGGCCACCGTCGCCCCTCGCCTCCGGCCAGCTCCTAGGCGGCCACCGTCGCCCCTTGCCGCCGGCCACCGTCGCCCCTCGACTCCACCACCTTCGTCGCCTCTGGCCAGCTCTGCCTCACCGCCACCGTCTCGGGCACCGTCACGTCATTGGCACCGTCTCAGCCAGCTCCGCCTCCCCGTCCTCACCCCGGCCATTACTTGGCTCGCCTCCTCGCCCCGCCACCTCATCGCCCCGTCGCGCGCGTCTTTATAGGTAATATATATTTTTAATATATGTATGAATGTAGATGCATCGTATGAAATTAAGTATGTTATATTTGTGTAGTATTTGATAGTGTTTCTTTCTTAAAAGTTTTGTGACAAGAGATGGCGGGAGAAATGGTTCCGTTTGTCTTAATGTATGGTGGTAGAATTGATAGAGGTGAATACGAAGGCGGTGAAAGTGTAGGATTCTTTATTAATAAGCCAAGCACTTAAGAGGAACTAGAGATGCAAGTGGTAAACAAACTGGGATGGGACCAAAGATTGTGGAAAATTCGTATGAAGTACAAGATGCCTGTTTATGGAGGAAGGACTACCGTAATACCAATTGATGATGACAATTCTATGAGACAAATGTTCTATTTTGCGCCTCATGTACTTAGCTTCGAGCTATGGGTAGAAAAAGAGGCGCGCATGCGTAGGTTTGGAAATGATGGTGAAGGCGAAAGTAGGAGTGCTCGCAGAGATCATGGAATGTCGTATCGGATATCGGTAAAATATCGGTCGGCCTAAGAGACGAAATATCGGAGATATTGCGTAAAAAAATATCAGTCGTCAAAAACTAGTTTTTATCATATATTTTCAAAATCTAACTTCTAAAATGAGTTATACTAATTTAAACAAAGAATAGATTTCAAAATATGCATAAAAGGATAGAAAACAAACATGAAAGTTTTTTTTTCCCAAAAAAAAAAAAAAAAATTTTTCAAAAAAATTTTTTTTTAAAAAAATAATTTTTTTTTTCAAAAAAGGCCGATATATCGGTCCGAAACCGATATATCGGCGATATATCGCCGATATTTGGAAAAAATGGAAAAATCGATACTTAATGGTATCGGAGTATCGGTTTGTGTCCGATACCGATATATCGGCGATATATCGCCGAGCTGGCATTCCATGGCAGAGATAGGTCGAGTGGACACTGTAGAGGAAGGCATGTGGAAGATAATGAAGAAGATTTGTCTATATCACTAGCGTGCAACGAACCCCAACTTTCGCATAGTTTGAGGTAAGTTTATTTAAAACCTGTATTGAATACCATTAAACTTACGGTATCATGAATTGTTTATAATGTATAATGTAGACACACATCTCATGGTCATGAAGCGATGAATATTGGCATGGCACGTGGTGGTGAATGGTTTGGCACACAAACATCATTTGATAACCCTTGTTTTCACACTGGTTCAAGTGGTATGCAAGAGGGAAATATGAATGATGATGAAGACGAAGGGGAGAATGAGGAAGAGGATGGGGAAAATGATGAGCAAATGCCGAATTCACCGGTTATTGATGTTGAAGATGTACGAGGAGAGGATAGTGTGCAAGAGATGGTTGATAATGAGGGAGATGCATTGGTGGACATCGCAATTGCTACGGATAACTTGGATGATTTTGAGGAGGAGTTGCCATATGAGGAGGAGCCCCTATGGGCGCGACTAACCGATGAGGAAATAGATGGGGCAATTAATCGGGGTTTGCATGAGGAGACATATCATGAGGAAGCAATATATGTGGGGCAAATATTCCCAGTGTTCGATATAAAGTGTTGCGTACAAGTCCGACACAGTACACAGCAAAATGTCAATACCCTGCCTGCCCATGGAGAGCACATGCATCATTGATGAAGGGGATGAATCATTTTAAAGTGAAGACGTATGGTGGCGAACACACTTGTAGAAATGCTCAGCTAGACACTGGTCATAGACAATATACTGCGGCCTTTGTTTGTCGGCATATATTACCCTCTATTAGAGCGGAAGTGGATATCCCACCAGTGGTTATTCAAGAGAGGATTAAGGAGACGTTTCACGTGGATATTTCATACCCAAAAGCATGGAGGGCAAGGAATATGGCCATCAAAGCAGTGTATGGTGATTGGGTTGAGTCATATCGATTGTTGCCAATGTACTTGGAGGCAATAGTTAATGCCAATCCGGGAACCATTTGTAGGTTGGTGACGACCCCAATGGAAGATGCTACATGTCGACGGTTTGAGAAGGTGTTTTGGGCATTTGGGCCATGTATTGAGGGTTTTAAATATTGTCTCCCAGTCATAAGTGTTGATGCTACTTTCCTATCTGGTAAGTATGGAGGAGCTCTTTTGGCGGCGACTGCTAACGACGTCCACAAGGGTTTGTTTCCTCTTGCATTTGGCCTTGTTTCGGGTGAGGATTACCCTAATTGGAGATGGTTCTTACGTATGTTGAAGGAGCATGTTGTCCTTGATAGGATCTGTATCACTATCATATCTGATTGACATAAAGGGTTGCAAAAGGCTGTGCCAGAGGTGTTTCCGCATCCGCATTTTTGTCACCGATATTGTATGCGACACATAAAGGCAAACTATCATAAGAAGTTTAAAAATGATGTATTGACGAGGTTGATAGGGGAAGCTGCATCTGTGCTTACCATAGACGAGTTTGATGAGAAGATGAAACTTATCAGTGCAGAAAGTCCAGAAGCAAAATGGCTACTCAGTGAGGAAGGTGAATTATCACCTCAATTGTGGTCTCTTGCTCACGATGGTTTTAGAAGATTTGGAATGACCACAACAAATATGGCTAAAAGTCTAAACAGCGTGTTAAAAGGGGCTCGATCATTATCCGTGCAAGCCTTAGTGTCAGCCACATTCTACCGGATCGTCAAATTCTTTGTGAAGCGACATTCGGCCAGATTGGTCATGACAACCCCATACACCCCTACTATTGAGTGGAAGATTAAAGAACAAACACGTCTCATTGGCGGCATGTTTGTTGACCAAATCAATTCTCACATGTATGAAGTGAGAACAATGCGTGGTAGAAAATATATGGTGGATGACACCGATCATACATGTTCTTGCAATTATCCTCAGGTATACAAACATCCATGTCGTCATCTACTTGTTGTCCATTCGAAGCGAAGGCGACCCATCGGCGATTTAGTTGGACATTGGTATACAGCTTATGCATATAGATCGGTGTATGCAGTCGAATTCTTTCCTCCTCCTGATTGACGATCTTGGGAGGAAAAGTCACATATGTGGTGAAGCCCCCAAGAGTGACACGAAAACCCGGTCGTCCACGCACTAGGAGAATACGTAATGCGATGGATAGTGCGGGCATGACGACAGATGGTCGATCACACTACCATTGTGGGAAATGTAACCAACTTGGACATAATAGGCGTCAATGCCAAAACACACCTTCAGCGGATTGGTACATGTTCTTACAATGGTCTTTCTATTTAAAGTAGGTTAGTTTATACATTCTTTGAAGTTACAATTAATTGTTGATTTCTTTGTAGATATTATGGACCCAAGACCGATTGATCCCTCCATCCTCACAGAGCAGAGCTCGCACAGATCCGATGGCATATGGAACGGAGAGGTATGTGCATAATCATTATCTCCTTAGTTTTGTATATTGCAGAAATTTAACTACTTTTTCTAATTGCAAGTACTTTTCATGTGTATAGGATCCCGGGTGCATTGAATGCACCGAGCACTGACAAAACGTGCGCCATTGGGTAGTTGATCCGCGCATGTTGCCGTACATAGAGATGGCAGGTTTTGGCCACTTTACACGGTTACAGTATATCAGGATTGATAGGGCTCTCATCACTGCCCTAGTTGAGAGATGGCGGAGGGAGACGCAAACATTTCACTTGCATTTGGGGGAGATGATTATAACATTACAAGATGTTGCTGTACTACTCGGATTGCGAGTTGATGGCATTGCGGTGAGTTGCTCGACTGTGGGCATTGACTGGAATGAAGTATACAAGCACCTTCTTGGACGGGTACCTCCACGCGAATTATTGAAAGGACGAACTAGGGTAAGTCTGTTGTGGTTGAGAGAGCAGTTCAGTCGCCTGTCGGAAGATGCCACAGAGATTGAAGTCGAGCAACACGCACGAGCATATTTACTCTATTTGCTCGGTAGCACTATATTTGTCGATAGCAGCAGTAGCCATGTGCACCCGATGTATCTTCTTTTGTTAGAGGATTTATACACCGCGGGACAGTATGCATGGGGTAGTGCCACCCTTGCCTACCTGTACAGAGAGTTGGCAAAAGCTTGCCAACCTAGCACATTCGGGATTGCCAGGTGCATCACTCTGATCCAGGTAAACCATCAATAATCTGATTCATGCTGAAATGTTTATTTCAATTATAACATTTGATTCATGCTGGGTGTGTATGTGTTAAACAGCTATGGTCGTGGGAGAGATTGCATCTTGGCCATCCAAACATTCAAAGCACTCCATTAGATGGTTTATCTCCGTTAGGAGTTCGGTATGTGTTTTCTATTTAAGTTATTTTGTGATCTTCTATTAGGATTTTAACTAATGTATTTTTCATCTTCTTTATGTTAGGTGGAATGCTAAAAAGAAAAAAATAGTAAATCCTCACAGTGTCCTCTTGATGTATAGATCTGAACTAGACTATCAGCGATCCGGCCAGGTATTAGTCATTCGTAATGTACATGTTATGAATATAACGAATGTAAATATAAGTGACACGAATACTATTTTCATATGTTGTGTAGGTAACATGGCAGCCATATTATGATCATGTGTTAGCGCAGTTACCAGGAGTATGTACGGATGGAGCGCATGTGTGGCTATCTAGGACGCCACTGATATGTGTAGACATCGTGGAGATGCATGTTCCAGATCGGGTTATGTTGCAGTTCGGATTTGAGCAGATTTTCCCCCCTCTTGGTGTAGAGTTCATTGAACGATCATCGCGTCGAGGCTGAGGGAGTTATGATTGGAGGTCACATCATGCGGCCTATATTACTAGATGGGATGACCGGACGACCACTCTCGTTCAAGGGGAGCCTGCAATGACGGAGCGAGATTCAGATAATACATACATGAGATGGCACTTGAGGATCACGAGGAGACTTATCATGCCACCTGTGCATGAGGCGGAGATGTTATATCAACCGAGGGGCGACACTGAGCTGGCGTTGGTGAGTATCTCCGACTTCATATTTGATTTAATTCACCATTGTATGAGTAGATAACATATATTCTTGTTCCTTTGTAGCTTACTTGTGTGAGACAAGTGCACGCTCAGTCTCATAGTGCTTTGGTAGACCGATCCTATGATAGCTATGTAGCGGCATGTCAGAGGATACACGATATCTCTGGTCATGTTCTTGCGAGTTTGCCATTGCTTCGGCCCGTTATGACTGAGATTCCAGGATTGGAGGTTGTTCCAGATCCTTTATCAGCTTCACCAGACGTTGTGACATCATCAGTTGACACGACGGGTTTTACCCCATCACTAGTTATTCCAGACACCTCCGTCGATCAAGTTGAGAGGCCCCTTTCTTCAAAAGTATATACCCGGCGACAGCGTGCACTCCGTGCTCTACGTCAGGCACCTTCTTCTTCAGATGCTATGCCTGACGTTGTTCCTGAGGAAATTCCAGTTCGAGCACGAGGACGGGGTAGGAATAGGTTGAGGAGAATTGATTAAACACTTGTAATTTTATAAGTATATTTGTAATACTTCGTATAACTTTATAATAGTTTAATGTTGTGTAATATGTTTTGTGTATGTTTGTGGATGTGTTTTTGTGTATGTTTGTGGATGTATTATCAGGTGAAAAATTGTAGATTTTATCTGGAGGGTCAGTCCCGATAGGAGTAGTAGGTGAGAGGCGTCGGCCTCCATTGTGTGGAAAAAAAAAGCATAAGGGACGGAAAGGCATCGGTTCAACCGACGCCTTTTAGTACCCTAAAAGGCGTCCGTTAAACCGATGTCTTTAGTAGAAATGCCAAAGGCGTCGAACCGACGCCTTTTAGTACCCTAAAAGACGTCCGTTAAATCGACGTCTTTAGTAGAAATGCCAAAGGCGTCAGTTCAATGGACGCCTTTAGCTTTAAACGCATTTCTACTAAAGGCGTCGGTTCAACCGACACCTTTCAGGCATATATTGTGAAAAAAGGACAAGGGCAAAGAAAAGCGTCGATTGGACCGACGCCTTCGGCAGTTCTACGAAAGGCGTCGGTCGAACCGAGGCCTTTGGGGTGAGTTTAAAAAAAAATGCCACGCAGGCGCCAGCGGCCGCGTGGCTTGTCAGATACCCTTTTTTGCAAATAATTTCTATAGTGTGTCATTTTTTTAAAAAAAATTTTATACCCTATTATATAAATTTCCCTAGATTTTATCATGTAAACATAGAGAAAGAAAGGGCGGAGAAAAAATTACAAATTTACCAATATTCCTAGGTCTCCCGCGACTTGCCTGATCACATAATGTTGACTAGGAAAACATTTTTCCGCAACCCTCTTTGTAGCCCCCTACTATCGTGCGCCTTGCTCACAACCCATCCTTGTAAAGTGTAAACACAAGCTACACAACCCTTCCAAAATCCAAAGTGCAAACTTGACCGCGTGCGCCTAGCTCACGCCCTGTCGCTGACAAGTCTGCGCATCCCATCTTCCTAGTTCCATCTCATCTTCTTCCGAGTTCCTCACCAACCCTTCCCCTGAGATGCCAACCGTCAACCTCATTCTTCTCTGATCACCATCTCTCTAGCTGATCGTCTCTCGTCGACGACGATGGAGCACTCGACTCTGGACTCCCACCAAAAGCCACAAACGCCCACCAACATCTTCACCCACGAGTCCCCCTTCCCCATCTTCGCCATGTCCCTCTCCTCCTCCCCCTCCTCCTCCGGTCACCGCCTCGCCGTCGGAAGCTTCCTGGAGGAATACGCCAACCGCGTCGACATCCTCTCCTTTGATGAAGACGGTCTCTCCTTCCACCCCATCCCTTCCCTTTCCTTCGAGCACCCCTACCCGCCCACCAAGCTCGTGTTCCATCCCACCTCCTCCCCCGACCTCCTCGCCTCCTCCGGCGACTTCCTCCGCCTCTGGGACCTCAACCCTTCCTCTACTTCTGCGGTTGAACCTCGTGCCGTGCTTAATAACAGCAAGACGTCTGAGTTCTGCGCGCCGCTCACGTCGTTCGATTGGAACGAGGCCGAGCCAAGGCGTATCGGCACCGCCTCTGTTGATACCACTTGCACCATTTGGGATATCGAGCGCGGCCAAGTTGAGACGCAGCTTATTGCGCATGATAAGGAGGTGTTCGACATCGCCTGGGGCGAGGCCGCCGTGTTTGCGTCTGTCTCCGCAGACGGGTCGCTGCGGATGTTCGATTTGAGGGACAAGGAGCACTCTACTATCATCTACGAGAGCCCCCAGCCGGACACCCCGTTGCTGAGATTGGCCTGGAACAAGCAGGACTTGAGGTACATGGCTACCATATTGATGGACAGCAATAAAGTTGTAATCTTGGATATCCGGTCGCCCACGATGCCGGTGGCGGAGCTGCAGCGCCACCACGCGAATGTCAATACCATCGCTTGGGCGCCTCAGAGCTGCCGCCACATTTGTTCTGGCGGGGATGACTCGCAGGCGCTGATTTGGGAGCTGCCCACGGCGGCGGAGCCTGGAGGGATTGACCCTGTTCTAGCATACTTCGCGGGTTCTGAGATCAATCAGCTGCAGTGGTCTGCGGCGCAGCCGGATTGGATCGCCATTGCCTTTGGAAACAAGACACAATTGCTTAGAGTCTGAGGTTTTAAGGTTTGCGACCATGTTATATTCTTCTGTTGCTTTTTACTCTCTAAAACATTCAGAATTTTGCAATAATGTTTAGTTCTTAATTCAGTTGCCAAATTGTTGTCTATTGAAAGTGCAGAATCCTGCAGTGACATTTTATGCTTAATTCAATTGCTAAATGGTTTGATGGATGGTCACTGTTGGCATAAGTGTACGTGCTAGAGTGCTGTGAAGGAGAGCCCTTCCTTTCGAGATTATCATAAACTGGTTGCACTGATAATTTCATTGAATTCTCTAGTTTGAAATGTTATTTATTAGCTCACTAGTCTTTAGAAGTGGTTCTTAAATGTAGCTCTAGCATAACTGATAACAGGAGGCCTCTGAGTTGGAACTAGCCCTGGCGTTAATGGGTATCGCCAGAGAATTAGTTGTGAATAGGCTCTGCCCCTTGGTGACGTGAATCGTACAGTATTGTTTCATGGGGAGCAATTGCAAGAACAGTGATTGAAATATTAGGATAGAATAGATATAGAGAGACTAGAGAGGAAAGTCCGAACTTTTATAACTCAAGGAAAACTGTCTTGTTCCTGGTGGAGGCTTTGTTTCATACAACAATCTTAGCTCTAAATAGTGCCATTTTCTGCTTAAACTAGATCTCCGATGACTAATTAGTTCCTACTCAACATGGAATAACATAAGGCGATGAGATAAAATCCCAATGAACAATGTTAAATTTTCCTACTCATATCCAATCAAATGGTAATCCCTAAGACAAGGGAAATAAGCTAATCTTTTTGCTGGGTGGAGTGAAATTACAATTATGTTCCTGGCAACAAGATAAAAGTTTCCATGCCCGGTTTACTTGTTTATTCTATAGTAAAAATGTTAACATCGTGAAGGTGGCTTCAAGTAAGCACAAGATACTATATGTGTAAAATTAAAATTACAATGCGATCTTGAAACTGCATCTGCTGCAATCTTCTCTTGAATTTTGGTTATGATCTCAAGCATTGTGAGGGCGAACATCTATTTTTACACAAGTATAACCTGATATGTGCATTGTTGGACAACCTAGGTCCTTATATTTCGATGGAAGATTACGTGTCAATAGGGAACTCATCTTCTCAGTAAGGAAAACCTTTTTAGTCACATTGGATTTAGCTTTGCGCTTTTAAGTACAAAGGTCTTTCAGGAATTTGGCATAGGCAGGGACTTGTTTAATGGCATCTAACAATGGGAGATTGACCTTAACCTGTTTAAATACCTCGAACATCTCCTCCGTCTTTTGATGGGATTTACTAAACGGGGAGGGTTTGTCCATGCATTGAGGGAATGGTACCCTGGGAATGTAGGATCTCTCTTTCTGGGCCTCGGGTTGGTTATCTGGCTGGGTTTTATAACTAACAGGTATGGCTTTGATGGAATTGGGTTCTTTTTCTTCCTCATGGGAAGGTGTCTCACTCGAAGGTCCAACAAATGGATCCCGAACCCTGTTATCAACTTGTTTACCGCTTTTCAAGGTAGTTATGACTTGCACTTGTTCAGGAGGGTAGTGGGAGGCTTCAGCTACAAACTGGCCTCTAGGGTTTTGTTGGGGTTGACTCGGCAAGGTTCCTGCTTCCCTACGGTTCATTGATTGGGCCAGTTGTCCTAATTGGGTCTCGATCTTGGCAATAGATTGTGTATGAGAATGGACCAGCTGGGCCTGGGACTTTTGTTCAGCCGTTAGCTCAGTTAAAACCGTGAGCATGGCGGATTGGGTGGCCATTATTTGGCTCAGCTGGTCTTCGATAGTTGGTTTCTTATTGGAGTGGCCAAATTGCGGGGCTGAGGATGGTTGGTAAGGTTGAGGTTGGTTTTGGAATTCCTGTCTTTGGGCCTGATTAAAAGTAGGCCCTGGATTAGATTGCCTCCAAGAAAAATTAGGGTGATCACGCCACCTAGAATTGTAAGTGTTGGAGTATAGATTGCTGTATCCTCATGGCTTTAAATGTAGCTACGTTTGCTTAGACTAGCTAAAGCACTCTAGCTGATTCCAATGCACTAAGACTAGTCCTACATGCAATTTCTGTTTTCACACTATGATCAACTTTGTTCCTTTATAAATGCTCTAAACAATTTGTATTGAAATTGAAGAATATGTTGTTGAATCAGATTTACTACTTTGTTCATAGCCTCATATATGACTTTCTCTTTCACATAGAGTTTAGTCAAGGCATGATGCTCTGCCTTTTGTCATGAGGTTTGTAGTTCAAACTTGGACATCTGCCAATGCTATTAATTTCCAGCTCCTGTCATGGATGAAAGAGGATTGTGGCATTCTAGATCAGTATTTACAAATTGTCAATCACTGCATGTTTAGTTTATTTTCATTTAAGACTTCCTGTTCATTCTTTCCATCATGTGGCACTTTTATCCTTCATGACGGCATATTAAGACATCCTAGCAGTATTGAATTTAAATGTTAGCCAAAAACTAATATTTGTTTAGAAAATTTTGTAAATAGATAGCTGAATCTTGTTTAAAAAAAGGGCTTGTCTATTTTGGAATGAAATATTGTTTCTAAAGCCATTGCTCTTGAAATTGGAAGGTCTCATCGTCAATGTCTGTATTTTTAGCTAAACAACCCTAGATCTCTTTGTTTATAGAATTGAATGTTGCTCATTATATATGGCTTGCTGACTGTTTTATCAGATGCTAAGAGCTCCGATTTTTTCCCATAGATGGCATCTGTAACATTGTTTAGATTTTAGAAGACCTTTGTGAAGATCAGTTTCATCATGATTCTGAAAATCTGCTGCAGATTCACTGGAGCATCTGGTAGTGACGTTCTTAGGTGGATGCAACTGGGTTTTGTTTCGTAGAGCTGCATCGTCCAAGTGCAACTTCCGAAGCAAAATTGCAGCTTTTCTTCTTCGCTGAAATTTGAATGCCACTATGGTTGAGTTTCACATCTACGGCACTATGTTAACGGATGTTAGTTCTCAGAAGTCACAACCGGTGAATCATTCTATCAGTTATATGGGTTAGGTCACTTGAATGGTGTAAATTTTTAGGCCCCATTTGGTTGGCTCAAAAGAAGCTTCGCAAAAGAAGTCAGTAGAGCTTCATGTGTAATTTTCAAAAAATGACAGGAGTACTTTTTAAAAAAAAGTTAAAAACTGTATTTTTTTAAAAATTGCCCCTGTCAATTTTTAGAAATGACACAAAATGCCATCATGATTTAAATTCCTCCCAAGAATACCTTTTTCCCAACCAAACACTACTTTCACTTCATTTGGAAATCCAACTTTCCTACTTCTAAAAGTAGCAACCAAACAGAGCCTTAGTTAGCTATCTTTCATGGTATCTGTAACATATGGATTTTTCGTATCAGGGACTGTTCATATACATGTGAGATAGACAGTTCAATTAGCAAGTTTCTTTTGTCAACCTTCCTTTGCCATCCCTTACTGGGACCCGTTGTGGGCGAGAGTCTCGTGTCCTGATGTATGATGTAACACCCGAAAAATTAGTAAGTCTATTAAAATCCAAATTTAACCTTCTTAATGTTTGAGTTGAATATGTTTTGCCTTATGGGAATTAAAGTTGGTGAGAAGACCTTTCCAACGCTACCAATTATGCACGATTTGGAGTTCGGAGTGAAAAGATATGAGAAATTGAATTTTTTGGGCGTGGCTATCGATCGGCAAATTGAACCGATCGACCGCTTATCAAAACGATCGATCGTAGTTACTGTGATTATTGATTGTTTTGTTTCGGGTAAAGTGATCGATCAGAAATAATTGCGATCGATTGGTTGTAACGCGGTAGTGTAGAAAAGCGCATGCGACGATCGATCGCTGTATCGTCGATCGATCGTCGGTTGCGATTTTGCGATTTTTAGCTTATTTTTGGGGGTGGATTTACATGGGAAAGATACCAAATTCTAATTGGACTTAAATTGCATGTCTCTAGAGGGATCTTGAGGCCTTCTCATTGGTGGAAAGAGTCCATAATATGGAAAATTAGTTTAAGAAGGGATTCTCCACCAACTCTATATAAACTCTAGAGAGTTGGCTTGTGCTATTGCAAAACCTAACCCTAGAACGTCCAGAGACCTTTCCTCTTCTCCTTCCCACGTTCACCCACCTTTTATAAGGCTTCTTCTTGTAGGAGTTTGCAAGAGTTTAGAGCGGGAGCTTTGGAGAAAGCGGAGGAGACGAGCAATGCGTAAAAAGGCAGAATCTTCAGTGAATTAAGTAGGATGATTTTACCACTATTCTTTGTGATTTATTTCAATCATATGAATGTTTATGATTCAAGTTATGCTGTCAAATATGTGACCTTGTTTGGGAATGAATATGTGTGGTATTTTTATTCATGAGTTGATTATGATCATGCTCTTATATGTGAAGATGTAGGGGTCAATTGATATATGATATGTAACATGATAAAAGGGTATACTTTGGTAATTTCAGACAATCCTAGGGTCTGTAATTGATCTAGGAGGGGAGTATGGTTGTCTCTTAATAATATATTATCACCTATAATGTATTATTAAGTGAGATAATCGAGTTTAATGAAGAGTTTTAATCTCGACTAGAACTGTTTCTGTGCTGACAGTCTGTAGTAAATAATTCATAACTAATTCAAATAAATTCAGAAAATTATGCGTCTATTGGGTTAGAAACTAGACTCAAAGGACTATATACAGTGTTCAGAGAGTAATTCAATTTGTGCTGACGCTGGGAAGAGCCGGAAGTCAACTGATATGTAAAAACAGAATACTGTAATTAGGGTAAAAGTTGGAGAAACTTTAGCAAAACATTACCCTATGCTAAAATAAGTATACTATGAAAGTAATATGTGTTATGCAAGATCTTCCAGATAGAATTACAGCAGAATGGACTAAGTATAATACTTTAATATCATGGGCTAATGGTTGGTAGTTTGGTGTTTAGTAAGTCCTATGTGTTTCATGGTTGATATTGACTAGACTGCGTTTTCAATTGGAAGCCGAACCATCATCCTCTTTGACTAAAGTCTTAAACCTTGAAGTTTGGATCAATGTTTCTATGACCGAGTTGAGTATTGAGTATTAGAATAGTTCTACCTATGTTAAAGCAATGTGTGACACTTCTGTTGTTGACACTTTATTTTGATACTTCTATGGTTAGTTGTGTGACGATAGAGATTAAGTAATCTCATTGGTACTCCTTTAGTGAGTGAAACTTTTGAAAGAGTATTGAAATATTTGTTGTACTTCTTTCGTGAACTAGTAATCAGAATGAATATGTTCTTCATATATAATACATTTCCTTCGAGTAAATAGTTACATCAGAGATTCATTATAAGAACCTTGTGAGATTTTGCCCAAGAGAAGTAAATTAGTTTCTCAGGATGAGAGATGAGTAGTCTCAATAGTACCTGAGTGAACACATTCATAGTATGCTGGTAAACGCCATAATAGACTTCGTCCAGTTGAGAGTTGTAGAATACTCAAAAGCACTTGGATTAAGATAAACTCAGCCAGGGTGAGAGTTAATGATACTCAATAGCCCTTGTGTTAAGAGAAATTCAGCCAGGGTGAGAGCTAATGATACTCAATAGTTCCTGTGTTAAGAGAAACTTAGCCAGGGTGAGAGTTAATAATACTCAACAGCCCCTGCGTTAAGGGAGATTCAGCTAGGGTGAGAGTTAATAATACTCAAAAGCCCCCGAGTTAAGAGACCCTGCCAGGATGAGAGTTAATAAGACTCAAAAGTCCCTGAGTTAAGAGAGTATATCTTTGGATCCTTGTTAGGTTCCCGCCCAAAGAGAGGCATTCCATAAGTACTGATAGAGCCAGTATTCTAGGCGTGACAGAGGGTTCCAAGGAGAGAACCTCTAGGATAGTATGGCAAGAAACCACGTGGAAGTGGTGATATCTGAGAGTGAGAATTGTAGCTCCATACGCTTGTGATAGTTAGAGTCTCCGTGAATGATGTTTTTCTTATGCACTCTCTATGTTTGGATCATTGATTAATGATATTCTCTCTATACATTTTAGCTATTTTGAAGTCTTAGTGACTGATGATGATTTTTGGTAATGCAATTCCTTATATTGGATATCGATAATGTTGATTTATGAGTTGTTGTTGAAATCTTATGCATTGTTATATATTGTATCTTTTGTGTTTGTGTGGGTCTTGCATCCTATTGGGTATTTCTTCGGAATACTCATGCATCCTGTGATGCAGGCTTGGATAAAGATTATATTTAGAGAACGTTGCAGCAGCAGGAAAAGCTCAAGGATTGCAGTCAGAAAGTTACGAAGTTTAGGTTGCTTTTAAAATAAATAGTTGTGACATTAATGGCCTGTGTGCCAAGAAGTTTTAGTAATTTTATTAAGAGATTTTAATGACTTTTATTTTGGGATAATTTGAGATTAAGAATTTTTATTTCATATGGTTTAATGATGTTGATTCATATGACTGAGTGATTTCAATTACACATCCTTTTGAGATGTTGTGGTTAACTGGTGAATGGGTATTAAGTTGCGTGCCCGAATTTTGGCTTCAAGAATTTCTCGCTTTAAGGGTCGACTTTCGCACTCCGTCGAGGCTTGAAATTTCGGGGCATGACATATACAAAGTATTTGCTTTTAAGGCAACCCCTCTTTAAGTAGACAGCAATTCATAAGTAGTTGTAAGAACTGGTGGGTATTTCTCATCGCCGTAACTCAATTACTTCTTGGCCTATTTCATCACTTCTGAATCATGGTAAGTCATGGATGTTAAGCCATGATTTCAAGAGGCATGCGGTTAGAGATCTAAATCTCCTCCCACTGCTTGAGAGTGCACGTTTTAGCTTCTATTTTGTGGGGACTACTTTATAATATAAATAGGCCAAAATGCATACAAATAGATGGCGAAGAACTAAGGTGAATTTCCTAAAGCCTTTAGGCTTAAGTGATCAATGTTACCTATTCAATTTCATCTTAATTTTAGCACACATTTCGTGAAAGAGCGAATTTTTCTGAACACCAACCTCATCCTCCTCTATATCAAGGACAGAAATACATTTGGTGAATTCTATAAGGGCAGTGATAACCCTACATCGGATTCCTGCATATTTCTATATACAGCTGATGTGTATGGAAATGAGTGGATGAACTGATGTGGCTCATTTCCATACACATCAGCTGTGTATGGAAATGTGTAGAAACTCTGATGTACAAATATCGTTTCCCATTCTATAACAAAAACGCATTTGTATGTTATACACATTGGTAACGTTGGTGTTTTGCGCAGGTATCTTTAGTTTGTGGTTGGCAATATTTTTGTAAAATACCTTAACCTTTTTGTATATTGTCCTACTAGTCCCGCGCATATTACAATTTGGCTTGTACGGGCTTCCCACCGCGGCCACCTCCCTGCTTTATGTATAGTGGGCTCCTTGTGTACACTTCTTATACATAATCATCACTAAGTAGTAGCCTCTCCGCGCGCGACCTTAATTACCAAAATACATATATCACGGGCTGCACATGACTTTTATTCTATTTTCTACTTTTCATGACAAGTCGTCGATCATTAGGATCAATGGCACACACACAAAGGGCTTTTTCAGCTAAATGATGTGCATGTGTCATCAATCCTAATGATCGACGGACCCTGTAAGAGGGCAGACTTCTAGGCGGAATATAGGGAGGCAGATAAAAAAATACACCACCAGAGGACGGCTGAATTTGAAGTTTTTAATGCATTGTCGTACTAAGCTCTTTTGGAGCCACACCCTTCGGCCGACTGGCCCACTACATTGAATGTTGTATCGACGATATATCGTCGATATATCGATATCACCTTCAAACCGGTAAAACGATACACTGTAAAATCACTTTTTAGATTATTTTAAAATAATGCCGATATGTATCGGTGTTTTTGAAAAAAAAAGTTTTTTTAAAAAAAATTAAAAGAAAAAAAATTAACTTTTCCATTTGTTTCCCCTCCTTTGTCAAGTGGAAGGATACGGGTTTAAAACGCAAATACATATTTTAAATTATATATATATTTAATATATATTTTAAAATTTATGGTTATCTAAATAAGTATAACTCATTTTAGAAGTTGTATTATAAAAATACATGATAAAAACTAGTTTTAGACGACTGATAGTTTTTTATAAATATGTTCGATACATCTCCTATATTTTGTGTACGACATTCCTTGGCCCACTGTCCATCCAGTCTAAAGCTTTAAAAACAGCCGTAAAAAGCAACAAATCGTCGACTCTGCCTCGAGTCGATTCTATTTTTCACTCTTTCAGGCATTTCGTCGACCACGACGAGCGCGCCTGTCGTTAACTCCTCTCTGGTCTTCTTCAATTCAAATCGTCTGCCGCCATGTTGCCCAGAGCAGTGCGGTCGATTTCGCGCCACAGCCTACTCATTCGCGCCTCAGCTTTGCAGATACACTCACGAGCTTTCAACCGTAAGTTCTGCGCAATTCCTCATCTGGGTATCTTTTCTTGTGTAATCTTTCTGAATTTTCCTGTGTTTTTTTTTTTGCACTTTAATGTTGTAGATGCTTCCTGTGGGGCGAAATCTGAGCTTATGAACTTTGTTCACCCAACTGCAGTTGTTCATCCCAGTGCTATCCTTGGCCAGGTATCCTGTCAAGATCGCTGTTTTCTGTAAAGTATTATGTTTCCTTTGTGTGGGTTTATTGTTGATGAAAGCAGAACTTTGGTAAAGATATTGTTGTGATTTGTTTGTTTGATGGGTTTCTGTACGGTAACCAGGTTTTCCAAAAGCTCGAGCTGTTAGGAATTAGAAATCTTATTTACTACTCCCTCCGTTCCAAAATATTGTGTACATTTAAGAAACATTTCATTTTTATTGAACCATGAAGCCCACAAGGAAGTCACATGACTTCATCCCATCCAACTCGTATGCTCATTCACAAACCAAGTTCAAGTCAATCCTTCTAAGTCTCCTCTAATTTTGGAAAGAGGAAGTCACATGATTTGGCAAAATGTACACAGTATTTTGGAACAGTGAATATTTCTAAATGTACTTAGTATTTTGGAACGGAGGGAGGATATAGTATTCCAACACTGATCTAACGTGCAAGCGTCCACCAAGCACGGCACATGGAAGACAATGAGGTATAAATGCCTTCAATGAGACTTGAATACAGGATCTCCTTGAACCTGAAGCTCTGATACTATGTAAGATAACCAAGTTTTTCCAAAAGCTCGAGCTGTTAGGAAACAGATATCTTATTCATTCACTCTATAAACCAGCAGTTTCAACCTTGTTATTTATACTACCTCCAGCCCATAGTAATAGCTGTATTTGTAAAAGATGTGATTGTCATTGAATGGCAATGGCACATTTGAAGTGGGATATAGTGCCTTTTTAAGTATCCAGCCACTTAAAGTGAGCCCGATGGGAGCTATTAATATGGATCAAACATTTTTACCAAATGCAGCTATTGATGAGGAATGGAGGGAGAGCAAATTTCATGCTTAGCCACCTACCTCAAGGGTGAAATTGAGAAAAATGAACAGTGTGTTTAGCTATGTTGGTGCTGCTGCCTTACATTTAGCAGCTGTTTGATTTATGAGATTATACGATGACATCGGTATAAGTAATGCTTGGCCCTGATTAAGGATTATATATCTGTTAGCCATTGGTACGACGACACCTTAGCATTTGATTCATAGCCTTTTGGTGTTTGCATTAGTCCATTCATGATAGAGAATGACTTTATGTTGGAAAATTTTTATGTTCATTTGTCAGAGTGTTTCTGTTGGTCCTCTGTGTACAATTGGAGCAGGAGCGAAGCTTGGGAATGCTTGTCAATTGAATCCTGGTAGTCATATTTTTGGTGATACAGAATTGGGAGAGAATTGCATCTTACTGACGTGAGCTGTCTCTCTCTCTCGCTCTCTCATGCTTCATGATGCACATGGAATATCTCGTTTTTATCATTTTGATCCCTTTTTTTCTTAATTGTCCAAGTCCAATAACTTTTTTTTTGCACCAGCAGCATAATTGGTACTCCCTCTGTCCTAAAATAAGTGGCACATGTTAAAAAAGGGATGTTTTTAAGGAATATATGAGACTGTGGTGAGACTTCTTCTGATTGGGTATAAAGGTGTAGCGAAAGGTGTTATTCTCCCATGTGCTGTCCCCCATATGCATTAACTACCAGATGTGGCACTTATTTTAGGACAAGGAAATTCCCTATATGTGGCACTTATTTTAGGACGGAGGGAGTATTAATTTTCCATCTTTGTCGAACTTCGTCAGGTCAGTGGTGCTATTGTGGGTTCTGAGCTTCCTGGCCGAACAGTCATTGGGAGCAATAACATTATTGGACATCATGCTGTTGTTGGAGTACAATGCCAAGATCTGAAATACAAGGTCCACAATTTTAATATAACCTAGAACTCTTTATCCTAATGTGCAATTATTATTCTTGCATGATTAATGGTTTTTTTTATTATTTCCATAAAGGAATGGGTTCAGCAAGCAATCCTTTGTTTTCAGATGGTGCATATTTAGACCCTGTTTGCCATTCCTATTTTCAAATGGAAGTCTTAAAACTCTTAAAAACGTTGCACTTGATTCTCTGTCGCCATGAATTGCATATTGTCTAGTATCAATGCATACTTATAACACTATTGACATTCTTTCTTAAGGTGGAGGATGAGTGTTTCCTTGAAATTGGTGATAACAATGATATCAGGGAGCATGTTTCGATTCACCGGTCATCTAAATCTACAGTTAAAACAGTAAGAAAGCACTCCAAGTACTTTGTTGTTGATGTGTTCATTTTTCTGCGTTGATCATCTTACTAGTATATATTGTTTAAATTCTGACTACTTTCCAATCTATAGGTTGTAGGTAGCAACAACCTGATAATGGGGTCCTGTCATATAGCTCATGACTGCAAAGTAGGCAATCACAATATTTTTGCGAATAATACTCTATTAGCGGGTCATGTTGTTGTAGAAGTAAGCATATTTAATCATTTATTTTTGGGTAACTAGGTATGACCAGACTTCATGTCTGAAGTTGTCAAGGTATTTTGGATGTAGGATTTTGCCCATACTGCGGGTGCAATTGTTGTCCATCAATTTTGTCACATTGGGTCATTTGCATTTGTCGGTGGTGGTTCCGTGGTAGGTGCTGTACTTAGCTTTCTCCTTCTTGATATTTGATTTGTTGGGTCATTTGATCAAAATCTTGTAAACTTTCCTGGATTCCTTTCTTTTTTAAATTCCTATATGATCAAGCAGATTGCACAAGATGTTCCGAAGTATATGATGGTTGCTGGGGATAGAGCTGAGCTTCGTGGCCTGAATTTGGAGGGTCTCCGACGCCGAGGATTCTCTAGCATCGAGGTCTTGTTTAGTCACATTAAGAAAAAATTCCACAGTAATCTGTTTTAGTCATTGAGAGAAAAGGTTCACGATTTAATGAGTGTTAAAACTTTATCAAGGCATCATCTAGTGAAGGACATTCATAAGATTGCAAGGATCAATGTTATGATGCTGATTCTATATTCTCATGCTTTCTATAAGGTGCTGAATGTTTTTTATGTATGTGATCACCAGGTCAGAAACATGAAAAAGGCTTACCAAAAGATATTCATGGCGAATAATGCAAATTTAGTGGGCATTGAAGAACGACTGGCTGGAGTGGTAAAATTTTGTAGCTCCTTCGTGTATGCTAATTGTGCTACCTTATATGTTTGCATTACCACTGAACAGTTAATGATACAGGCTGAAGAGTTCAGCAACGAGCCTCTTGTGTCTTCAATGGTGCAATCTATCCGTGATTCTTTTGACCTGTGCCGCCGTGGCATATGCAAGTTCAGACACTGGAGCATGGGAGAAACAGGGCAGACATCGTGATTTTACACATGTGATCTGTGAATTCTGCCAGATTTTGGAGATTGGAGACGTTTTGATGTAATTTGTTTGAAAAGTTTTATTACCTGGGAGGAACTCTATTTGGGGTTCCATATAAGCAGAGCACCCATGCATTTTTTACTTCTTGCTTTCAGATGAAGTTTCGGGCTTGCTCTGGGAAACGAGACTTTATCTATATGTAGAGTAACCTTTTCTAAATCTATCTGATATTACTTCCATGTGCCCATTGTAATTGCTTAAACGGAGAGCACAGGCAGACTATTTTTTGCGTTAAACAAGTGGTAATAACGAACCTAGCCACGATTATTTATTTTCATTTACTTATTTATTTGTTCTCTTTTTCTTGCTGCTGGCCAGGAAAGTTGCTCTATGGATGATCTCCTATAATTAGTGTCAATACTTGTGGCTTCTTTTTTTTTTTTTTCTTTTTGTAATACCAATACATTCGGCTCTTTACATTGTGGTGGAAGCCTTACTTTTACCCTTCATGCTTTTGTATGAGGATCATCTCCTTTCTTCTGTTAAAAACTGCCACTTTCTATGCAATCTAAAAGGCACTTTTTACTTCCACTTTCTTTTGATTATGCTTTTTCGTTTCCATGGTTGGCCCGTTAGAAGCAATATATTATTCATTCTCCTTTTCTCTGGCACAAATATATTCTCCATTCAGTGTATCTTTCTTAGCATTTCTTTGTTCCCTCTCCTCCCATCTCATAAATTGGAATATGATACATGTTCTTGCTTTTACGACACATACAGCCTAATTAAGGAAGTGGTTGAAACTTGAAAGTCGGACTGGTGGGAACATTTGTGATTACTTGAGATCTGCTCAGTTCCCATCCGCCTAGCCCAACTACCTGTCCACCTGTTTCTTTACTGAACAATGATTTTGCTACACTGGTGTAGACATACATCGGCGATGTGGCCCGTGTTTATTGGAAGATCAAAGTGGGCCTCACATGGTCCACTTTTCACTGTGCAACATATACCGGCCACGTCACTGGTGTATGTCTACACCGATGTACAGTTATTATCTTCCTCCTTCATTGGCCATCTATGCATTAAGTGCAATCACGGATGTTAAATGACGGTAGCTTTGAGTTCATTTGTGATTTGAACTCATGGGCAATCATGGGACATTAACAAGGGCCCCTTAATTTGAATTCCTACGAAATTTCTGAAACATGTATAGTACTTACGTGTTTATGCTGGCTCAGATCCCTACTAATAATTTCAATTGCTTTGCTTAGGGAGCAAATTTTTTGGGGGGAACTTGATGCTCCTGTCCTCGCTGACAACATTGAAAGCCCTGTTGGTCATGGAATGTTATATCGCTGATATATCATTATTGGGACTGATTCTGATACTCGATACAAGCTAAATTAAAATTTGGGCCAGTTTCATTAGCAATACATTAGATATATATACTGGTCATTTTTTATTATTAAGAGATTAATATTGACACTCAATTAATCCATGATATAAGTAAGATATTATCATACTAATTTATTATGACTATAGTATACAATCATTCTGTATACCAAAATCTGCCTATTTTTTTTCAGACCTGACTGGAAGGGGCAGGACAATGAGCCTCTTAGAGCACAGTATCTGGTCATCATTCCCTTTGAGGTGCATACATTCCCATACAATATATGGATTGGTTAAATTAGAATATAATCTGAATGGGTGGCCAACAAACCGGTGGTTTGAATTCAGGATCTCCCTAGTGATCACACCAACAACCCATTGGTTTGTAACTATAAGCCAATATATATTTGTACACATTAAAAACTCTTTATTAGGTCGTCGATATTTTCGCTCATAGTAATATAAGGATTGGTTAAATCAAAATATAATCCTGATGGGTGACCAACAGATTGAGGGTTCGAATTCAAGATCTTTTCTTTTACTCTAGCCATCACACCAATAACCCATTAGTTTGTAACTACGAGTCAACATACATTTATACACATTTAAAATTCTTTATTAGGTCGTCGATATCGTGCATAGAAGGAAAAACTTAAAAGAAACGACAATGGGTGAAGAAGTTTAAAACTCATGTTGAATGCCAACCGGGTGTGAAGTCATAACACGACAAAAAATTATTAGGTACGCGCGTAGGGGGAATAGTGTGCTAATCAGTGGTCACCAATGGGTGATGAGCATGACTCCCCTGCTTGTGTCATGATGCTAACAGGGATCCACAAGCAGGGGGAGTGTGTCTATCACCTATTGGTGATGAGCACACTCTTCCCATGCGCGTCGCGTACCTAATAATTTCTCGTTAAGAGGTGTCAAACCTGTTATCCAACCAATATCTGCCGCCATCACAACGGTTGACAACATGTATCACAAGGTGGGGCCCGCATTTCGCGACCAATCATATTTGCCTAATCCAACGGGCCACATCTAACACCCGTCGAGACGCCTGTCCTTGGGCCCGACATATACATTTTTTCCTGTATGATTTCCTCATCATCCGTCGGGCGCATACGCCACAGGCCAGGTGGCAAATCCCCATTGGGTTACGCGTCAGGATTATAGTGGTCAATGCCACTCCCCCCTTGGACCTTAATCTTCGATGTTCCCCACTTAAACAAAATTAATTAAGAGTTGGATTAAGACAGATACGGTGGACAAAGCCATTTATTCGGCCTCGTTCCTCCAAACTTCAAACCGTCGCAAAATCTCTGAAAAATCGCTGTCGCCGGCGTTCTCGAGCCCGTCCGACGAGCTGCTTCCGGTGGAATCCGGTGAGAGTCTCTGGCTCCTGTTCTTCGAAAAGAAGTGTTTTTTATTTGGTTTTGTGGTTTTTTTTTGTTGAATAGTTTTGGAATTATGGTTTGAAGGTGATAGGGCGCGATGGATGGCAACAACTGGAGGCCTGCCCAGGCGGGGGAGCCCAACCCCGGCATGGATTCCGGCGACTGGAGAACTCAATTGTCGCATGATTCTCGCCAGAGAATCGTCAACAAGATGTGAGCTTTTTAATTTTTGTTGGCTTCATTTCTGCTTGAGCACTGATATGTTGTTTGTATGTGTTCTGATGAAAAAAATTGGTATCTTAGCTTAATATGGACAAGAACAATTAAAAGATCCTTTTTGGGGGTTTAAACTTCTTTTTTGTTTGAATTGGTGAATTTTATGAGATGATTAGATGAAACTAGGTCATGGATGATTAACTTTGTGCATGTGTGTTTATGTCTTAATTGTGCTTCTTAATTATACATGCAAAACGTAGTATAGGCGACTAAACAAACACGCATAATAAAAAAAAAAGTTCTCCCTCCGATGGAACTGTGAGCAATATAATCTGCAACACCGACATAGACATCGAGGAAGACAAGCAACACCACCACCACTACCGCCGCGGATGTGCTAAGGGTGAGCACAGAGGTTGTCATCAAGGGGTTGGCCAGACGCTAATCCCCCAATTCCTCCCACAACAGGTAGGAGGTATAATCCATGCAAACGCAGTATATAATCCATGCAGCCAACCCCAGATAGCTGGGATAAGGCATATGATGATGATGATGGTGATGAAAATTAAGTGAGCATTTTGCACTTATAGACTATAAACAGTTATTTCTAAATCATGTTTTTTTCCGTGTATAGATTAGACACTTTGAAGAAACACTTGCCCATCTCTGGGCCCGAGGGATTAGGTGAACTACAGAAGATTGCTGTAAGATTTGAGGAAAAGATTTATACCGCAGCGACTAGCCAGGTATGTGATGTATTTCTTTGCTGATTTGTGCAGGTATTTATGTTAGACTACCCTTATGTGGTTTGATTCAGTTTCTTCTTTCCTACTACATAAAGAAAAACTTCTAGTCATTACTACTGTTCGTCAATTAGTGTTGATGCCCAGTTTCTGGTTACAGAATACTGGAGTCATTTCTTCATATGCTAGCTAAAGTCGTTCTAGGACTTTTTCTTTTGTACTTGTCCCCGTTCTGGGTATTTGCAAAGCAACAAGAAGCTCCATGGAGACCAATTTTTTCACATTAGCATCACCCACAAACTAGTTTTTATTTGACTTGCCAACCTACATTCAACCAATGTGAAATTCCGTAGAATGTCATACTCCATTATTGAAGTTGAGTGTCAAATGCTAATCTTGTGCCTATGTTTATACCATTATTATGGTAGTTTCCACTTTATCCCCACAGAAAGAGACCTCAAAATTCCGGAGCCATGATGCAATGCCACTGTTAGTTGGCTTATCTTCTTTTGATTAATTTTTTCTAGAGAAAAAATAAAAAAAATGGTAAATGTTAGTTCTTTGAAAATCTTTAAATCTTGGTTCTGAATACTGTAAATTGATTTCTGTTTACTGCAGACTGATTATCTGCGAAGAATATCAGTTAAGATGCTTACAATGGAGACAAAATCTCAGGCTGGGATGGCTAATTCCTCTGGTGGTGTGAATCAAAATTCCTCAGATCCAGGTAATTATATTATAATCCCCTTTTTATTAGTGTCAACTCATTGTTTTTTGGGAGTCAAAATAGAGTTTTAGAACTTTAGATCTTAGTGTTATTTGAAAACCTGGACCAGCCACAGAACAAGAAAAATTGGCCTTACCAGTTACTAGTTTGACCTTGTTGACATTGTGCAAGTGTGGTGCGCCATGCAAGTAGCAGTCAACTGTGAATGGTAAAGTTGTTGCTTCCATTTTCAATGTTTGAAGATCAAATTGGTGTGCTTGACATGTGTTAAAATGAAATTGAAATAGAGATATATAGTGTTTTCATTTGTTAAGACCTAACATTCAGCATATACCTTTTTAAAAAAAAATCAAAAAATAGGCATTACTTATATCTTTAATTTGCTAGAAATATAATTTAAGAGTTCCATGGGATATTTTTTCTTTACTCCAAGAAGTGCAAGCTTCAAGTAATCCTTATTTGTCTTGGAAGAAGCTAATCCTTATATTTGTCTTGGGTGTCCGCTAATGTACTGGGTATGGCATAAGTTATATGCTTATTTTTTGATTGAGAATTTCAATCCAAAGCAATTATTTTTGCTCGTGTCTCTTGAATTTCAGGACAACAATTATGTGGGCGATTGTGTCCTTTGTATATGATTTTGCGGATAAAGTGCCTAATTTGATATAAACTAAAATGTTTTCTTGTATGCTATGGCTTTTTTATATGCAATATTATTAACTTTATTTTGAACCAAGATCTGGTTTGAAGTTAGATGAGTCAGTGTCTGGCTTCTTCTCTACCTTCATATTTTTCCTCTTTTGTTTTCTCCTCAGCAGTTATAACTAGACTTGTGGATTCTGTAGAGGACTGTGCTTGAGTTCTTGTATTATCTCTCTGATGTCATAATAACATGGCTTTACTTTTATATTTGTTATATGATGGTAATCTCGAATTGCATGTTGTTGTTAGCAAAAATATCCATCAATCCAAAGCTCATTTCCTTTTATTTGTGGCCATTACAGCGTCAAACACAATGCAGCCCCAAGTGCGGAATCAAGGTCAACAGCAGTTACCCATGTCTATGGTCAATCAATCTCAGGCACATCAGCAGGTTCTTCCTCAAAACAACATCGCTTCTGCTGTTGTACAGAATTCTGGGAGCTTACAGTCTGCTATGCCATCTATTACGGGATTAACACAAACTGCAATGTCTAATGTTGTTGGCCAGAATCCCAACTTACCTTCAAATATAGGGGGAATTGCACAAAACTCTAATAGTAATTCGTTAGTTGGACAAGGAGTCCAGCCAAATGTCTTTTCCAATTCACAGAGGCAACAATTACAAGGAAGGCAGCAACAGTCTCAGAATCCACAACAGCAATATAACATGTATCAACAACAACAGTTGCATAATCAGCTTTTGAAACAGAAGATGCAGCAGCAGCAACAGGGAACTATGCAGTCCTCACTTCTGCATTCTCACCTTCAGCAGCAGCAGTCGTCACTTTTGCAGCCTAATCAGTTGCAGGGTTCACAACAATCTCTTATGCAGATGTCTTCTGGGCTGCCGTCAAGTCAGGCAATGCAGCAGCCATCTCCCTCTATGCTTCAGACGGTCCAACAATCTAGCTTGCAGCAGAACCAGCAGGCTGCTCCATCAGTTCTACACCAGCATCAACAGTCACTTCTGAGGCAGCAACAACAGTCACAACAATCTTCTGTGCACCAGCAGGTCTATATATTTTACCCTGAATATGGAATGTTTGGTATGCAATGGTCACAAATGATGATAACGATGAAAGTGTATCTTTCTCTCAAGACTGATAAGAAAAGTTAGTTGGGATAATTGTTAGGTCACTTTCAACTAAAAAGCTCGTTAATTACTTATGCTTTGGAAATGGCCTGCATCTACAATTCTATTGTTAGTGACTGAATGTAAGGATCATTTTTACCTGACAACTAAGCCTCGAGCTCTGTTTCTTCTATATAAATATTCTTTTGATAGGAAAAGAGATTGTGTTGAGTAATATAATTCATAGCAGACGATTTTCATTATTAAACACCAATTCAGATGTTACCTTCGCAGCAACAACAATTGTTGGGGCAGCAATCAAGTGCCCATGGTAGCCAACAAATGATTGGACAAACGCACACTGGTGTCCAAGATATGCAGCAACAAAGACTACTAGGTCCACAAAATAATCTTTCTAATTTGCAGCTGTCGCAACAACCAGCCATGCTGGGTCAGCAGACTAGTATCTCAAGTTTGAATCAGCAACAACAGTTAAACGTACAAAATAATGTGTCTGGTGTACAGCAGCAGCTGACTCATCAAGGTAACATGTCAAACATTCAGCAGCATCAGAACTCGATGCACATGATACAACAGGCCAAGGTTGTGGCAGCTCCACAGCAATCCAATCAGCAAGCATCCTCAACAATGTTGCCATCCCAAGGCCAACAGCAGTCTCAATCTTTAACACAGCAACAACAATTTATGTCTCAGCTTCAGTCACAGTCGGCTCAATTACAGTCACAAATGACTTTGCAGCAACAACAGCCAAATTCGATACAAATGCAGCAGAGGATGCAAACATCAAATACTTTACTTCAGCCACAGAGTACAATTGAGCAACAGAAGCAGCATCTATTTCAATCGCAGCGAGGACTTCCAGAAGCCTCATCAAGTGAGCTGCTAGTCTGTCATACCTTCATAGTTTTATATTTGGTCTATCAACATTTAATATCGGTCTCTGGTAGTGATTTTGCACACTGAAGCGTGTCATTTGTTTGGTTTTGAAAGCAAATCGTTATCCTGATTAACTTTTATTTGCTTCTTTGTAGCTTCCATGGATTCTACTGCACAGACAGGACATAATTCTGTTGATTGGCAAGAAGAGATTTATCAAAAGGTAAATCTTCATCTTATTTCTCTATAACTTACTGTAACAATGGTTAGACACTGTGCTTGATGTCTTGTTTGGGAAATTAGTGTTTTATTGAAGAAAGGAAAAAAGAAGTGGCAGTGGAGTTGAAAACAATGATATTTAATACTGCTTTCTCTGCATGCTTCGGTACCTTTTTTGCCTTGCAAATAGTTTTATCTGGGGTATGTTTGGATACAGAATTGTGTCCCTGATTCTCGTGATTCTGTCACTTATTCAAGATTTCTATAAAATCATGTTTGGATGGAGAAATTGAGTGAATGAAAACTTCACATGAAGTGACAGAGAATCCTTAATTCTTCCCCTAATTCATAAAATCAATGAAGTAGCTGGAGAGGAACTTTTTGCAATTCTGGAAAATTAAATTCTGTATCCAAACCAAATTCTCATTCTTCCCACAATCTCCTGAAATAATTCACATTAATTTAAATTCCGATTCTTGCCATTTCTGTATTCAAACCTCCCTTTAGTAGTGGGAGCTATGAAAGTTCCACTTACCATATATTAGTTTCTGATTGTTTGTTGGTGGCCTGATATGCTTCATCCTTACCGTTTGTTTGGTGACTTTTTTTCCAAAAGATCTGAACGCCTCCGAGTTGGTAGTGAAAACCTTTTGTGCATCGATTTTCTTGAGAAGGTTGGAGAACATGGACTGTAGTAAAGAATCTGATTGTGCAACTATATTTGTGAGAATAAATATAGCGTGTTTAAAAGACTTGAGGCAAGCCTCTAGAGATTTTACTCGCTTGAAGGTGAGGCATAACCCCTCAAGGTCATGAGCTGGTGAACACTTGATTGTTTTTAAGAAAATTCAATGTCTAAAAAATTGAAGTAAACTAATTAGAGTAGTACTGAGTGCGTTGAATATGCATAAAGAGATGAATCAAACAGTTAGAAAGAAAATGAAAAAATTAGAAATAATATGAACAAAGAAAGCACTGTTTCTCATTTGATTGAAGTGTGCTTCAGGCATTAGGTGCCTTGGTCACTTGATTGAGGTATGCTTCATGCGCGACACATGGGCCTTATTCCACTAAGGAATGCATGGGGCATAGGCTTCAGGAGCTTGGCGCCTCATGCACACTCTTCAGAGAAATTTATTTAATCCCTTACTGGAACTACTAAAAACATTTGGCTGAAGGTTTAATTTTCATAAGATGGGAATCTATAAAAGGTATAGGATAAGCTCAACCTTGAAGTTTTGAACAAACATTGACCAGGAGGTTTGCAGCACCGTAACAGAACGAGAATTATATGATAAAATGTTGGATTGTTCCAATGAGCCCTGCAGGAATACTTGATTGTGGTAGCACATATGATTGCCAACATCCGGGCGGAATCCAAATGAGAATTGATTTTCCCTTTTTTAATTTAAGTTCACTGTCTCTTTTCTCCGGCTTATAATTTTTTTGAAAAGAAAGCGTTGGTTATTTTAAATGAATGTTTCGTCCTTGAATGTTATGAAGTAGATGTAAACTCGTTGAATGCATGTGGCTTTGCAGATGAATTAAGATATATTTGTACAATTTTGATTCACAAAAAGAAAATTCTATTTCTGCAGATAAAGTCCATGAAGGATATGTACTACATGGACCTAAATGAACTCTATCAGAAAATTTCTATGAGATACCAGCAGGTAATTATTGGTACTTTTCTAATATTAACAGATTGTCATCTATTGGATGCACATGAATGGCATTCTTACGTTTATAAAATTTGTTGTAGCACAACATGGTTTATTTTTATTTATTCTTTTGTAATATTTTTGGACAGCATGATGGTCTTGCACAGGGACCAAAGCAATCAGAACAAGTGGAGAAAATCAGAATGTTCAGGAGCATGATAGAACGCATGCTGCATATTTTAGCCTTGCCCAAGAGTGGCATTCAACCAAGTTTGAAGGAAAAACTTGCTGGATTCGAGAAGCAGATGATAAATGTCCTCAATTCCAATAGAACAAAAAAACCTACCCCTTTAATTCAGCAAGGACAGCAACCACTTCCTCCGTCTGGTGGGTCATCACTCCCTAGCATGTCACAGCAGACTGGTCTTCAAATCACTCAGCTGCAGCAACACGATAGTCACATGAGCCAGATGCAGCCCATAAGCTTGCAAAGTTCAGTGTCAACTGGCATGTCTATGCCTTTATCAACAAATATGGGGGCTCCACATGCGCAACAGAGCATGTTAAATTCAATGCAACCTGCCCAAAATTTGGATCAGGCTCATGGAAATGCAATGGTCTCTTCACAACAGAATGTGATTGGCTCCTTGCAGCAGAATAGTGTGAATGGAACTCAGCAGGCAGGCATGAACATATTGTCACAAGGTGGAGTGAATTTGTTGCAGCCAAATATTAATAACCTCCAATCAAATTCTAACATGCTTCAACAACAGCAACATTTAAAGCAGCAGCAGGAACAACATAAGCAACAGCAGCAACAACAGCAGCAAATGATGCAAAATCAACAGCTAAAACAACAGTTTCAGCAGCGTCATATGCACCCCCAGATAATTCAGCAACAACAGAAGCAACATCTAATGTTGCAGCAACAGCAGCTTCAGCAGCAACAGTTGCATCAGCAACCGCAATCAAAGCAGCAGATACCTCAGCTCCATCAGATGAATAACGAAGTAAATGACTTGAAAATGAGACAAGGGGCAGGACTCATTAAATCGGGAATGTTTCCACAGCACCTACAACATGGTCAACGGCCACCATACCATCAGCAGCCGCTGAAGACAGGTGGCCCGTTCCCTATTTCATCTCCACAACTTCTTCAGTCACAGTCACCTCAGATCTCTCAGCACTCATCTCCACAAATCGATCAGCAGAATTTGCTCACAACTCTTTCAAAAACTGGGACGCCTATGCAATCTGCAAATTCCCCATTTGTTCCTTCCCCATCTACACCATCGATGGCCCCATCTCCAATACCTGGGGATCCAGAAAAACCGACCTCTGGTATTTCATCAATCGCCAATGCTGGAAACGTGGGATCCCAACAAATGGGACCCACACTTACACAGGCGCAATCTCTTGCGATAGGTACTCCTGGGATGTCAGCCTCTCCTTTACTTGCTGAATATACTGGTGCTGATGGAAACCAGGGTAATGCAGCAGTGATTGGAAAGTCTAATGCAACAGAGCGGCCAATAGAGCGTTTGCTGAAAGTGGTTAGTCAAGATTATTTTGTTCTTTTCCTTCCATTTTGAATGTTGAATTTCACTGATGGAGACTTCTATACTATACTTTCGCAGATGAAATCAATGTCATCTGAAGCATTTAGATCGGCTGTCAGTGATATTCATTCTGTTGTAAGTATGGTGGACAGAATAGCAGGGTCTGCTCCTGGTAATGGATCTAGGGCAGCTGTAGGTGAAGATCTGGTTGCAATGACGAAGTGTCGGCTGCAAGCTAGGAATTTTATGCCATCTGATGGAAGTGCTGCTAATGTAACCAAGAAGATGAGGCGAGACACAAGTGCTACGCCTTTGAATGCTGTTTCTTCAGCTGGTAGTGTAAATATTGATAATTTCCGACAGGTGAGTAGCCTTGAGGCATCCGATTTGGAGTCCACTGCAACATCAACAATTAAGAAACATAAAGTCGAGGTATGTTATTTCTCTCGTTATTAGTTTCTTTATCTATTGGTGCACATAGTGATTTTTTTCTAATTTACCGCTTCATGATATGAATATCCATGTGCCCTTAAGGTGGATAGATTTTTAATATAGCAAAAGTGAAAGAGAGATTTTGAAGATGAGAAAGAGAAGGAAGCTTTTATTTAGATGCTTTTAAGAATCTTTGCCCTTATAGTGGTTATCACGTGAAAGAAAATAGATAAAAATTGCTAAACTGCTAGATACTTTACAAGGGATTGGGGCAGTCAAAAAAGTAAATGATGTATGCATAAATTCGTTCTACACTAGATACTGAAACATATATATCATTCTCATTTTAATTTTACGTATAATGAGAATGCTGTACAAGGAGCAAATAATTTATATTCTTTTATCACCAGTAAACTTTGACAAGATGCAAGCCATACTGATTAATAGAGCTATTTAGGATCGTAATTTTGCATATAGGTTTCCACTAGGCTTCTTATCTGTTGACATTAGTTCCTTTATCATATGCACTGGTTAATGAACCGGATGCATATCTTGGAACCTCTCCACCAATCTAGAGGTTTTCGAATCCTATGAGATTAACTTTATACCAAGGTTTTAAAAACTGGACAGGTCATCGACCCGGAATACTTGCCGGGTAGGTCCAACCGGGTTCAACCCGGGTTGATCCGGTTGATGACGTCATCAACACCAAAAAAAAGGGGGAGGGGGGGGGGGGGGGGGGCAGGTAAGAGAAGAGCTTCAAATGCACATCATTGCAGCTTAAAATACGGAGAATCAGAGACCAAATGCAAAAAACGGTAAATACGCGAAAAGCATTGACCAATGGCATTTGTAGGCTAACCAAAGAGTGATTTGCCTGATGGAAGCACAGTAAAACAAAAGGGTTTCAAATGCACATCATTGCAGTTCAAAATACAGAGACCAAATACAGAAAAATGGAAAATATGTTATAAGCGTTGAAAATGGCATTTCAAGGCTAAGTAGATGCAGCTGTGCAGAGTAATGCGGAATGTTCAAAAGCTACAATCTTTGAATGGAAAAGATTACTGAAAGGATAAAGGAGAGTTGCAAAGAGGGAAATGGAGGGGAGAATATCACCAACAGTAAGAGGGGACAGCTTCGGGAGATGGCGAGGAGTGCTTGTGAGGGAGTCGAGCTCCTGGCTGTTGGTCTCTGAAACTCAGCTTCATTTTTGGAATGGTAGATGAAATTCAAGAAAATGGACGGGATGGTTGGAGAATGAGGTGGAGAGTGGCGAGAGAGGGAGTGTGAACAGCGTTGCAGCGGTGCGCAGATGATCAAGGGAAGTAGGGAGTCCCATGGTTTTAAAACCCGGCCCGGCCCGGTCGGCCCGGTCACCGGTTCGACCGGCCGACCCGGACCGAAAAAGTCTCCGGCTCCGGTTGAACTGGGTCGAACCGGCCGGGCCGGTCTGGTTTTTAAAACCATGCTTTATACCATTGAGGCTACATTAATTGCTTAACATCTTTGCAACCAGACTTAGAAGAAAAAATTTCAATAGAATCAGCATAAGCTGCTTTTAAAAAGCTCTTGGACCTTCTGTTAAGTTTGAATTGCCTCTCATTGGTCAATGCGGGTAGAACTTTTAACAAAAATATCTGGACTGGCCCATTTTTCAGAACAGAAAAGAGAGTCTAATAAGGGAATACCAAATGAAAACCATCAGCAAATTGAACCCAGACATAAGAAACATGTTCTTGATGCATGAATGTATAGACCGGGGAAGAACCAAAAAAATTTGAAGATAAGTAATACACCGTATAAGAAAGTTTTCTTTGATTGCCAAAGTGGGTTGTCAGCCACTATAAGAGATCAACGCACAGAAATTACTGAAGTAACAGCCATTCAAGTGATAGGGATGGTTCATAATTAAGAAAGCGAATAAATTTTCTAACCTTGGTGAAGGTGAATGACTTGATAATTTTGTCAGCAATCACTACATTATGGTCTTTTTGTTGTTTCTTGGAAGTTATTCTTGATATGTATTACATGGTGCTTCTCTGACTTATAAATTGTGCTCATTTGCCAGACTGAATGATGTATGAAGAAAATAATTTTTTTTTTAAACTTGGACACAGGCCAATCATTCTCTGATTGAAGAGATAAAAGAGATAAACCAGCGGCTTATTGATACTGTTGTTGAGGTCAGTGATGAAAATATTGATTCTGTAGCAGGTTCTGCGGAAGGTGAAGGAACCATTGTCAAATGTTCATATACTGCTATCGCGATCAGCCCAAGTTTGAGGTCGCAGTTTGTTGCTGCACAAATGGTGAGCATTAGGCGTGTAATCGCTTTTGCATACATTTCACGAGTCTCTTGTTTGCCACAGCTGACGATGCTTGTTGATTTTATTTTGGGTCTTATATAGTCTCCTATTATGCCCTTGAGGTTGCTTGTTCCTGCAAATTATCCTAATTGCTCCCCAGTATTACTAGACAAGCTGCTGGTCGAACCAAGGTGCAATGATCTTTTCATATTTCTATAAATAGTCCATATTTGTCAACTTTTCTTTTATGACATACCTTTCCTTCATCAAACATCAGTAAAGAGATGGAAGATCTGTCAGTGAAGGCGAAGTCAAAGTTCAGCATATCTCTCAGAGGATTATCACACCCTATGTCATTAGGGGAGATAGCAAGGACCTGGGATGCCTGTGCACGCCAGGTTATTGCTGAATATGCTCAACAAAGTGGAGGTGGTAGCTTCAGTTCTTGTTATGGTACTTGGGAGAGTTGTGTGAGTGGTTGATAAGGAAGCTAACAGTTTTCCATTTGGAGGTAGGCTGCCAGCTCGTTCTAGACAAAAACCAAGATGTCTTTCATCTATATATTCTTTTCGTAATTCTGTTATTTATATATTCAACCCAGTGAATAGTTTTTTTTTCTTGCTGTAGATAGCTGGGATAAGGCGTACGATGATGATGATGTAAGGCAACGTACGCCACCTCATGAATTTCCAACTTTTTTTGTATGATTCAAATTGTTAGTTAGATTTTCTAGTAAAAAAAAATGTTGGGCGAGAGTTATCCCGGTCATGGAAATTGTAATTGGATTGAATGACCTGTGTCTACCTGAGTAGGCTTGCTATGTTTTCCTTGTGCACCAGAAGCAAAAAATAATAATGAAGTTTAATGTACGGTCAAGGGTGTTAAAGCTGACTTGAAAGCTCGACTCTACTCATGTTCGGCTCAAGCTTTAAGTTGGGCAAGCCAAGCTCAATCATACCTCTATTCGGCTCAGCTTGACTCGAGTCAAGCTCGAGAAAAGTTAAAAATCACCATTAGTATTTTTTTTTTGCATGTGCATGCATTATGTGTCATGTCTCGGGCGTCGCCCGATCTGAACCGAACCCGGTCCAAAAGCTGAACCGATGCATGGGGGTGACGTTTAAAGAGATATAGTAGAAGACTTATGCCCCACAAATGGGCGGTCTATCTAACAGAGTTATGCAAATACTTTGAGCAAGAGTAAATAAGTAATAAAGGTAGAGTTTAACTCATAATTCAGTCCACAAGTTTTAAATTCATATACTAAAATCCTGAGCCAACATGGCTCAAAATACAAGAGTCTAAAATAGGTTTAATCATAAGTTTCAACATACACAATGATCACACAAACATGGCAAAACAGACAGATAAACAAAATAACGTCAAAAGGCCTCCACGCCTAATCCCATGCTCTCTCCGATCGTTCCTCATACAGAGGATCTTGTCCATCTGCGTGTCACACTACGCAGCCCCAAAACAAAACAAGGAAAGAGGGGTGGGTATAAACTCAGTAATAGTTTTCATACAATCGGCAATAATAAGAAATCATACAGCATCACAACATAGCAATATAAATCCATGATCGACATAATTACGCCATTTTTTGGTCATGCATTCATAACACATAATCCTGCACAATAATATCTCAATCACATGCATTCATAACACATAATCCTGCAAAATAATATCTCAATCACATATTTTTCGATCATGCATTCATAACACATAATCCTGCATAATAATATCCCAATCACATACATTCATAACACATAATCCTGCAAAATAATATCTCAGTCACATACTTTCTGGTCATGCATTCATATCTCATAAAGCTACCCAGCACGATAGATGTATCCAACACATGGTACACTCATGCATAACAGTCATAATAAGCATATAGCAAACAATGGTGAATGCCTCCATCAAAGAGTAATACAAGTATTGTCACAAAGGTTGTTGCCATAAAGGCAGGACACAGTCAAGGCCATGAAGGTGTATCATGGTCCGATTTCTACATAGGAAATGTAGGAAGGTTGGGGTTGTCGGCCCCTAAAGCTGCTCGCCCTAGACGATCTTGGCCAAGGATGTTCGATTCTTACACAAAGAACCTAGAGCAGGTGTGTTCGCCCAGGGATATCTCCTGCGGTGGGGGAGAGCCTGAATTCCCACACAGGGAACCTTAGAACATGTGGTAGATGATGCACGAAGCGTACCACTTTGGATGCTCAAGTCTAGATGACAATCTCAGTAATCTCAATCATCTCATCCGCAAGGCAAGTACACAACTCGCCCCCCCATATTTCTCAATGTAGCTCGACTCAACCCGGGGAGTATACCTGTGCCACATAGGAACGAAATCGAAAACATGTCCTCTCGGACCAACCAAGTTTCGATTAATTCATTGATCGATTAATCCAGCACGTAATTTCAAATATTGTATATAATCGATCAATTCCAGTTAAACAATTATAAAATTTCATCCATAAAGTATGATACATGATGCATGATATCATGGTACATCTGTGAGAAATACCTACGTGGGTTCCAAAAATGGAACGTGCTCCCAATCCATCCGCTCGTGCATCATAATCAAAGCATATTTTAACTATAATTTCATAATAAACTCCCCACATGTGTGTATTCATGCGCATTCTAATCACATGACAAATGCTTTGACATAAACTCATAAGACAATATACACATGCTTAAACACCTTCAAAATCACGATTCCAAAGTGAAATCCAATCCATGTGAAGTTGCAGACTCACTCATACAAGCATGATGCATTTCTATACATTAAGCCATAACATGATCACATCAATTCTCAATAAACCATACTTGACATAGGAGAACACATTTCATAGTCTACAATATAATATCCTTGCTGGAAATATGCTTTAGTCACAAGGATTCCATCATAATGTAATTCAATATCAACATGCATTATTATTATCATGTAATACACTATCGCATACACACTTAGCTTAATCTATAAACTTTCATCATCAATTCCACACTTCCAGTAACCTAATTTCCAACAAAACACCTTCCATAATCATTATAATCATTAAATGGAGTGAAAATGTTGAAATTGCATAATTTTCAAAAATTCGATTAGCCCATCAATTGGCCAAATATGCACGATCGATCGCTGTGCTTCATTTTCTTTTCGAAAATCCCGAAACCAAGACTCCATTAACACTACTTGAAAGCTTCATACATGGTCTCATACACTATAAAAATCCATCAAACCTTCTAAAATATTAATTTATACTATTCTAAGATAAAACCCTAAGAAATCAAGACATGAGATTAGCATTTATTAAACCCACAATTAGAGCATTAACAAGCCAAACCCATTTAAATAGGATCATGAAAATAAACTATTTTCTATCCAAAGCTGAGATTGGAGAACCCATTACCTTTCTTGTTGAGAATGAACCTTCAACCTCCTCCAACACCTTCCAAAAACATGATTTTATGTTAATACACTACTAATCTCGATTTAGCTTTGAAAATTAAAAGTAAACCTTAGATCTAAAACTTTTGAAGCATAAAAAAAGATTTTCAAGATTAGGGCTTAGAAAAGAGATATAAAACAATGATTTTTATGCTTTCAAAATGGATTGAAACAATAAAAAAAAATCAAGATTAAGAAGGGTTTAAGAAATCTAAAGAAGAAACAAGGATTAAGTTAAAACTTACCTCAAATCCTTTCCTCTTTGAGCCTAATGGAGAATAAGCTTCAAATCTTATGACCAAGCCTATTCCCAATTTGGGAAAAGCACAACACTTTCCTTTTATAGAAAAGGGCAGGGTAAATCTAAGTAAAATGTGGGGTAGAAATAGAGTTTTTGGCCAAAATTGGAAAATTTGGCGATTAAATTCAAAATTAGGTCCAGAAAAATTCTAAAATTTTTTATGATGTCTTCCTATGATGTCTGAGGCATTTTGGTCACAAAAATCTAATTTCGTTGGTGGGGTGGCTCACCAGGGTCCCGCTAAACCTTAATTTTTGGAAAAATTAATGAAAATATCATAAAATCTCAAAAATTCAGGTTTGATCCAAAATCACTTAAAACTCATTATTATGAAGTTGGTTTTGATTAAAACCTTTATAAACCCATTTATTTTCGAAAATCACTACATTTAATCCGAAAACGCTTAAACCACACGATAACCAATAAAAAACACTAAAATAAGCCGGTTCAAGATGAGGGTCCTTACATTATGTCTCGATTTTATGTCAATCAAGTTTCAAGTTCTATTATTTTATATCATTTTTTTTTCATATAAACTAAGACGATATTTAACATCTATGCATTCAGGCTGATTAGAACACATATATAATAGTCACTCCTTCCAGTTTTCAGAGTCCGGAATGTGGATATGAAAGTCAAAATCAACTAAACTAAGCCGGGTCAGGGAGCTAAACTGACTCATTCGATTTGGCTCGAAATTGAAATTTCAAACTTAAGCCGAATCAGCCTAAAGGTCGGCCCGACTCTCGTTAACACCCCTGGTCCCCTATGCATGGTGCTAGCCTTTTTTTGGCATTATTCTTTAGTTTTTTTTGTCTTCATTGTACATGCATTATTGCAAATTATGTTTTGTTTAATATTTTCACATTAATATATTCAGAGTACTGCTATGATTTTTCTTTTTGCACTATTTGTTGAATGTCTGCCAATAAGCTTAGATTAAAGAAGGCATTCTTTTTAGATTAAAGAAGGTAAACAAAATATCCATAACTAAATGCTGTAATAATTAGCAAGATCAAGCCAAATTTTGGCGACGATAATCCATGTGCCTGGCGCTTGGTTAGACAAAAATTTTGGACCCGATTCCTCCACTACTTTCCTTGTATAGACAAAACCAGCCAACCGATCTTCTATGATGAAAAAGAAACAGCTAATTGTAATTCATGATTGTGTCTAATCTTCTCTTCTGCCATCAAGAAGAGATTGCGACATTAGTAAGAGGGATCATATTGATTATCTCAGCAAGAAGATACATTACTAGTTCACTTGAACTACAGACTGGAGAAGTTGCCATCCAGTATATACCCACACTAATCTAAACCTCTAGCTGCAACGCTTCCCCAACAGTTCTTAATGGATATTTTTTTTCTTATTTTGGGAAAAAAAGCCATTACACAGTAGTTGAGCACTGGCTGCCCTGCGTAGCGCTTAGAGAAGATGGCTGAGAGTTTGGACCAAAAGCTACGACTGCAACACAATTCACATTGACATGATAATGAGAGGACACCCATGTGCCTACCTTCCATCTAAGCCTGCCATTCAACTTCAAGCTCAAGATCATGATGCCCGCCGTCTGGTCTCGGCTCACCTCGTAGCCAAACGAAGGATCAACAGGAACCGAGCTCCCGGCCAGCAAGGCCGTCAGTATGGTTGTATCTTCATGACCTTGGTAAAAAGGTGGCAGAAGAACATCTGGTGTTATTTGCTGGCCTTTGTAACATGCATAGGCTTGGAGCTGGTCATAATACACACCAACTTTCTGGTTTGGGTTTTTTGACTCAAAAGTGACTTGTATTGAGGTGTTGAGGAGAGAGGGTCTAGATAGGCCGAGTTGGTATATGTTAGTTTCCTTGAGATAGAACTGAGGCTTGGATGGGCGTAGGACAAGCCAGATGAGGAAGATCAAGGAGCCGAACAAGAGAAACAAAGTGGAGAAGATGTAAGCTAGCTTTTTGTAGAGTCCTTCAATATCAAGTCCTCGTTTGGCACAATGTTTTGGGGATTTAATGGTTTTTAGGGACATTTGCAGCAAATGGAGGAGGCAAGAATACCCAAGTGTTCAAGTATGAAAATTTGAGAAGAAGCCAGATTGAAGTATATAAAGGAAAGGAAGGCTACTAGGCTAAGGAAGTTAATAGAAAAGAGTCATGCATAAAGCTGCAATTATTTCTCGTCACTTCTTTTGACTGGCAGCTCTGAGGAACTGGTCTTGGCGTGGTGCCCCATTCCTAAAGTGATTTCCATTTCTAAGCACCTTCTTCTTATGACGTATAACATTGAGTGTTTTGCGTTTACTTGAAGAGAACTTGTAATGTCATGAATTAACTTTATAATTTGTAAAAATGTTAACAAAAGGCTTTGTGTAGAAAGTGCAAGAAGACAACTAAAAGATCATGCTAGTTGCCACTTGCTAGCATTAGCATGAAACTGTGAATCTAGCCAGGCTAAGCTCGCTACTTTCTTTTGCTAGCCAAATTAAGCTCTCTTGTCCCCTTCAGATGTTGATTTTGATGGGCCATGACTGAACAAGTGTCTTAACCTCGTGGACTCAAATTGTGTTACACCTATCACCTATGGACTTATAAAATGGAATATTCAAGCTAATACACTAAATGGTTTTGTATATACATAATGACAAGGATTCAAATAATTCATATGATAAGATCCAGGATATCTTAGCCCGATTAAAATGTGGTTGCCTTTTTGAATAATTGGAGCAAAGTGAAGCACCAAGCATGTACTTATTTATTCGTATTGCTAGCCTTTGTGGAGACTGGAGTGGGAAAAAGTGGCTTACTTCAGCTTTTAATGGCCTTTTGGTCTCCTGTACTTGGAGGTTCAAATTTCGGAATTTTATCCACCACTTGAATCTGTGGAAAAAAACAGGGAAGCCGATGATTACTTATATAAATAACATGTAATGTACAATTACTTGCAGACGTTAATTCTTTAATTTTTTTTGTTTCATTGGCAGCTACCCTTACTTTCTATCCAAGAGTGTGAATGCACATTTTTTTTCTTCTTTTATTAGTACGAATAAGACGGACAAAAGAGATGGAGAAATGAGATTCTCAATAGAACTTTGTGGATGTTGGAGTGGTTGCCTTTCAGGTTTTATTACCACACAATTCACATTGACATGATAATGAGAGGACACCTCTTTTCTGCATAGTTGTACGAGAAAACACTGAAAAGGAAGAGGTGGGTCCATCAAGACAAGGACTTATTTGGAGTGGTTTGCACTCAAATGCAAAGATTGGGTATCTTCCTAGTACTACCTTTGAATTGGTCAAGACCTCAAGAAGCCCCTTTAGGATCTTCCAGGAATATTACAGCCTGGGAAGCAGTAAGTTTTGAATGTGGAAGTGGTTTCTTCAATGGTCGTCGGAGTTTTGTGAGCCCCTCAACAAGAAAGATGGTCGACAGAAGCCCCCCATTGACCCTAATCAGTAATCACCATTACATAGCTATTCAGCAACTTTGAATTTCATTATATTCCATGTACTTTATTTGGTCTACTGCCCGGCTAGCTGGAGGATTTTGTAATCTCATATAAAACTACGGATGAAAAGGATTCATGCTTTGAGTTGCCATTTTCCCTCAACTTTGTTGTTTTCACTGTTCCATTATAAGTATTCACGTTAAAAAAAACTAAGTATAAAAAGCCAGAAGCCATGCCCGAAAAGAAACTCCTACTTTGATAGGTTTTAACACCTTATATGTGAGTTAAATATTTTGATTCTTTTGGGAGCCTTTATATTGTTTTCTTTTTTTGCAACAAGGACCCTTCATATTTTGAAAAAAGGACAAATATTCAACTTCCTACTTTTCGTTGTTTTTTCGACAGTATTCAGACTTCCTAATTACAACAGTCATGACTATATGTGGGCTATAAATTCTCTATGGCTGAACAAAGGATCACAGACCCATAAATTCTAATGTTGGAATAGAATTGGGCTTTTGAATTGTTTAGAGAAAATGGGCCTCACTCTCTAATCAAAACCCCCACCCTCTTATATTATACTCCGTCCAACATTACCTGTCCTAATTAGAAAACCAAAAGGAACTGATTCCTTTTGGTTTTCTAATGAGGACAGGTTTTTGGACGGAGGGAGTAAATGGATTATGGACGGATTTGTTGTACATGCATCAGTGCTATCAGCTTGTACTTGACTGAAGCACTCATGCACTTCGCCTAATCAAAATTACTAGAACAAACACTATTTGCAAATAATCAAATGAAGAGGAGATGAAAAGCTCAGGAGGATGATTATCACGTTGAGAATTTCTTAACACTCAACTTTGGAGGACTTAAGCAGATTCTATATTAGAAGAGCCTATAGATTAATGACAACCAGTTGTTTAATGTATCAAAAGAGGGCATTTCCTTTGCTCCAAACAAGCCGGTGGAGACAAGAATAAGATAGTGGCTTGTAGTCCTAAACCAATTAAAGGTATTAGGACATAAATATATGAGTTAAATATATGGAAAAAAATTTAAATGAGATTGGTCTCATTTGGCTTATATGAGCCCAGTTTAAGTTGCAGCCGTTGAATTGAGATCCATAGGCGCTCCAGATAAGCATGTGTTTGCTCATATTGGAATCCAATAGCCGGAAAAACTGGTCTCATGCCCATTATATAACTCGTATAAACGGATGTCAATATATTGATTCTTTTGGGACCCTTCATGGTGAAAAAAGAACAAATATTCAAACATCTTGTTTTTTCGACAATATTTAAACTTCTTAGTTATAAGTTATAACAGTCATGACTATATGTAGTTTATATATACTGTTTGGCTGAATAAGGGATCAGAGACCCATAAGCACTTGGGAAACTAATTTGATCATAAAGAAGTAAGGTACACTATCAAATCTATGTTACCATGGAACCCTCGGGCCTCCTCAAATATAAACGTAAAACAAGAGCGTCTCCTTGGCAAGGGCGTTCAAGGTTAATGGAAAAAGGGGAAAAAACAGCAGAGTAGATGGAGGTATCTCCCTTTTCCCCCAGTTTGATTGCACTGAGCCTCATCTGCTGTTGCAATTCACCAATTCCCTTTTGAATGACTTCCGGCATTTAATCCCATCTCCAGTTCAACCTCGACTAATTTCCATTAATGTTTTTGGGCATATGGTAAAAGAATTTTCTTGTCTCACGGAATCTTCACCCCTACAGTTCATTAGACTATTATGTATCAATATTCAATTTGAACTTGGCGACAAAATCCCGTGGACATAGCATGGCAAATAACACCACACATTGTATTTTATGTTTTTTTTTGCTAACTGCATGTCAATTTTCTGTAAAGTAATTGAAAGCAAACAAAAAAAATCGTTTTATAAATCCATGGACATTACAAGACAAGTTACACTACTACTCAGATATTCTCCAATACTAATACTAGACAAATTACCCACCTAATATTATGAAATCAAACTACAGCAACTTAACTGGTTACACCACCAGCGAAACATTAGAAATTCCTAAATCTAACAACATTAGAAATTATAAATCTAATAAAGCCAAATGATAATAATTATTAAAATACCCTCATAGCTTATAAATACTAAAACCATTATTACAAACTCAATAATACTAAAAAGTATTCAAAACAAAATTACTAAATCTCTGTTTATTCCTTTGCTTGTAAACGCGAAGTCCCTCATCTGCATCAATCATATATATATATATATATATATAGGAAAAAGTTTAAATGAGATCGCTCTCATATTGCTTATATGAGGCCACTTTGAATCATAGCCGTTGGATCTTGATCTGACGGGTACAAATATCCATAATGATCTCACCCACTCCTTGATGTGACACACTCACCTACCCACTGATTTGATATCGACCCTCCGATCAGAATCTAACGGCAATAAAGATTGGCCTCATGCTCCTTATATGAGAACGATCTCATGTAAACTCATCTCATATATATATATATATATATAGGGAAAAGTTTTAATGAGATCGCTCTCATATAACTTATATGAGGCCACTTTAAATCATAGCCCTTGGATGTTGATCTAACGGCTACAAATAGCCATAATGATCTCACCCACTCCCTGATGTGACACACTCACCTACCCACTGATTTAATATCCATCCTCCGATCGGAATCCAATGGCTATAAAGATTGGCCTCATGCTCCTTATATGAGAACGATCTCATGTAAACCCTTCCCCATATATATATATATATATGAGATGGGTTTATATGAGATCGTTCTCATATAAGGAGTATGAGGCTAATTCTTATAGCCATTGGATTCCGATCGGAGGATGGATATTAAATCAGTGGGTAGGTGAGTGTGTCACATCAAGGAGTGGGTGAGATCATTATGGTTATATGTAGCCGTTAGATCAAGATCGAAGGGCTACGATTCAAAGTGGCCTCATATGAGCTATATGAGAGCGATCTCATTTAAACTTTTCCCTATATATATATATATATATATATATATATATATATATATATATATATATATATAGGGAAAAGTTTAAATGAGATCGCTCTCATATTGCTTATATGAGGCCACTTTGAATCATAGTCGTTGGATCTTGATCTGACGGCTACAAATATCTATAATGATCTCACCCACTCCTTGATGTGACTCATTCACCAACCCACTGATTTGATATCTACCCTCCGATTGGAATCTAACGGTAATAAAGATTGGCCTCATGCTCCTTATATGAGAACGATCTCATGTAAACTCATATATATATATATATATATATATAGGGAAAAGTTTAAATGAGATCGCTCTCATATTGCTTATATGAGGCCACTTTGAATCGTAGCCATTGGATCTTGATCTAACGGCTACAAATATCCATAATGATCTCACCCACTCTTTGATGTGACATACTCACCTATCCACTGATTTAATATCCACCCTCCGATCGGAATCTAACGGCAATAAAGATTGGCCTCATGCTCCTTATATGAGAACGATCTCATGTAAACTCATCTCATATATATAATAAACTATATAATAATCAATAATTTTTTTTTAGAATTAAAAATTATATTAAAGAAGCCAAGTAAGTACAACCTCACCTTAACACGACAAATGAGGTGTGGACCCCACAAGAAAAAAAAAAACACAGCTGGCGGATCGATCGCCCGCCACGGCCGATCGCAAAGTAAGTCCGTCTCACCGTTCCCCAAGATCCTTTCATTCCCTTTGGTCAGAGGTTGTGCTCGTCCCAATATAATAATCAATAAATTGCATATCCTTGAATGTCTCCCAAGAGACAACGCTTCCAATTGGCATTGAAATTATAAATATAAAAAATTAACACTGTTTAGTCGATATGGGATTAAACGCCTCTGGTTACTGTGGTATAATAAAAAAGATAAAATCCCATGAATTTCTTAACAGATAAACTGATTTTTTTTCTTTCTAAAACGGAATAGTGATTTAATCCCTTTACTGCTTCATACCGGCCCATAGCGACTATTATCAGCACGGCTAAGCCCATGTCTATGCTCTATCTAAGGACATGGCGGCCCATGCCTACAAGTTGGGGACACACTAGCAGAAGTAAAATGATACCTGGAATCAGGCCACAAAATCTTCTGGGTTGGTAAGAGAAAATGGGCCTCGCTCTCCAATTAAAACCCTCCACCGTCTTATATTAGAGTCTGCCTAGCCTGCGCTGTAGCGCTGCTAGCGCACTGCGCGCTGTAGGGCTCTGGACGTTAGACCATGTGATCTGACGGCTCAGGGGTCAGTGCTGCTGCGCAGACTAGATTTTCACCCTTATATTATAGATGGATTAAGGATAGATGTGTTGTACATGCATGAGCTTGTACTTGACTAAAGCAGTCATGCACTTTGCTAATCAAAATTACTAGAACAAATACACATTGCAAGTATTCAAAAGAAGAGATATATAGTGTTAACAAATAAAGAAGCATAGAAAAAAAAGTTGCTTTGAATTGTATCAATATTGGGATGTATGCTTTTGAGGGTTAATAAAGTTGTTATGCCCTCTAGGACTTTTGCGTCAAAAAAAAAAAAAACAAATGAAGAGGAGATGAAAAGAGGAGTATTATCATCACTTTGAGAACTGTTGAACACTAAACCTGTTTAAAACCTTAAACTCGTGGAGGCAAGATTAAGATAGTCAATTTCTCTTGATAATTGAATAAGATAGCAAGTTGAAGTTCTGAAGCAATTAAAGGTGATGGGAGAATGAACTGAATCAGATACCGCTCAACTTGTTCGCTAATCTCGACCTTACCTTAGTATTTAATTCTAGATTATCTTACTTTGGTGCTTGTTAAGGCTGCTGCCCCCTACATGACCGGCTTATCTTAAAGATTACTCAATTCCTTAAGCCAAGAACAGGATTAAGGTGGAAAGAGATAAAGGATTAACTAAGCTGGTTAACAAAAACGGATTAATATATCAAAGTAAGTTGGTCAGGAACTCAAATTTATCAATGCTGCTACTTGGACTTCAGCTGCTTATGATTTGATCATAGAACACAAATGGTCTAGAAAATGTAACGTGAGATTTCTTCTCAATTAAGTAAAGGATTAACAACCAGATCAATTAGATAAGAAAAAGTACTACTAGAAAAGACAATTGGTGTTGAAAAAAAGAAAGCTGAAAAGACAATTGCATCTCAATCTAATCTCTCCTTTCTTATATGAAATCTCAGTCTAATCAGTTGTATGACTTTTGGACCATCCATGCAAAACCAACGCGCCACACATGCACGAAAGTCGTCATTTATCAGAAATAAACTGAGCTCAGCTACAGATTTCTTAGTTTTTGTCTTCTGGTTTTCTCCTCATACAAAGTTTTCCTGTATTACCTCAGCCATTCTGTCCATAGTAATCGGCCATAAAACACATAAGACATAGTCAACACCAAGAACACAAGAGAGAACCAGAGAGAAAAGACTTCAAAGATTGCCACCATACATAGTTGCCCTTTTTTTAACGGAAATGATATTTATACAGCAGATTCCTACACATTTCCATACACAGCTGATGTGTAGGGAAATGAGTGGGTGAACTGATGTGACCAAATGAGTGGGTGAACTGATGTAGGGTCACATCAGTTCACCCACTCATTTCCCTACACATCAGCTGTGTATGGAAATGTGTAGGAATCTGCTGTAGGGTTATCACTGCCCTTTTTCTAAGGGATTGGCAATCAAACATAGTCTAAATTCATATGAACATACACATAAAAAGTGGTAGAAAACAAAGAAAAATAACCATCCTTGAAGTTCAGAGATTTACAATACAATCCGGAGACCCAAGCAAGGGAACTTGCCCCATAAACCCTTTCCTAAAACCCACCACAATGTTACACCTTACAACTAGCCCATAACACCCACTCCAAAATGGTCCAGCCTTGTACTTGAGCCTCCCCCATAGCATCCACCTTAGTGCCGCCACCCCATACGCCTCGTCCGCCTCGAGCCCGTATGCCACCTCCGGCGACACCGGCACGACCTCTCCTCCAAGCAGGGGAGACATGGCCACCGTGACCTTGTGCCCCTGGACCAAGGGTGGCAACTGCAGCTGCGGGGTGATGGCCTGGCCCCGGTATGCGACGTAGGCCGATAGGCGGTCGTAGTAGATGGAGACACGACGGTTGGGATTGTGGGTCACCACGGTGAACTGCATGGCGGTGGAGATGGTGGAGGAGGAGTTGGTGGTCAGCTCGTAGATGGCCGCACCCGCTACACTGAATTCGGGCTTGCTCGGCCGGTAGACTAGCCAAACGACAAGGGCGGTTACCCCGGCAAGGAGGAGGAATCCGGTGATGCTGGCGAGAAGAAGGCGGCTTACCGAGTGAGCGCCGTGCGACTTGGATGGATGGCTGCCGTCTCCGACCATTATTTTATCGGCTTGGGCTTCTTCAGACATGGCAAGAGAGTGAGAGAAGTCAAGTGATGTTAAAAATGGAAGAGAATCTGTTAGCTAAGGATGAAAAGCTTCAAGAAGGGATGGAAGTTCTTCTCTTTATCTTTACGTGCGCTTCTTTGGATTGCTTTTTACTTTTTGTTTCATGGGCATCTTTGAACGAGAGGGAACTTAAATAAGAGGAGAGGAGGAATGGAGAAAGTAGGCTATCATCTAGAAATGAAATGCTTTGTGCCTGACTTTCATGTTGTATGTGCAAATTACAATGAATTCTAATATTCTTGATTGATAGACGTGGAAAGCCATAGGAGATTACGAGTCATGCCAAGTATGGAGAGATGATATACATTCACTTCAAGTCCAAGGACTGCGTTGCCATTAATTGGCAATCTTTGATTGAATACGTGGGTTGGCAAGGGATCATGGGCCAATGATGAAACGGACTTCTAGATGAGCCATTCTAATCTCTTACCCAAGGCCAAGAGGCCAAGACAGATGAACGATGTATATTTTGCTAGACACTTGCACAGCAGTTTTTGGGGGGATACATGGATGCACAGCATTTAATTAGTAACTTGTTAGTCTGCACTTTTCTACATAGTTCATACTGTGTGAGCTAAAAATTTTAGATTAGAGACTCCAAACGCATACAAACTTGGATATTGGAAGAAAAGATTAGTTGAAATGATTGTGATCAGCAACTTGCAACTGAATTCTGTACTTTTGAGGACAAGGATAGCTGAATAATACTGCTGTTCAAATTGCATGGGCATTCAGCGTGAAAAGACAAAAAGAAAAAAAGATTGCCTGTTGCAGTTTGCAGCTCAAATAGATACCACCCCTCAGAAATTTAAAAGAATACTAATATCTCAAAGCGATCATCCTCGTATCCCCACCAATTAACTAGTATTCATATCCTAACTGCAATTTACTGTGATGCATATTCTTGTCCTCTTAAGATGAGAGGCCATTAGATGCCACCAGGGTTTTGAGTGGATGATGTAACTCTACGACCCGATGGATGAATGCCAAACCGCAAGTATGTGATAGTTACCAAAAAACCACTAGTAGTGACAAAAGGCACATAAAAGCAGCAGCTCTCGCCGACAATCGGATAAGCTTGGGTTTGCATGGATGGAGAATGATGTGGCAACTTTAAGATTTTGGCACTGCTTGTCACAGAGGTCAGCAATTGGTACAATGCCCATAGTGGATTGCTGATATATTACTCTCCCCTTCTACAGTCTTAAAAAAAAGGTTTTCAAGTCGAGTCTTGCTTGTGAAAGGGATAGTCCATTGAGCTCGAGCATAGAGGCAACAACAGTTCATGATCACTGAGTGGGCCAACTTGGCATAGTAGGCTAGCCCTCATAACCAAGGTTGTTACTAGTTTTATACAAGAATTCTATAGAACAAGATCTCCACCAGGCAAGGCTAGCCAGTGACATCTACGCCAGAAAAATGCCATGAACGAGTTTTGAACCAAAGGTAATGATGCTTTTACAATAAGTTTATATTAGATTATACAATAAATGAATAAAGATTTTTATTTCCTAATAATTCAAACTTTTGGTTATCTTACATGGTATTCCAGGGTTCTAGTCTTGTTGATGGCATTTATACTCCAATTATATTCTACGTGCCGTATTTGGTGGACACTTGCATGTAAGGGGAAATGTTAGAATATACAATAAACCAATAAAGATTTTCATTTTCTAACAGCTTAAGCTTCTGGGAAACTTGGTTACATTTTACAACTCCTACACTATTCAAGAGGCTGATTACATAAACAAAATTGAGGAACTCGGCATGTACACAGCATTACAGATATAAAACAGGCAATTGTATTATACACTGACCACTTTTAGAACTTTTATGTGTATACATAGTGTGAAACAAATATATAGAAAACAACATTAGTGAAAAAAATATGTTAAAAGAACCTAGGTGTCTCATCAATGAAAACCTCTCACCCGTTTGCAGCCATCCTAATCTAATCTACCAAGAACTAAGCAAAGCAACACATTTAGTGTGGGAGCATGAATCCATCCCTCCAATCAGTATTCTTTTCCATTTTTAAGGATCATATTGTACTTGACGAACAAACTGTCCTTTCACTCGTGGCCTCTGTTCTGCAAGCTTTTTCCTGCTTTGGTACCGAACCTGCACATAAATTCAAAAGTTAAAAACAGTTTATATTAAGCATTGGAAAACATATCACCAGTCAAAAGACTATAGCTAGAATCAGTACCTTCTTCTCAAAGCATCGATCCTTTCTCTTCAATCGGAATTTGTTCAATGCTGCCTCTCTTTCAGACAACTTCCAAAAATTCATGATGCCAACACCTTCATTGGCATATCGACCATCATTGATTCCATTGTCTGCTGCATTTGTAGTGACAGCAAGGTTCCTTCCACTGCCATTGCAAACACTCCCAATGCCATTACTGCCAATACGGTTATTGCTTCCATTGCAAACACTCCCAATGCCATTACTGTTGATATGGTTATTGCTTCCATTGCAGACACTTCCAACTCCATTACTGTTAATATGGTTATTGCCTCCATTGCAAACACTCCCAATGCCATTACTGTTGATATGGTTATTGCTTCCATTGCAGACACTTCCAACTCCATTACTGTTAATATGATTATTGCTTCCATTACATAAACTACTACTTCCACTTGGAATAGTGACAGATTGGACATGCATTAGATCCTTGTATGAGTCCGCATTCTGGTCCTGCCTCGGCATTGGTCGATAAATAGGCTTACTGGGAGTTTGGCCATGTATATTCTGACTGTGTTCATAATTGTGAGTTCCCTCGTTAGGTTGACGCGGTGAACACTCAGTGATCAATTCGTGCTGGCTGCCTGAATTTTCACTCCACAATGGCACACCAGGTGATCCATAAAATACAGGCTGCATCATAGAACCATAGCCAGAACTAAGACCCTCATAACCAATGCCTCGCATAGGTACAGGAACGGAAATCTGACCTCGAGAGGAGGCACTGCTATTCGGAGTAACTGGGTTTGACGTAGACATGTAGTTACTACTGGTACCTTCCCTGGTTTCATTGGCTAGATTAGTTGGTATGATGACCTGGGGCTTCACAATTGTGTTATTGTACCTGCAGATGGGGAAAACAGAAATTAGCTAACCTTTAATTTATAAAGGACACAAAAATGTAAAATAAATTAGTTAAAGCTTACAATATAGAGGGAGGATAATGTGGTCATACCGAGAAAAAGCTGAAGCATTAGAATGGTTCAGAGTATGCTTCTCCCTAATTTCATCGTCACAGCAATTCAATAAAGACCTTCTCAAAGAGAGTTCAAGAAGTGGTGAGCTCAATGAAGAGAAGTCAGCCTTTTCACCTGTATGGTTACCTGCATCATTACTACCACGAGCAAAACTCCAGCCTTTGTTTGTACAAGTGAACTGTGGGTGATTATCTAATGCCCCAATTAGATCAATGGCTTCTTCACAAGGCATAGCTAATTTTTCATTGCAGTCTTCAAATGTATCACGGGCATGTACTTTTTTTTCTGCTCTTTTTCCATCTGAGCCAGTTGCTTGGTTATGAGGAGTCAATACTGTACTCAATGTTCTCCACTTATCTGCAAAAAACAAGTTGTCATTCTCCGTTTAAAGAAAATTACAAGAGTCAGGCAGAAATAAATCAGTGCATCCACTTGAAAGCAAAATTTTCTTTACCTTTCTCAGGCATTTGAGATGTGAATTCATATATCATATCTTCTTCACCTTGCTCCACATTGTCATTGCTAGCCTGTGAATTGCCTGGATGCTTTGGATGCAAAGGCTCCTGCATATTACCCACGTATGGACTCTCAACCTCCATATCTTGTTTTGTGCGAGAGCTCTGCACATGTGGCATATTAAGCTTCATGAATTCATGCTCCATTAGAAAAATAAAGAATCTGCACATAGAGTCTGCAGTATATTCCAGTATGCTTTTCTATTTCTGCTCACTTAGTGGCCTTAACATTAGATAGAAAGATCTACTTATTGAATCAACAAAATGAAGCCATAAAATTAAAAGGGAAAAGTAAAATCAAACTACTTACTTGAGTATCACTTCCTTTCTCACTATCTTCCCTGTTTTTCTGCACACCAGCCACGTTGTCACTTGAGTGGTTACTTGCAGCATTGTTTACCTCAATGGCATCCATTTTAGTTTGTGGAATATTCTCATCTTGTTCAGCTTGTGTAGCGCCATTTGACTATAGAAAAAAAGTTCACAAATGAGCAATACAATTTAAAAAAAAGCCTTGAAAAATGGTTATATAAGCAGTAGGATGGAAATTTTACCGATTGTCTTCTCCAAACATGCTGCCACAGGTTCGTCAATTCATTCTTTCTGATGGGCTTGACAAGAAAATCGGCAGCATCTTTCAACATGCACTTGAAAACCATACTAACGGAGTCATGTGAGGACATCACTGCCAAGGTTTCAGAGTATCACAATCAGTTTTAGACAAAGTTCACCTCAACTACCTCTGCAAAATGCCGTAAAAAACTAATCGTACTCACTTATGACTGGTATATTTTTGCAGGCTTCACTTTCCTTTATCATGGTAAGAAGGCAGAAACCAGAAACGGATGGAAGTTCTACTTCAGTCAAAACAATATCAATGAGCTGACACTTCTCCTGGAGTGTTTCCCATGCCTTTAACCCATCGGCTACAGCAGCAACTGTCAAGGGAAGTAAAAGTTTCATACATGAACAACTTATAACAAAGAACGAAAGAGAAGGATGCGAAAGAGTATCCAAGACCATAATCTGAAAGTTTAAAATTTGGAAGACAGCAGATTATAATGCAGATACAAAAACAAACAGAGATAAATCCCCCACTAGCATATTTTTAGATCTTGAATCGCTAATCATTGTTCTCAATTGTAGCCATATGATGAATAGGCTAGTAATAGCAACTGAAAAACCAAGCTGATCAGCTACAAACCTAATCATTGAATGTCTTATAACATAAAGTTGTTTAAAATTTTTCAGAGTTTAAAATATGAGGCACCAGGAAAATCAACAAAAATTAACGTCCTTATCTTTCGCTGCAAAATTATGAACTTTTAGTCGCGGATCACCGATTTTTCGCTTAGTAGACTTGCAAAAAAACTGAGAAATTAAACCAATTCTACTTTTTTACTCATTATACAAAGATTGTGGAGGCCTCTACTCCTAAACAAAAAGAAGTCTCAACAACAGAGGCATAGAGTAGGAGTAAAGAATAATCAAAACCCTTCCCAACTCAAAACAAGCTTATGAAACTCAACTCAATAGATTCAAAACCCACTTCATACCAAATCTATCAAATCAAACCCAAGCCCCAAAAACAAAGAAAATAAGAAACTCACCCTTGTAGTTGCATTTCCTGAGCAGGGCAGCGATGATATGCCTTGTAGAATCATCAGCCTCCACCAGCAGCACTCTCAGAAACATCCTTGGGAAGAACTTGTCCCACCTCACCACAGTGTTACCACCACCATTCCCACCTCCTTCCTCTCCTCTGCTCATCACCATCATCCTCTCCCCCATCTTCTTCCTCTTTGTCTCTCTTCAAAAACTATCTTCCAACTTCATCCACCACCATCTCTTTTCTAAAGACACAAGAAAATATCTGAAGTGTGTATCTCCCTGTGTCTATCTTTCTTGCAATGTATCTGACCATATTTAGAGCTCTGAAAATCTGGTGGCTTGCAACTTGCAGTACAAATGCCTGGCTCTCCACAGCCCAGCCATAGGACGACCAAATCCAAGAAGCGAAAAATATCTAGCTGAGATTCTATCTGACATGTCAAACTCCCTGCCCCAAATCCCCCCTGACCAATGCTCACAAGGTGTATATATACTAACGTGGTACATAAGACATCTTTTACTCTCTATTCCATGCTACTTGTCTGAATTAAGTTCATTTTAGTTTTCAAATCCAGACAAGTAATACTCTCTCCATCCAAAATTACCTGCCGTCATTGGAAAACCAAAACGAACTAAGACAAATAATACTTTCTCCGTCCATTTTTAAAAAACCAAAATGAACTGATTTTAGTTCATTTTGGTTTTTCAATGAGGATCGGTAGAGTTGTCCCGGTGTGTGAACTTTTTATCAATCAATAAAACAATATGCACCCTCCGTCCACAAGAACCTGGCTGCATTGGAAAATTCCGGGTCCACTAATAAGTGGCTGGATTTGCCCTACCGGCCAATAGATAGAGATCCTCATGAATGTGGATGTGCAGGGCAAGTGAACGTTTAAAATATTATTTCTAATGCAGACAGGTGATCTGAACGGACGGAGTTTTGATTTTGGCATTCTAATGCAGACCACTAATATAGACCTGAGGGAGTATATGATATGGTCACGGGTTGGTCACCGTGGTTTGGTCAGGGAAGCATCTTATTGCTGCAAAATCTTGTGGTGGTGGGTCTGCCAAGGCTGTCCTGCGGCGTCCGACGTGGCTTAACCTGGGACCACCGGTTCGGATATTTTTGCTTCTCCCGCGCCGGCGGGTCCCTCCAGAACACGTGGCGGGACGGGGTCGGTGGAAGAAGGGGATATTTTTTATTCCCCTGCGGCTTAGGCGCTGGTTGGCGGGGGTGATCTTGGGGCCAGGGATGTGCCACGTGGTGGCCTGTAGTTTGCTTGGCGTCGGCTCTGAGGCTTATTTTCCTTTCTTTTTGGCCTTTTGATCCGATGGTTGTTATTTGCCTATGGGGGAGCCTGCATGACATTTTTTTTAAAAATTTGTGGGACCCAGTCAGTGGGGGTGACGTGGCAGATAGTGACAGAAGAGTGGGTCGGCTGTGGGTGGGGCCCGTGTTGCTAAGAGTGCAAATAATATATGGTCTGATTAGAGACAGCATGTCATTATTTTAACCTCTAAACGTTGATCAAGAGGCAGACACCTGTTAATTCTATTTATTTAACACCTTTTTTTATGTCCAAAGAGTTCTTAAGTACAAATGATGCCAACATATAGAAAGGCTTCTTCCAGTTTTAGCACTGCACGAATGTTTGACTTTTACTAATCTAAGTGATTAGTGTGATAATCCCCCTAACGTTATAGAGGATTTTAAATCAACTGGAGGCTGGTGGGATGTCTAGGACCACACCATATGAATAGGAAGTTCTCTCTTTTAATTTCTAGTGGCCACTGATCACATGGATTCTTATGTGGTTGTTGCGCGTACTTAGGGGCCGTTTGGGGCGCGATTAATGCAAAACATCCACAATGGATTTTAGACATCTACTGCAGCATCCATATTTTTGACGTGTTTCAACCTGGATATGGAAAAAACATGGATGCTATAATGTAGCAAAACTGGATGTTTTGCTTTTAATCACGCCCCAAACGACCCCTTAAGGGGATTGACGGCGGGGATAAGGTGGTCTAACTATTAAGTGACTGCTAGTCATGCCCCTTATGTGTCACGAGATCAAGATATTTCCACCTTCCTTTTTCTCTACAAAAATATCTAATTGTACTCCCGCTGGTTGATTTTCCACCGCTTAAAAGCTCCTTGATTACATGCATAATCAAAGAACAGTACTTCAATAAACACTCAGGCCATACCCACTTAAAATCACAGTTATGAAACCAGTTACATATCATTATCACTTTAACTTGAGTCATTTTGTCTTGTTCTTGCCACTTGATCTCCCTCTCCGTCACATTCACCCCCATATAGTAGTTGTCTTTAATTCTTATCCTCCTATCTGCCTCCTTGAATCCCGCTTGGATTTTCACTGTCATTATGAGCCGTTGATCATCAGGATCGACGGCGTGCTGCGCGTGGAGGGCTGGAATTCATGTTGTACCATTTAACCTTTCTAAGTACTATATCTTTGCTCTTTTGGTTCACGGAAGCTACAATACAGTCACTTGCAGGCTACATCAGTTGGTTTATATATATTTTGCTCGTGTTGTTAGCACGAAGAAATGGAGACTAATTGATACTTCAATTACCCACAAATAAAATCCCTTCTCCAAAAATATTGTAGTAACCTTTAAATGAATACTCTTCATAATACTATAGTTCTCAATTAGAGGACCATATTCACTAGCTGGTTATTTCTTCTAACGGTTAATTCTCTAATCAGGTAACACCATATTGAACTGTCCATGCCACTCAAGACCAAAGAGGCTCATGAATTTTGTGTTTCAATGTATAAGTTTATCAATACTAGTATTAAAAATCGCCCGTGCCTATGCAAATTTGAACCACTAGTTCGCGCTTTCTAGTGTGTCGTGTACGAACATTGTAAGTGCCCGAGGGGATTAGCAGCGGGATACGGTGCCCCAAGAGGCTCAAGTTATCTTGCCTTAATATCTCGGCCTAAATAAGGACAATTTCCCGTCCAACTTGGCTTGGTGTACAGTATTATGCAAACCTCGTACAGTGTCTCCAAATAGAAATGGGCTTCGTCCCCCAACATCTGGCCCACTTGGTTGATACAACAAAATACCCGATACGCCAGGGAATCACCGAATCAGCATATCCTCTTGCAAATCCGACACGATACGGTACATTCTCCATCGAACCGGCCGGTCCAAGATTCCAAGCCAGCGAATCTGACAACCGGATATGCCCAAAACATCCTTATCCGGTTCGCGTCCAAAACAAAATAAAAAAAAAAATCAAAATAGAAATAACGTGTTTCTGAAGGCATGTTCAGAACGTGTGCAATTTTATGACCGTCAGATCATGTGGGCTCTACATTGATATGCCGGTTGGGACGCGGTGAACATGTTCTGGGCACGTTAATATGTGGACACGGTTATAATATTATTTTCCATGTCAGCATCTCCATCTTCCGCAATCCTCGGCCTCCTTCCACTACTTTGATCAAACCACGGATCTCCATCGCCATCGCCATGGCAGCTTCTCTATCCGCTCCGCCGATCGGCCGTTCCCTCCTTCCGGCCTCGAAAACTCCGGACGGGAGGGGAATCACGGCGATCCCGGCCTCGGCCGGGAGGGCGTCCGGTGACATTGTGGAGGAGGCGCTGATGGCCGCGGCGGCTGACGCGAAAAAGCCGTGGTGGGCTCCGCTCTTCCAGCCTCGTGAGTCAGGTGGGAGCGAAGTGCAGGCAGGGAGGAAGAGGGCCGGGCTGACAGCGGAGAAGGCGAGGCTGCTGCGGAAGGAGCTTCGCTCGACGGAGTGCTGGCACGATGGCATGTACCACTCTGTCATCGCCGCCCGCCTCGCCTCTCCTGACGAGTAAAGGTGAATTTCAGTTCCGTTCATCTTCCGAAGAAATCCTTCATTCAATTGTCGCCGACCCCATATAATTGAAAAAATGCGTTACTTGATTATGATTATGTACTACTACTTGATTATGATGATGTACTACTACTGGATGTCTGGAATCAACTCAATTATATCTTTTTTCTTTTCTGTAAATAAAAGGATTACCATAGCATGGCGATCATCTTGTTATCTTCTTTATAAGCCTAATCAATCGAACATATAATTGTAAATATCCGACTAATAGTACATGATTAGAAAGCGTGTAATTAATTTGAATTTTTCATCTAATTGATTTATACATCCATGGCCTAGTCGATGTGCTCGATGGCAGACATTATTTATCTTTTTTACGGCATTAAAGCTTCGGACTTCTTGTATTTTAAATTTTGTTGGCTACATCCTTGATCAGCTAGCTAATTACGCACATCGGAAGCTTGAAAGACGACTTGTTCCCACTGAGAATTAGGGGGCGATTATTGGCAATTGAATTAATAATTTGGTCTTGGTTCAAATCCTACAGAGCGTGATTATGTTGAGATTGCCTGATTTTAACGTGCAATATATTAACAGCAAAGATTTTTGTATTTTTTGGAGTAATTGTGGCTAGAGGACTTAGCTTCGTTCACGATTATTTTCAATTTTAGTTAGGGGCTGGCTTATATGGAAAAATAGTTGCCATAGAACAGAAGCACCAAACGGATACAATCAAAATTTTAGATTATATGAAATTATCAGGTCACAATCATCTTTTGTCTTTGCTCTGGTAGTTCTTTTAACCCTACTAGTTTCCAAGAAGAAAAAATAAGGTTAGGCAAATCAGGTATTAACGGGCAATTAGAAAATAAGTCAGTTCAAATAGTCTCTCAAGAAGAATTCATCATCATTGTCTGGGCATGTCTATGATATTGAATCCGCTAATAACCTTCTCTAATTCAAATCACTCAGCAATCGTCTTGTATTTCTGTGTTGAGGACATTTCAATTATTTTTCCTATGTTAATGCTCCAGTAAGGAGTTAGATGAGCATTGATGGAGGGTAGTTCGATGGATTATAAAAGTGAAACAATAAGACGTCAATGAAAAGGAGCGGATAGTTAGATTTTGATGAGGGGACTAAGGTAAGTGGAGTGGGTTTTCAATAACCCGCCCACCCTCTGTTAGAAGCGAGCCGTTGGATTGCGATCTGATAGTGCACATTCCACCATGCGCATATTGTATTATGAGCTCCTCTTTCTACATAAATCATATCGGAGTATTGGCTATGCCAAGGAAAAGGAGTATTGGAAAATAAGACGAGCTGAAGAAAAAAATTCAGCAGCCACCCCCCTTTTATCATAAATTCATAATACTATACTTCAGTATATGAATCCTCTTTCCTCTTTGCTGTAAGTGCTTGTATAAAATTTTTAAAAAAACTGTGGTTTTTTAAACTGGAAGGTTTTCCATTAATCAAGATGAAGCATACAAATAGTGCCCGCTACATCCAAGAAGTTGCGAGCAGCCAAATAGAACAAGATTTCCAAACTGCAATACACAAAAGAGTGCATTAGAATTACAAATAAGTATGGGCGAAAAAGAAAGAAATACAAAAAAAGCAACTTGCCACCATGATCCCATCCTTCTCCCCTTTCCTTCCCCCATCCCTAACTCATCGCCAATGTGGGGAAAAAAATTTCGGTGTAGATACAACACCAACCTGGTATGCTAGCATGGTGTTGATCACCAATCAACCAAAGACACGCAATATCCTTGTGGCCCCTGTTAAACTCGTTAAAACCGGATGAGGCTAACTCCATGATATTCCAATTTCAGTCGTTAGTTGGGGCCCACAAGGAGATTGTGTGTCTTTTGTTGATTGGTGACACTTGGCATGCTAGCATACCAACTTGGTGTCGTATCTACACCCAAAAATTTCTCTATGACACTTGGCATGCTAGTGTGGTGTCAATCACCAATCAATAAGAGACACACAACCCCCTTGTGGGCCCTCAATAACAATCAAAATTTGAACGCTATGGGGTTAGCCTCACTTCATCGGTTTTAGCGAGCTTAACAGGAGCCCACAAGGGGGTTGCGTGTCTCTGGTTGATTGATGATCGACACCACACTAGCATATCAGCTTGGTGTCGCATCTACACCGGAAAACTTCTCCAATGTGGTAGCTAGTAGTGGCGAATCCAAGATTCTTAGGTAAGGGTGTCAGGACGTTTTGAGATGGGGTCACATGATGGAATTAAGCCTACATCTAGCCACTTTGACCCACTTTAAATGTCCCACCTCAGGTAAAGCTACACACCCACGGGAGTCATCTGACCACATGCCTTACACGTAGGTCCACCTCTGGTAGCTAGCAATGGGCATGCCAGTGTCACCACTTTTTTTTTCTGGTCATATGGGTACAATATCACCTGGCCAGCGACGGCCATGGATGGCACCAATGCTACCTCCTCCGGTCCTCCTCCACAGACATCGACACCAGATTTTGTCAGAGCCGCTATTGTGTTCGCCAGAGCCACCAAAGGGTTGGACATGGTCATCGAAACTGTGATTGTGGTGGCGGAGGATGGCTGAAGGTTGTGTTGTTGTTTTAATTAATCTTCTTAATTTTACTCGCAAGTGTACGAATCGTGTTTGGAATATAGTCGCACAATTCTTACGAGGTCGAACCCACATGGACTTGTGTTTTTAGAATTCTAATTAGAAGATCAGTTTATTACCCTTGTTGAAGAATTAAATTGATTTGATTCACTACAACTACGACTAATCGAAAACTCAATGAAATTAAACAACTTTAACTAACAAATTAATCTAAAAGCAATTAAGTAATCTATGAAAAAGAAACTAATTGACAAATAAAAATTGGAACTTTAATCAGGAATTTAAAATACTAGGGCATAAGAATCAGCACATGACGATCATAGGAATAATTATTCAAAATCAACAATTGTTCTCACGATTATCTCGTAGAGAATTGGAATTCAATCTATTCTCCTACGGAAGATTTCAGCATTAAAGCATACAAATTTTAAATTATAATTTGTCTTCTCTTGCATAACAAAAGATGAAATTCAAATCATTACGTGTATCCATCATTCGATAAATCACAAATAATATCCAAATAGCATATTAAACATATAACTCAATGCAATTTAAATTGAGAATAACAATCATTAAAACACATTAATTTAGGCATAGCAATTGCATCACATGAATAATTTTCCTACGACGAATCATGGCTTCATCTCAGCCCTAGACAAGGGATTAGGTACTCATGCTATCTAATTGAACTACAAAAGTAATAAGATTCATCTAAAATAAAATCAGCAATTGACTTACAAGAATTTCGAAGTTAAATGCAAAATAACAGACAGTACTGTTCCACTTCTCTTTCGGTCGATTGTTCCAGCAGCAACAGCTCGAGCAAATGATACAACTCCAAGCAGAGATGAACACCAAAAAAATAAAAAAGACTGAAATCAAAATTTAGAACTGGAAAAATGAAAACCAATCTTCTGGTCGTCTGTTGGCCGGCTCTTTTGCTCTGTCTCTGTTTATATACAGAGACTGCACTCAGCCTCTTCCTCTCAAATCCAGCTCCTTTCCATACTAATTTCGTACAAATCAAAACTTTCCCTTTGGCCACCTTTAAATCATCTAAATTTGGCTAGTTTTCCCTTCGAATTTAAGCTCAATTTGTAGAAAAAATCCAAGTTTTCTTCTTTGAAATAGGGCAGAAGCACCCAAAATAAAGCTTTCTCCTTTTTAGCTCCACCCCATTCCTATCTTCAATCGAATGGAAACTCAGTACTTACCTTTCTGAAATGGAGTTGCAATTCGCCTTTCCCGATTCGGCAATTTCCAAACTAAAACCTTCCAATTCGAGCACCTTTCCTTCAAATTTGCTGTTCTGTTCATCGCCACTGCGCCGTTCTTCCTTAACCTCGCCATAGCCGCTGTCAATCTTCTGCTCATGGGTGTCTGCTTCTCTTGATCACGAAATCGAACTGCCCCCGAGCTCAGGACCTCTCTTCGCACTGCCATGACCTCCTTCAATCGCCGTCAGGCCAGACCCTAGGCTGCCATCGACATTCGCCGCCCCGCCGGAACCCAGGGCCCATAACCGCCGTCCATCGCCTCGAGCAGAAGCTCGAGGCTCTGCTCTGTTTCAGAAAGAAGACACCCGAGCTTTGCTTCTGTTAGACACCCGAGCCGATGGCTCGGGTTCTTCTTTTTTTTTTTTTCTTTTAGTGAACCGGCCCAACGAACCGCTGATCCGGTTCTCTTCAATTCTATTTTTTTTCTTTTACTTGATTAAAACCCGTCGAAGCAATGTCGTCCACTGGATCGAATCTGAATGACTCTTTATCTTAACTCAGCGCCCGTCTTCTCTTAAGTGACTCATCAACGGTTTAAATCTTCAATGCGCGTGATATCAGCCCTTGGGTCACTTTGGCATTTCAAAACCCGTCTAATGGCTTCACTTTTGCTGCTCTGCAGTTTGAACACTTGAACCTACACAAAATAAAACATGTCCTAAATTAGACGCACTAAATATTTATAAAATTACGGAACATATCTAAATTGAGCCATTTAGAGCACATTATTTATTTAATTCCTAATTACTCAATTAATTACTAAAATTCACTTTATTCCTTATTTTAACTAAAAATTAAAGCTAACAAACAGGTAAAAAGGCATATAAAAATGTGTATTTTTCATGCGTAACAGGTTGTGAGGTAGATGGAACGAAGGAGGCAAATGTTGAAAGAAAGACTTAGGGGCCGTTTGGGGAGTGATTAAAAGCAAAACATCCACTGTGGATGTTTTGCTACACTGTAGCATCCATATTTTTTTCCTGAAACACCTCATGTCGTGTTTCAGTTGGATAGGGAAAAAAACATAGATGTTACAATGGATCTGGAAAATCCACTGTGGATATTTGTTTATAATCACGCCCCAAACGGCCCCTTACTCGCATTTTGGCCACCAAATCCGGCCAAATTCAGTTGGGTATTTTTGCTACATGGTGTTGGTCGTTGCAGCCTGCCAGAGCCATATTGATTATCGCGGCCAATTAGAGCCAGAATTACTCTAGTTTTAACAGGATCTGGCCAACAGGAAAGAACCAGACTGATTTGTATCTTTGACCAGATTTGTCCATCATGGACAAAGGTGCAAGAAAGAATGGCCACAACGGATGTCCATTACTAAATCTAGTTAGGGAAGAAGAGGGGTAATATTATCTTAGAATTAATTTGTTATGACCATATTCTAATTAGTTGGATTCTTAGGACTAGACTCATATGTCAATTAGGATTATAGTTTAGAGTCTATAAATATGTAAAGGGTTATCCCTAATTCATTATGCTTGATCAATGAAATAGTTATTTTCTAGTTTAGTTTAATCTAGTTTTTTAACCCTAATCCTACTCTTTCTCCATTTTTCCTATAATAGAATTACGTGTCTACATCATAATTTTTTAGTTAGATCATCTAACATCGTATGAGGTATGTGCTAATTTTAATAATACATGAGAGTTAAGTACATTTTGGCAATAATACAGAGGGTCAAATCCAATTTATTCAAACATAAATCACTGATAAAATGATCACACAAAGAGCACTGCTTTACCCTCATGCTATCTAATATGAAATTATTGAGTGCTCCTGAACTAAGCGTCAGAATGTCCTCCCATTTTACAGGTGCTATCGATCATCTGGATCGTTCACGCTAGTGCATGTGCACTAGCACATTACGTGCTGTAATGTGCGCTCTCTCTCTTGTAAAACGTAGTCGTCGCCGGGAGACTACTCCGGTAAGCGCTGAATGATTTCTCCTATCAAATTAAGAGCTCACGGGAATGCTACCTTCGGTATTATTGGCTTTGTACCTTGTGTAAAGAAGTGCAATTACCCATTGAAAAGCCTTCTTCAGGCTTGGGGTTGTTTGGGGCGTGAAAAATCAGCTACATTCACTTGATAAATTTAGAAAAATCTACCTATCAAGCGTGAAAAATCAGTTCCGTGGATGGAGTTGATTTTTCACGCTCCAAACGGCTCCCTTTACCTTGTTTCTGTTTTTGTTTTTTTGTTTTTTGATATCTAGTTTATGCCGAATTGCTTCTGTGCGTTTCTTACGATAGTGGGAGTCACAATCCTTGCTCTAATCACCATAGAAGAACTAGCTGGTTGGAACTTGGAAGCTCTTGCCAGTTGCCACCCAAAAACTGAATGCCCGAGCCTTTTTGACCCCCTGCGTTGGGCGCTTCACGTCCGACAAGGTCGTCGTCACATCACGTGCGGCAACTGGTTTGGCTCCCGATGGAATCTGGATATGGATAATTGTTGGATTGGGTGCCACATCCATCCCCCTCCTCCTTGCCAAAACCGCTGCACCAAAAAATCTCTGTAGGCGCCAACAACCCGCCATGGCCCAGAGGAATGAGACCTCTACATAAGTAACACCCTTCTGGTAGCAACCCATCCTGCCATTACTCATCTCCAAGTCCAACCCATATCAAAGTAGAAGAAGAAGTGGAATTTGGAAGGCTTTCAAGACAGTATGGCAACTGCTTTAGCTTCTGCTGCCAGCCAGGCCCTGCTTCACACCCGACCTCATTCTTGCTCCTCCTGCGCTTCCTCTTCATGTCAAACTGCCTCCTTTCCATCTAGAGCATTCACAAAGACTACATCTTTCATCCCCAGAAGCCCCCTTCCAGCTGCCTTCTCTTCCCTCCATTCTGATTTCCTCAGTCAGTTTTCCACCCTTCTCATCTGCTGCCCTCGAGCTAAGTCCGGAGCAGCAGCAGCAGCAGCTTCTGCTGGCGGTGTAATCACGATGTCCTGGAATGGGCCTCTTTCCTCTGTCACATTGATCGTCCAGGGGAAGAACCTTGATGTATGTGAATGTAATGGGGTTGTTTTCTTTCTCCTGTTTTTTGAGAAACTGCTTATGGATGTTTTGGTTGCCTGCTGTTTTCAGCTGGTTGATGCAGTGAAGGACTATGTGGAAGAGAAGCTCGGTAAGGCCGTCCAGAAGCACAGCCACCTTGTGAGAGAGGTCGACGTCCGGTTTTCGGTTCGCGGCGGCGAGGTCGGCACCAAAGGCCCTAAGCTCCGCCGGTGTGAGGTGCCTATATATGTTCTTCTCCCCATCATTAGTAATCTTCTTTTTTTTTATTGAAATGTTGGTTTTTGTGTTAATGGGTTAGATTTTTTTCAGGTGACTCTGTTTACGAAGAAACATGGAGTGATTCGAGCAGAAGAGGATTCGGATACGCTGTATGGGAGCATCGACATGGTTTCGTCAATTATACAGAGAAAATTGAGAAAGATTAAGGAGAAGGATTCAGACAGAGGGCGGCACATGAAAGGTTTTAATCGGCTCAAGGTTCGGGAGCATGATGCTAAACTGGAAGAAGAGGATGAAGAGGAGGTGTCAGTCTCTGATGAAGGGGATCAGAACATTGTGGATGAGGTCTGCCCTTACTTGTTTAGATAAACTTTGCTGCTTGATTTTAGTTTCTTCTTATTTTCATGTTTGCATATAATGGGGTTCTTTAGCATAGAAAAGTTGCAGATTTTTTTAGCTTTATCTCTCTATTTCCCTGCTTCCTATGACATTCAAAATAAGAACAGAAGAAGTTCTTAGCTAGGGTTTACTGTTTGATTGAATAATAAAATCCCTACTTGATTTTGAACTTCTAATATGTGGGACTTGTATTGGTATAGAAATTGAAATATTCGGTTACAAATGTATGATTTTTGTAATGTTTTCTTTTGCATTATCTCAATCCTAACAACAAAACGCTTTCTGATGCGGCACTCACAGAGCAGAAATTGTGTGGTTATGGGGTATTAGATAACGAAATAGCTGGGCAACTATGTATTTTTTATTACGGGCAAAGCAATTTGTATTTAAGCAATTCCTCACATCTTAGAAAGGCATTTTCTTTGCCATCTAACCAACTTAAATATTTTCAAATTCATTCTGATCAGTTAAAAGCCTAAAATGAATTGTGGATTGTGATTCTTTGAATGCGTTAACATTGACAAGCTAGTACAACCTCCTTAGTGAAACCTATAATTATATTGGCAATGGTGCTGATTACCAGAAGAAGATCTTGTAAAGTTCAGAATCAATTGTTTTCGCATAACTTTTACATTATTTTAAGTAACTGCTTTATCTTAGATTACAGATTATTTTGCCTCAACGTCTCTGTAATTAGAATAGCATGCAATTCCGCTTCATCTACTGCAGTGCAACTATTTCCATCGTCACTCTTGCTTTTACTTCTAGATTTGTCGGCTATATTAGGGTGGCCAAGTTTCAATCATTAGGTCTCTCCTATCAACAGGAGGAAGGAACTAAATGCTTTTTCGGGTGTTTATTGACACAAATAGAGGATAGAGGGTATACCATTTCCATACATTGGACCTTTATTTGAGCATGTGGAATTTTGAACAGATTGTTCGTACAAAATACTTTGAAATGCCACCATTGACGGTTGATGAAGCATTGGAGCAGATAGAAAATCTTGATCATGACTTCTACGGTTTTAGGAATGATGAGACTGGTAAGAGAAATTTAATAGTTCTTTTCTTCTCTCTTTCAAGGAAGTCACAAAAAAAACTCTTCTCAGGGACAACTTTTGATGGTCATGCAGGTGAGATAAATATACTGTACAAGAGAAAAGATGGAGGATATGGGTTGATAATCCCTAAGGGCGATGGTAAAGTAGAGAAGGTCGAATCTGTTGCTGCAGATTTGGCAAACAGAGTATAAGTACCAGAGTTGATGAGTAAGACGGGCAGAAGATAGAATTTCCAATGCGAGACGAACAAATTTGCTGACATGTTCTTTCTTATGTTGTGAGTAAGAGGCCAGTTCTCAAATTATTTGATATCTTAATCACTGTGTTATGTTGAGAATGCAAGTTGACCTCAGTATTATGACAAAAAGTTGTTACTAGAATCTGGTGAAGAGATTGGCATACAAGAATTATGGCAATTCTCAGTTAAAGCTGCTGAGACATGTTACTGTGTTCTCTTGCTTTAAAATTTTGATTACAACAGATTTCTGCAGATATCAAAATAATGTACGCTCTCTTACCCTGTTATTTAAGACTATTCTCATGATACTTGCCTAACCTCCGTAAAAACTTCAACTGTTGGCCTTGGTGGATCCCCTTGGAAAGGCATACTGAGGAAGAAGGTAACTTCCATTAAAAAACTGTCTCTCAAAGTTAAGATGAAAGGAATGCTCAATCTTCTGTAATACTGAGAAAAGACATTTAATGGCTCTAAAGGATGAAGAACAAAGAAAAGCTTTGAAGGAATAAAAGTTGCATTGATTGGCAGTTTTGAGGGGGAGAACCAAACCTACATTTTGCTAGTCTTCAAACAAAATTGAAAATCAAAATAACAAAAATAAATATAATTAATCCACTTTTATAGGAATTGTGATTGTATTTAGCGTATGCAACAAACCTTTAAACCCCTACCTTATAGTAATGGACGAGTTATAGTCTCGTGAGAGTTTGCAGTGAATATACTTACAAAATTCATTTGTCTCCAAAAATAAACTTAAGAAAATAGTACTCCCCCTTTAGATAGATAACCATGTTTAATGAGACCAACCACAAATACTTGTGACAAATAATTAACTCAATTCAGCTTGCTTTCAAGTTAGTGGTGTTCTTTCCACAACTTCATCTTGGAAAAACTTGCTCAAATAAATAGATCCATCATTTCAAGGAACAATATCTAAGAAGTGTGGAACATAAAAGCATAAAATCTCAATCTCTATAATCAGACATATCTAGTGTGACCCATTAACCCAAACATTTTGAGCTTACTAACTCTAAATATAAGTAAAGACGTTTTTCATTCTTGTGGTTTATAATAGAGAGTTTTGCTTACGCACCTCAGTCATAATCTATCATTCTAGGATACGAGAGGATAATACATGATCGTTTAAAATTAAACCCTTACAGTGCACAAGGTAATTGTACTACGGTGAGTATTAAAGGGTTGTCGAACCTCAGGGACGGATGAATAATTTTACCAAACTCAAGGAAAGCAGTAGTTTTTAGTTTAATCTAAAGAAAAGCACTAAACTTTAACTAATTTAGTTGAGATTTAATCAATATATGGAATACCAAGGCTTCGAATCCACCACAATAAACTAGTGTAAAGTCTCTCTCTCTTCCGAATTCAAATTTCTAATTGGCTGGTGTATTCCTCTCAGACATACACCTGTCAATTCAAATTATAGTGCTCTCCTCTCGGACGTAACACATAAATCAATTAAGTATATGGAATTGTGATCTATCTCTCTCAAGCATAAATCAATGAAACTTTATTAACATATGACAAATCAGAACACTCACATTCCTCTCAGACATGCAAGTAATCTTTCAGATTGAAATTCATAAAATCCACTCTTGTCTCTCTCAAGCACAAAGAATAAACTCAATGAATTAACTTTAATTGCATAACAAAGGTTCATACACTAACTAGAGTAAAAATAATATGAGAGAAAAGAAACTACACAATCAGATTATTGGGCTTCATCTACGCCTTGGATAGGAGTTTAGCCAAGCACGGGAAAAGAATCCATCATCTTCATCTTCATCATCTTCTTCTTCCTTTGCTCTAGCCTCCAAGGTCTCAAATTGCTCTCTAGGTTATCAGATCTCCAAGGGTTTCTCCCAGATTGAATGCCCAAAACGTTCTCCCATAAGGCCTATTTATAATAGTGAAGAGAAACCACGAAATTCCCTTCCAAATTCAAGTCGAAATAGGTCTTATTTCGGTTTGCCGCAGACGGCGATCGATCGTCTGTATTGACGATCGTTCGCTATCCGATCGATCGTAATTCCTTCAATATTTTACCCCGATCAATCGCTTTGCCGATCGACGCCGTATGATACCGATCGATCGTAGTTACTGTCTTGCGCGATTGAAAAATTCCAGTAGATACGATCGATCGTAGTTACTGTTTATAAACTTCAAATGGCTATAACTTTCTGTCTCGAACTCCGAATTACACGTGGTTGGTGGCGTTGAAAATCTGACTTCTTCAACTTTAACATGAGACTTGAATCACTCCAATCCGACATTTGTACACGAAGTTATGATAATTTAACCATTCGAGATACTTTTCTCCTCATTTCTATGTATTACTCTTGTTTCCTACAAAAACCAAAAATTATATTAAAGTAGTAGTTATTCTAATCAAACACTAGCATAAACATAAGTTTAGGAGATAATAAAATGCATATTTCATGTATAGATCAATACACCATCTGATTTTTTTTCTCGCTTCTTTTATGTTCTTCATTAATTTTCTTTTTTCATTTAGAAAAATAATGAATATAAAGCTCTGTTTGTTAGTCAACAGTCAGTTCAATGTTTGACATTAAACCGCTTTCTTAGCCTGGAGCAAAAATAGCTAGTTACTTTTATGTTTATTCGCAAGCATCCTCTATCTGAATCTTAGCAGCATTCAGTTTCTCTAGGCAATTACGTCCTAACAACTAGAACTACTGATTTCGTGACTCCTTTTGTTAAATTTCTTTCTAATAATATTGCTAGTTGGCCTTTCAGAAAGAATCCGGGCAGTTCAAGCTTAAGATGAAAAGCTGTAATGAAATGGTCAACAAACACAAGCAGTTAGATTTCTACTAGACTCAGCTCAACGGGGTTGTGATAGCACCATACTTCCCCTTATCCTCTTTTCTTTGTTTGTACGTTCCACTGATTGTGTTCTCTTCTTCCAAATAATGCAAGAATGGCAACTGTTCCCAATTCCAATTATCAAAGTGTTCATCTAATTTCGGCTCATGAGGTTTCCACAGCCCTTGCTGACAACAGTTCCAATTCCAATTTTTCGTTTATAACAATTCCATTTTTTCCCAAAAAATTATATTTCAAATCCATCATCATAAATGGAAGTTGTTGAACATTTCTGGTCTAGGCCTTCAGGTTCTTCTACTCTATGAAGAGTCCTATATCTTTATCTCGCTACCATCCACGACCGATGTAAAGTTGTTACTATATGGCTTCACATCGGTTCAATCTTTAACATTAAGCAGCTTTCTTAGCCGGGAGCTAGATCAGTTCGTTGAAGTTGTTCTCAGGCATCATCATGTATCTGCATTTAAGCAGGATGCACTTTCTCCAGTATATGTAAGTTCATGCTGATCTACAACGACTGATATCGCAAGTCCTTTTCATAAATCTCTCTTTCTAATACTGTTGGTAGTTGGCCTTTCAGAAAGAATGCAGTCAACTTAAGCTTAAAAAGCTACAATGGAATTGTCAAAAGAAACGTATTTATGGTGATGTTTGCTATAGATCGGGTCTTAAGAGACGAATTGTACCAAAAAAAGTCCTGAATGGCGAAAGCACTGTACTATTTCTTCCGTGGTAGAAGCAAGAATAGTTAATTGGAAATACTCCGTAGTTAACATACTCCAGGTTGCATATTTGAAAATATGTTCCCACGCATTCTGAGGTATTGTGAGCTGTTGGATAGTAAACTGATAGCTCCTGCATAGGGACAGGCGGGGAGGGGCAGATTTTGAACCAAAACAAATGCACGTGTATAAACGGAACTCTAGTTAATTTGTTCTTAGCCAAAATAAACAAGGACGAATCTCTTCGTAGAGAAAAAAAGAAGGGAATTTGCCAGGAAAATTTCCAAAGAAAATTGGGTAATCTAGTGATTAGTGTAAGAGCTCCAAATTTGATAATGGGAAATGGTATCCAATAGGGATGTTGAAAGATATTTAGCACCACACCTGCCCATGCCCCCCTCTTTCTTTGCTTCTACATTCCACTAATTGTGTTCTCTTCTCTTCTTCCTAAATAATGCACAAGTGATGTGATCTTTGAATTGCGTAACATTGGATTTTGCGAATCTCCATCCGTAACATGACAATCAATTCAGTCCATTAGATTAGTCCAAGCTCCCCCCCAATGTAGGACTTAGTTTTATGTCACATCATTGTATAGTAAAGGAAAGCTCTTGAAGCCAATCCTTTTGAGGAAAACCTACTTCATATAACAATCACTGCACATTCCTCAGGGCCCAGGTCCCCAACCACCTCCTTTCAACCACAAGCACAAAACCCCATTTAACTTTTTCCTTTGGATGGGCAAATTACAAGCAAGCATTTCTCTCATAACCTTTCCCAGATCCTGGCAACAAGACAAGCAGCTTGGCATGCTGCCATGCTCTCTCCACTATTTTGTACCTCAGTCCCTATTTATTGCCAGTACATATACACAACATAATTGAGGGGGGGTCACTTTGGCTAAGTGCTGGCTCTATCTTATCCCTCCCTCCCCTACACTCACTAACACTGTCTCTTGTCCAAATGCGTATTCCTCTCGTTTTCATGACTTCATTGACTTCCAGACAGAAGAAAACAAAGAGACTGGAGCCTGTGAGGGCAAAAAGACGAAGACAAGACCATTTCTGCCAACTTTCCAACAACTTAGTAGATGTTTGATTGTGGATTCTTGCCCCATTTTCAATTCCGACGAAGCCCACTCCTGAAAGCCAAGGTTGGTAAATCCGGCTCTTGGTAGATCTCACTTTCCACTTCCCCATTCCAAAACACCTTACTCCACTTTCATCACCCCTCTGTCCCTCTCTTCCAAGTAAGTAATCTCATCCTGCAAAAATTGAAATGTCATGTCATTTGAAGCTTTGAAAGAATTATAGAATTAAGTACACAACAATTACAATTTTTTTATCAATTGAACCCCCACTCCATTGGCCACCCAAAGGGATTATAACCCAAGTTAACCTGTGCATTTGTTTTGGTTCGTGTATGTGTTGTCTATGTGCCCGAGGGGATTGGTGGTGGTGTTCCCTACAAGTGTCTCGCGAAAATGTTAAACTTATTCAAGATCCTATGACCTTAAAAGAGTCTGCCAAATATGTTGGACTCGACGAACATGATTCGAGAAATTCTACAAAGTGGTATGATGCCATGAAAGATGAGTTGAAAACTCTTTTGCTGCAAGGTGCTCTAATAGGCTGATTAAAAAAAAGGAGAGACATCTTTTTGACACATAAAAAGAAAATTATTCTCCATGCTGTAAAAAATAAGAGAAGTAAATGATGTAGCCATGGAGACAAGGCGGACGGATACGACAGTTCTTTATAACAAGGTCAGAATTTTAAGGTTCACTGCCCTCTTTCCAAGCCGACAATGACCGGAATCTGTAGTCTTTCCTTTGTTTAATGCACACACATTTCCACTATTTTATACATGTTTACGCATTTATATATTGGGGACCTCACTGGCCAGTACTAGCCATACATATATACCTACCGACCCAACCAGCCTTCATTCTCTTCCCTCAGCTCAATCTCTCTCTTTCTCTTCTCTCTCTGCTAGTCTGAGCACCAGCCATGGTGGATTTCCCTACAGTCTGCTGCATGTGCGGCGACATTGGCTTCCCCGATAAGCTCTTCCGCTGCGGCCGATGCACGTCCCGCTTCCAGCACTCGTATGATCATCCAAATCCATGAGATCTCTTCTCAATTATCTTGTTCTTTCTTTCTTTAACTTGTTGGGTTTATGGCGCAGGTACTGTACGAGCTACTGCGACGAGGCGGCCATCGCGGGACTCTGCGACTGGTGCCAAAGCGAGGAGAGGAGCGTCGGCCATGCCAGCCACCACTCGAAGAGGTCGACTGGGAAGGAGGTCGTAGAAGGGACTAGTGGCCGATCTGAGTATTCAGGGGATCACAAGATCAAGCACAAGGAGAGGGAGGAGATAAGTGATAGAGGCAAGAACATGAGGGGAACCCCTTCTCCGAGGCCTGCTGGGAGGAGGTACAAGCTGCTCAAGGATGTCTTGTGTTGATCACTTAACACTACTCCCAACGACGAGATTTGATGCTAAGGAAATATATATATAAAAGTTAGTATTGTATTGTAATTATAGTTAGCTTCTCTAAGTGATCTTGTGATGAGTTCTTGAGAACTTGGTTGGTTGTCCCTGGATCCTGGTTTTTGCTGTATGTAAGGGATCTTCGATATCTATCTTCCATTTCTTAAGCTATATATGACAAAGAGTAGTTATTTCTATGCCTTGTTCTTGTCCTTTGATGATATGTAGATACTTGTGACCACTCCATGTTTTCAACCTTCATGGATTGCAATTATGTCTATCCCTTAGTTCGATGCAGATTATCATTTGCGGCTCTTAATCTACAAACAAGTGTGGCAAGACATATGAATATATATGGACAAAACAAACCACTATTCTAGTTGCAAGAAACACATGATAACTGTTACCCAATACGGATAACATGCACCAAGCGACCGACAATAGTTGCTTCACTAGCTAAAATTCACACTAGTGCGGAGTATCACATTTGTCACCTTTGCACTGAGAGATACATATGACCATATAGGGATCGAACCACATTAGTAGCACATGGGAGAGTTACTTGGGCACTACTACACGAGATTGATAAGACTGTTTGTCTGTTGAGGGGTTGTTGATTGATCGACTGCATCTCGTAGTAGGTGATCTGGGCCTGTCTGCCACTGAGGGAAGGAGGCAGGCAGGTATGTTAGGAAGCTGTTCCAAAGGGCAGATCAGCATTGTGCTAGCTGAAGAAATCTGCTGATTTTGTGGGAACATATGGATAGGGATTGCGTGGTTCCTGGAACCTGAAAAGGCTGCCTTGCCACGTCCACTGGATGCATTCATGAGGTCATTATCGCTTCTTTCTTGGGCAATCCCCTCTTTCCCCCCTCATGCTTTTGTTCCCCTGAGGAACAAGATCTTTCTGCCATGGAAGGAGTTCAATGAACCTCCCCAACGTGGAAAGCTACAGTGCCTATAAAGTGTTGGAAGAAAACCTGTGGAACCTGTGTAGTCTAGCTTTGTTGTACGTGCAAGTGCAATAAAATTGGAATGAGAGAGAGAGAGAGAGGTGTGTCTATGATCAAAGTATATGTTTATTCATTCTTCTTTACACGTGTGTGGTAACATATGGTGTTGGTGGCCTTTTGCTTTGAAAGGAAAGAGAAATATCTCCTGATTAGTGCTGGAGATTAACAGACCAAAGCCCGGACTCTATTAGCTCATTCCTTTTGGCCGTTTATGGGAAACCAGCAGCTGTCCTTGGCTCTGTGTGATCTTGATATGACAGTAATCCCATCTTGCAGCTCTTGTTCCTATCTTTTTTTGACACATACTCTTGTTCCTATCTGGATATGTACATCACCAACCAAAGGGCTGATCACTTATTAACTTCAATTAAGACATAGCCAAATCATGACTTCGCTGTTACTTGAAATGGTTGAAGTCCCATGTACCTAAAAACTCAACAAATAAGAAATCTCTCTCTCTCAGACAACTCCCATCCTTGTTTGCAAAAAGAAAAAAACTACCTTATTCTTTCTATAAGTTCAAAAGTCTCTTCCCTTTGAAACCACCTTCAACTGCATCCAAGTAAATATATTTGTAGGGTTTTCCTCGGACGTTCTATTGCCTTCTTCACAAGTAACGCCAGATGCCTGCCCCAAGAGATGTCAACCGTTGCAAAGCTCTCATAGCAATTGCCTAAAAATTAAAGCAATCATCCTGTGCCATATATGGGACTACCCAAAGAATGTGATTCTTGTCATTGCCTATTCGTTGAAAGATCCATGGACAGCACTGAAACATCTCTCTAGTCTGTATACGAGGACAACAACAGAAGGGGAAAATGTCTTTTTAGATGGATCTAGAGCTTTTTACATATGACCTGGCGCCAACTTTGGGTTTCTCATATTACCCGGAATCTCTTTCTTTCTTCTATATCACCCGAAAAATACCCAAAATACTCTTAGGTTTAGGTATAAATACCCACACTCTGCGTTTTTCTATATTACCCAGAATCTGAAGAGAAGAACACGCGTTCAGTCAGAGAAGAAGGTGTTCCGTCCGGCATCTCCGCCCATATCATCGCCGGTGCCATCCAAATCGGGAAAGGCAATCTTCGTGCTAAAAAGGGGAAAAACGAGCGGGATTAAGGGATTTTGATGTAATAGTAGCGGGAAAGCCCGCCTAACTACAAAAATTAAGATCTATATATAAATAAACATATATAAAGGTCACCCATTGGTGCTCGATCACTCATGGACATCAAATAAAGGATAAAAATAGACAAAAGCGTAAAATACTCATCGATGAGCGACAAGTTCAAATGATATATCTTTCTGTGATCCTAATGAGGTGGAAGAGGAGGAAAAATAAGGAAGAACGCAAAAAAAAGGGCAAAAAACGGATAAAAAATGAGCGAGTTACATTTTTAAGAATGCAGTAAAATCGTGTTGTACACAACACGACTTGAACTTTAGTCATGTCGTGTCGTCGAATACACGACTAAAGTTCAAGTCATGTTAACTGCAACATGATTTTACTGCATTTTTAAAAATGTCATAACTCACTCATTTTTTATCCATTTTTAGCCATTTTTTTGCGTTCTTCCTTACTTTTCCTCCTCTTCCACCTCGTGAAGGTATATTATGACGAACAAGTAAGAAAAAAAAAAAAGAGGAAAGTAGAAGTTTTCCGATGTCTAGAGCTTTGCCCAAAATCTTCCACTTTCTTCTTATTTTTTCTTACTTGCGCATCATATTATATCTTCATGAGGTGAAAGAGGAAGGAAAACAAGGAAGAACGAAAAAAAATGGGCAAAAACGGATAAAAAATGAGCGATGTCTGCAATACAATTTTACTGCATTCTTAAAAATGTCATAACTCATTTATTTTTTATCCGTTTTCCCCTTTTTTGCATTCTTTCTTGCTTTTCTTCCTCTTCCACCCCATGAAGATATATTATGATGAGTAAGTAAGAAAAAATAAGAAGAAAGAAGAAAGTGGAAGCTTTTGGGCGAAGCTCCGGACATCGGAAAGCTTCCACTTTCCTCTTTCTTCTTATTTTGTTCCTACTTGTTTGTCATAATATATCTTCATGAGGTGGAAGATGAGGAAAAGCAATGACGAACGCAAAAAAGATGGGCAAAAATATAGATAAAAAATGAGCGAGTTGTGATATTTTTAAGAATGCAGTAAAATCGTGTTGCACACAACACGATTAAAGTTCAAGTCGTGTTGTGTGCAACACGATTTTACTGCATTCTTAAAAATATCACAACTCGCTCATTTTTTATCCGTTTTTGTCCATCTTTTTTGCATTCTTCCTTGCTTTTCCTCATCTTCTACCTCATGAAGATATATTATGACGAACAAGAAGGAACAAAATAAGAAGAAAGGGGAAAGTGGAAACTTTTCGACGTCCGGAGCTTCGCCCAAAAGCTTCCACTTTCCTCTTTCTTCTTATTTTTTTCCAACTTGTTCGTCATAATATATCTTCATGTGGTCGAAGAGGAGGAAAAGCAAGGAAGAATGCAAAAAAAAAAATGGGAAAAAATGGATAAAAAATGAGCGAGGTCTGCAACACGATTTTACTGCATTCTTAAAAATGTCATAACTCGTTCATTTTTATTCATTTTTCCCTTTTTTTGCGTTCTTTCTTGCTTTTCCTCCTCTTACACCTCATGAAGATATATTATGACGAGTAAGTAAGAAAAAATAAGAAGAAAGAAGAAAGTGGAAGCTTTTGGGCGAAGCTCCGGACGTCGGAAAGCTTCCACTTTCCTCTTTCTTTTTATTTTGTTCCTACTTATTCGTCATAATATATCTTCAAGATGTGGAAGAGGAGGAAAACCAAGAAAGAACGCAAAAAAGTGGGCAAAAACGGATAAAAAATGAGCGAGGTCTGCAACACGATTTTACTGCATTCTTAAAAATGTCATAACTCATTCATTTTTTATCCGTTTTTCCCCTTTTTTGCGTTCTTCCTTGCTCTACCTCCTCTTCGACCTCATGAAGATATATTATGATGAACAAGTAGGAAAAAAAAAGAAGAAAGAGAAAAGTGGAAGCTTTTCGACGACCGGAGCTTTGCCCAAAGCTTCCACTTTCTTCTTTCTCCTTATTTTTTCTTACTTGCTCGTCATAATATATCTTCATGAGGTGAAAGAGGAGGAAAAACAAGAAAGAATACAAAAAAGGGCAAAAACGGATAAAAAATGAGCGAGTTATGACATTTTTAAGAATGCAGTAAAATCGTGTCTCCAACACGATTATACTGCATTCTTAAAAATGTCATAACTCACTTATTTTTTATCAGTTTTTTCCCATTTTTTTGCATTGTTCCTTGCTTTTCCTCCTCTTCCACCTCATGAAGATATATTATGACGAATAAGTAGGAACAAAATAAGAAGAAAGAGGAAATTGAAATCTTTCCGACGTCCGGAGCTTCGCCCAAAAGCTTTCACTTTCCTCTTTCTTTTTATTTTTTCTTACTTACTCGTCATAATATAACTTCATGAGGTGGAAGAGGAGAAAAAGTAAAGAAGAACACAAAAAAATGGGCAAAAACGGATAAAAAATGAGCGAATTCTGACATTTTTAAGAATGCAGTAAAATCGTATTGTAGACAACACGACTTGAACTTTAGTCGTGTATTCGACGACACAACTTTACTGCATTCTTAAAAATGTCATAACTCGCTCATTTTTTATCCATTTTGGCCCATTTGTTTTGCGTTCTTCCTTACGTTTCCTCCTCTTCGACCTCAAAAAGATATATTATGACGAACAGGTAGGAAAAAAATAAGAAGAAAGTGGAAAGTGGAAGCTTTCCGACGTCCAGAGCTTTGCCCAAAAGCTTCCACTTTCATTTTTATTCTTATTTTTTCTTACTTGCTTGTCATAATATATCTTCATGAGGTGGAAGAGGAGTAAAAGCAAGAAAGAACGCAAGAAAAATGGGCAAAAATGGATAAAAAATAAGCGAGTTATGACATTTTTAAGAATGCAGTAAAATCGTATTGCAGACAACACGACTTGAACTTTAGTTGTGTCATCGAATACACAACTATAGTTCAAGTCGTGTTGTGTGCAACACGATTTTACTGCATTCTTAAAAATATCATAACTCTCTTATTTTTTATCCATTTTTGCCCAATTTTTTTGCGTTCTTCTTTGCTTTTCCTCTTCTTCCACCTCATGAAGATATATTATGACGAATAAGTAGGAACAAAATAAGAAGAAAGAGGAAAGAAGAAGCTTTTCGACGTCCGGAGCTTCGCCTAAAAGCTTTCACTTTCCTCTTTTTTCTTATTTTTTCTTACTTGCTCTTTATAATATGCCTTCATGAGGTAGAAGAGGAGGAAAAGTAAGGAAGAACGCAAAAAAATGGGAAAAAACGGATAAAAATTGAGCGAGTTATGACATTTTCAAGAATGTAGTAAAATCGTGTTGCACACAACACGACTTGAACTTTAGTCGTGTCATCGAATACACGACTAATGTTCAAGTCGTGTAGTCTGCAACACGATTTTACTACATTATTAAAAATGTCACAACTTAGTCATTTTTTATCCATTTTTTTGCGTTCTTCTTTATTTTTCCTCATCTTCTACCTCATTAGGATCACAGAAAGATATATAAATTGAACTTGTCGCTCGCCGACAAGTATTTCACGCTTTTGCCCATTTTTATTCTTTTATTTGATGTCTATGAGCCGTCGAGCACTAATGAGCATCCTTTATATTTATTTTTTTACTTGTAGATCTTAATTTTAGTAGTTAGGAGGGCTTTCCCGCTGATCTTACATCAAAATTTCTTAATCATAGATTTTTTTCGTCTTTTCTGCTATTTTTTACAGTTTTTCGACATAAAATTTTATTTTTTTTCGGGTTAGACGACAACGACGATGGTTTAAACCGCGATGATGGACGGACCTTTGCCGGAATATCTTCTTCCCCAACTTGATGCTCCCGTAGATCGCTGATTTTGGGAAGAATGAAGTATTTTGGATATAAAAGGCATAAAAAACATAAAAGAAGGGCATTTTGGGTACTTTAGATGCCGATTCCAAGTCATATGAGATTTCAAGAGAAAAATTAGAAAATATGAAAAAACCATAGTTGGCGCCATGTAATATGTAAAAAGTTCATGGATCTAACTACTATTAACGGTGGTTACATTTTCTCATTATCGTTCATTGTCGTCAGCACACATAGCACAACCGTGACATGGCCCCTTCCCCTCCTAGCCTTCCAAAAGGCCCGTCACTTGTCATATCAATTCAAATCTGCAGTCTGCACTTGTGGTATATGCCACACCCGCTAATTTCTTATCATTATAATGTAATCAAGCAGATATTCTCGTTAGTCGTTAAGCCATGCACACTTTCATTTACCACTGATTCGTTATTTGAAGAAACAAATCAATTCATTGATCGGGTGAATAAATAAGACATTTTTTGCTCAAATTATCAAAGAATGATGAAAAAATGATAAAAATTGTATAATTTCCACTAGCTTCTACTCAAGACCAGCACTAAAATTGCTGATAGAGTTCTCCAAACCAGTGGCCTAAACCCATTGACAGCCATGAATGTGGGCTGGCTTGAGTGTGAGGTATCAGGCTCGCTGAGAGAGCTGAGGTTGAACCGAGGGTTGGACCCATACAGGGCCTGGGCTCCTTCTACATCGTCTTTGGACAGGTCCACCTTCTTGGTCCGTGGGCTCAGGCTCGGGTACATCACGGCCTCTCGGACCGATGTGTGGGCCAGGCCCAACACATGCCCAATCTCGTGCGTGGCAACTGACTCCAGGTCCACGGCCGTCTTTGACTTGTCGGAGTCAAAGTCAACGGCCCACCTCTCCGCCGCGTCGAGGTGGAACCTTCCGCTCTCCGGCGAGAAGGCGTGGGCCAGCACCCCTAGCACACCATCGAAGGGCTCGCCGTCGCCGTGGTCACCGCCGTAGAATCCGATCCTGATGTCGGCCGCAAGGTAGTTCCGGGTCTCGGCGAAGCTCACCGGTATGACGGCAGCCCACCTTGCGAACGCATGCTCAAAGGCCCCCCGGACGGCCGAGTGGTCAAGGTAGTCCACCATGTTGACCGGGGAGAAGGCGTAGGTCAACGTCTTGTGGCCCCACCTCGGCCGCCCCGGGAAGAAGGCATACCGGCCGGTGGTCTGTATGCGCGGCGACCTGGCCGCCGCCGTCGATGACAACACGTCGCGCACGCCGCACCGAGGGGCCATGATCTCCGAAATTGTATTAGAACCGAGACGGCCGGTAACAGGAAGGCCGGTCGTGACTTGGTACCGGCTGACGGCCAATTCAAACTGGTCATCGAAGATGTCGGAGAAGTTAATGGAGGAGGAAGGAAGATAACCAAACCGGTGGAAGTACTTCTTGAGCTCGGCTATGCCGGAGGCCTCAACTCCCCTCTCAGCATCTATCAGCCTTTCAAAATCTTTCCACGTTGAATTGGTTGGGGAGACGGCCAAGGTTGGGCCAAGCCGAGAGGCCATAGAAGGGAAGAAGAGGGAGAGAAAGAAGAAAAGAAAGATGCATTGATGTGATGGTAATGGATACATTCTTCAAGCAAAAGCATTCAAACTTAGCTAAAAAACATCATGCATATATATAAACGCAAACGATAATCACTATATATGCTTTGATTCATCTGCATGGTTTGATGTGAAAGTAGGGGGCGGTCTTAATTCTGTTAATAGTATATGAAACATATATCAGAATTCGTTGGGAACGGTTAGGACTTTGGCCACCTTATGATGATCAAACCTATATATGATGGTTGGTGAACTGCTGAAAGCATTGGGAGGAAGAAAACACATAGTATTTTCTTGCATGTTCAAAGGTGTTCACTACACTAATATGCCCCCTGTGGACATAGGGTAAGGGAGGATTGGTTCAGCTAGGTTGATTTGATGATGAAAGTTCTGAATCTTGTGTCATTGGCTGCTAGAGGATGAAGTGTTGCTTACGAACTTGAAATGGAAGAGGACTTGTGTTGCAAAAGTATTGGACGTGTGGGAGACTCAATTGGTTGAAGCTCATGATGATGACCCATTGCGAGGATTGTGACGTGAATTCCTCGCAATTGGGTTCTCGTTTCGTGCAGGATTGGGCTAGCTACTTGATGTGTTGAACTTGCTTTAGCTTATAATTTATCACTTGTAGCTATCAGAGAGGTTTGTTTTGAAAAGATTGGGGAGGACTTTTCCTGTGACAAAGAAAGGGAAGGTGTTTTAGGGGGGAGCATTTTGTTGCTGACATTGACCTTTGTTAGAAGTTATGCTGGGGAGGTCTTGTTACTTATGTCACTAAAAGGATTTGGCATCTTTCACAAAAGCCGGAATTGGAATTATCTTGTTTGCGGATTGTGTACCCTGAAAACATGCAAACAAGACGTGGAGAATACTTCTTCTGAAAAGTATAACAAACGTCTCTATGGTTGAATTAAGGAAAGGGAGTTGGTTCATATCATTGATCAGGAAGAAAATAGTAGGGAGATTAGTCATGCAAATTAAATGAAATAGGGAAGTCTACAGATGATGCCTTCTATTCGCCTCCGACCTGCTATAGACTTTTCTTTATACTTTTACAAAGAAATTGGACTTCAACCTGATTCTGAAAGTTCATGCCCTTATTTGCTGTTTGTTTTTTGGACAGGTACACTTAAGATTAGTTAAATGTAAGCATGCAGCATTGGAAGACTTCAGATATGGACGAACATTGATTTTCTTTTTTATAAGCAAGTGAAATGTCACGTTGCATGATATAGAACACCAATCAATAGTTGTAGGTGTTTGGCAAACCAAACGGAAGCCAACAAACGCATCTATTTTGGCGTTGAACAAATTGTGTAGGAACGTTATAGGGGAGAGGTGTTAGCCAAGAAAAAAGTTTGGCCCTAGTGGATATGAATTGTTGATGTATAACTAGGTGAAATTTAAAGGAAAAGTGGGAAATAAGTAGAAGAGGTTGGTTTTCATTAATAAAATAAGCATGGGGTTATTTAAATTTTACATACTAACTTTAAGCCAATTAAAAAGTAATCAGTACTTACATTGGCGGAGCCAGGAGTCAAGCTGGGGCAATTGCCCCAGCTGATCACCTTGTATCTATTATACTAGAGGACTAGTTAATGAAGATAGTTTTGTAATGACGTTGCCCCTCCTCATAATTCTCAACTTGTCTCTTACTTGTGTGGGACCCATTGAGTGGATTAAACTAACTTTATTAATATCATTACCTTCTCGATCGGTAAATATAAAATTTAATTCATTAGTCTCATTCCTTAGTTCATCATCATCAATATCTTCTACGGTAACACTTTTGTCTACTACACATTCTTCAACCAAGTAAAATAACTTAATGGATATGGGATCAAAGTTGCTCTCTATGTCTTCCTCCTTCCTACCAATCTTAAGCAAATGCCTTCATTTCTAAGTTTCAACACAAAAGTTAAACTATAATTAAGAATAGAAATTAGGAAATGATGAATTATTATAAATAGGTTCTCTTACTTCATATGTAGATTGTGTTGCACAAAGACGAGGACATTAAACCTTTTGTGCTCTAATCAATTCCTTATTTTAGTATGAATTCTTTAAAAAATGCTCCAATTGCGCTCACAACCTGAAAAAGCACAAGTTTGACTTACAATCCTCATTGCCATACGCCTCAATGTTGGACTTTTTCAATGTTTGACTTAATCTCTCTCCCATGATTGAACTTTTTCAACAATTGTAAGATAGCAAGGTGATTGTAAACAAATTTTGTGACAATTCTTGTTCCATTAACCACTTCCTTCACTTCATATACATGTTTAAAGAAGTCCTCTAACATTAAATCCAAGCAGTGTGCAGCGCATGGTGTCCAATAGAGCTTTGGGTACTTCTCAATCAAATCCCTTCCAACGGCCACATAGTTGGATGCATTATCTGTCATAATTTGGACAACATTCTCTAGTCCAATAAATTCTATTATCTCAGAAATCTGACTACTTAACATCTCTGCCATCTTGGACAAATTAGAAGCATCAATTGATTTTAAAAATATAATTGCAGTTGGAAAATACACAAGAAAATTAATTAAAGTCTTGTTTCTGTTGTCAGTCCATCCATTTGTCATTATAGTGCAACCATTCTTCTTCCAATCTCCTCTCTATAGTTTTCCACCTCAGTTGAAACTTCTGAAATAACACTTTGCAAAATTTTCCCCTCATAGCATGATATGTAACTACAACCAACAGAAGCAACTGCATCAATCATTTCTTGAAAGAATATTAAGTTAATGACATTTAATGGAATGCATGAGTGATAAAAGAACTTACCAACTGTAATATCAACCTTTTTAAGAGTATTTTTTCCAGCCATCACACTCTTGATACCAAGTTGGGCACCTGGGGTGGTACATGGTGGAAAGTAACTACCTATGCCCTTTTTCCCTCTTGAATTCCTTCCATTTCCCTAATTTTGCCCTTCCCATTCTTCATTATCATCTACATCCATATAAAGCTTTTCACTCATGATTTTTCTCTTCTTTGACTTATTTAAACTATTTTGATCTAATGAAAGTTTCATTCGATATTGCACATCAGCTAGAACATCTTTGCAAGCTATAACATGCCCTTTGCACTTGCTCAAATGCTAGCTCTTTCAATCTATGGATTCCTCCACCATGAAAAATTTTTGAACAATAGTTGCACATAATTCTCTTTTTTTTTTTCCATTTGCAAGGGCAAGCAACTGGCAATGTTCCCATCCAGGATCAACCTTTACCTTAAATACTTTATCTAGTGTTTCCAACAGATTGACTAGGATTATTAAAAGCAGCTCCAGTAAATCCACTAGGGGTTGTCCCAATGGACACACTAGCATTAGAACCTGATCATGATGCCATAATGTGAACTACAATGATACACAACAATGCCATCATATAGGCACATTAATGCTCTATCCAACACCATATAAACATATCAACAAAATTATATAAACACCATCTTTAGTAATCAATTAAAAAAAGTAGCATAAATTAAAAGCTAGGGTTTTGAAATACCTTTGTGGATAAAATGCAACTCCTGCACCAATCAAAGTCCTCCAACCGATGAACAACAAAGAAAGACGATTCCGGTCACGGAGCCTCGGCTCTGGCCAAGGGATAGACTGTTAGAAGGGCTTGGGCGTGGGCCATGGTGGAAAGAGGAAGGGAGTGGTGACGGGCTTGAGCTCCGGCCTCTTACTCCTGCTCCAGCTCGCTACCGGATTCCAGTGATAGTGCTCCGGCTCCGGCTCGCCTCCAGACGAGGGATTCGGGTGGGGAGTCGAGGAGGGTGAATGGCGTAGGGATACGACGCAGGGGTTGAACTGGGAAGAGGGGGAGGCGAGGCGAAGACCGGAACGTGGGTCCCGGGGAGGGTTATGTTGGCGGGAGGGGCAATCGGCCGGGTCAACCTACCCAGACCGAGAAAGAGGCTGGCTATAGTCGGACCGGGTCCGACCAACCGGTCCGGTCCGGTTTTTAAAACCATGCTTTAATCCGTTTCCGGTTTATAAGTTAATTGTTTAATCTAATTTAATATACTCCTTTCGTCCAAAAAAAACTTAGAAGCATTTCAATATGAGTTAAATTTATTGCTTATAGGGCTCACAACATTGCAAGAGCACATAACCCTGTACATGCACTTTCATAAGGTTCGTATATTCACCGTCGCCATAATAAATAACACTAACCTTGCTCTTGCCCTTGCTGTGGCTGGTGTAGAAATACTCACCGTCGCCATAACAAATAACACTCGTCTCTACGTTTGTACATACCATCCCCCTGTCTACAAATGAGGGAAACTAATATAATCGGACTGTAGGGTCCTCACATGTGCAAAATAAAAAGCTTTTCCCAGAGTTTTGCATATAACATATGCCGACCACTCCATGATTTATATTTTATGTGCGGATCACTTTATAGCTTTGTTCTAAAGCTTAATGTCTTAATCGAGGGAGTATGATAACAAATATTTAGCTGAGGAAAATATAGAGGTAACAGCTGATATTGGTTCACTTATAAACTGTATAAATTAGAATTAACCAAACTCGAGTTATGCTATATTTGGTGGTAGGGCCCACAGATCAGAACCAATTAAACCTGTTTATTCATTTTTTAACCAAACTCTACACCTTCATAATATGATCCAGGGAACCATAAAAAGGGAGTTAGTTCCAACTCCTAAAGAGTACTAAATTTATCTTTAAATTTCAATTCTTCTTAATCATAATTCTACGCCAATATTTCCCCATCCTCTATTCCTTTAAATAAAATCCAATTGCGAGTAAAATATTTTTCGTTCTCAATAGCGAAGGAATAATACTCCTGGCGCATCCCTAATGGTATTCTTAATGCCCGCAAACACCTAATCATGAATATTTTGCTTAAAAACATGACACTTCAGCTTACAAAAGTTATCCGGTGTTTATTTTCGATATGGTTTAAACTTCTTTGGGCTAGACATAAAGTGTATCTGGGCATGATTATTTATTGAATTAACCTTAGGGCATTAGTAGCCTCTTTAGATAACCCATTTTACAATCACTATTGTTTTTCCAAAACTGTGAGATCATTGTTTTACAAGGTTGAATTTTGGATGATTAGTCAAGTGATCCACATCTCAGGTTGGGCTGAAATCCGCCCACTATATTCGGCTTTACCAAATCGTGGTGGGCCTCTTGTCAACCAAGAGTTCCTTATAACACCACATACAATGCATAAGTAATGTCTACAACCAATTGACATTAATGCAGGTAGAATACCTCCCTGTAGTGAGGGATGTATTTTTGCAGCAAATCGAATGTCCTAAAGTTGGGTATGGAAGTTGCTTAGCTTCTTAGTCAGATAGAATACAGTAATCAAAAGCCCATGTTGTTGCTGTCCGTTCCATCTACTACCGGTAATCTTTTCTAAAGGTTTCTTCAACTATATTTCTCTTCAGCGCTTGGCCTAAATCTCTCCTTAGGACTGAAAGGTGGTGTAATTGAGCAAATATTGATCAAGAGATATTTGCAGATCAGGTATCTTGAACCCATTTTTATGTGGCCAGTACTCATCAATGGGACTAATGAACATTGTTAGTCATCACACTATCGTACACAAATGTGGTCCATGAAAGTTATATGAATTGAGTTACAGATAGCTGCTGCCATATTTACGTCTCCTGCAATTCACTCCAAACTCGTGAATCGTGTTCAAAACCTGGATGCCATGGAAACACTTATAGATAGTTGCAGATTCACACCTTTTCTGTACCAAAAAAAAAAAGATTTCACACTCTGATTGGGACCATTAGCATCATTGCCTGGGGCGCCCAGCATATTCATAATTAAAAATCGCATGTATAAGCTGTATCATCTCCTTGAAAAATGCTTCACCCACGTTAACTTACCCACAATTTCACCCACGGGGATGATGTGCCAAGCCTAAAAGAACAATGACACATCACTCATTTTCCCTTGGAAATTCTATCCCGTGGGTGAAATTGTGGGTGAGTTAACTTAGGGGTAGCATTACTACTCCTTCGAATGATAACGATGACAAAATCATTTTACTTTCTATAACAAGGGGCGACTGAATCCTAAGGACCTGATGAGAAGGAGCAGGGGCTGCCAATCCCTCGAGTTACACGGCCCAAATATCGTACGCACGAGTTAAATTGGGATATAATCCCTGTAGGTGGCCTACAAAGTGGGAATACAAACTCGCGACCTCGGTTTTAAGACAGTGCCATCACACCAACACTCCGTTGGTTTTCACTGTATTTTTTTGGTACCTCACATGGGCAGCCAATCCACCCCCAGTTTACACATGACATACGCACCGGTTTTAATCGAGTGGGAATTCAAACTCGGGACCAGACACCGCCATCACACCAACACTCCGTTGGTTTTCACCATCTTTTTGGTACAAGGTTATCACCATTGAATATGCTTCACATTATATGGTGGAGAGAGATGCTGTCCGTCCGGGATCAGGCAGGCTGGGATCCTGTTACCCCATTTGAGACGGTCACCTTTTCTGCCCCTTCCTTTTCCGCTGATCAACTCAACTTAAGATGATAACCACTAATGAGAGGCATCCACTTGATACTTTATCACAAACAAGAAGACAAGATTGGTAGTAAGTTCATTAATTAAGGCTTGATAACTTACAAGCTCGCCTGCACTTCTGGTTCACACACTAAATTGGAGATAGAAGGGATATTGTCCACCGACGGGCATTTCTATCTTTCTAGAAGGAAGCGTGCCATGCATGCATGTAACTAGTAGCTTCAATGATAGGGGGGGCAACCAATCTAGTGCACTGATACGCATCTGCTGCATTGTTGCAGAAATTGACGACATGAGAACTCAAATCTACCACTCGTTCCTTCCCTACCTCGGTCAGATGATATGTCTGTCTCCCATTAAACACCCCTTCTCCTATTCCCCTCTCCCGTCTTGTCCTCTCCTCTCTCTGGATCCATCACTTTGACAGTGTTTGTTTTACGTTTTACCTCACAAGTTTCAGTAAACAACGTCTAGAGAGGCTCGTTTGGGACGCACAAACACGTGCGGCCCATACTATCACATGGCTCTCCTGTAGGAAATGTTCCCCTTCTTCCCCTCCTCCCATCTGCCCTGCCCCCCTTGACGAACACCACCGTTTCCTGCTTCCTCTGAATCCACTAATTACTTCTGCCGGCCAGGCTCGTTAATAGAGAAAATACTTTCAGCTGCTGAAGAAGAAGAAGAAGAAGAAGAAGAGGCAAGAAATAGTAAAGAAAAAGAAGCAAGTGGGGTGCAGGGAGACAAAAGAGACCAAGCATTGCTAAAAATAGAACAAGTACGGCATGGAATCAAGATCCCAGTTGTGGGACTTCCGTGCATTCAGCGAGCAGCCAGCTCCGGCGCCGGCATTCGCCCCATTTAGAGCAGGATCAAGCGTGGAGATCATGTATGAAGGAAGCAGCAGTATGGTGACAGCTGAATCGCACCTGACCAGTTTGAAGCTTGGGAAGCGCCACTACTTTGAGGATGGAGAGAGGCGATCCAATGAGGCTGTGGGGAAGAGATCAGGAGGGAAGGGCTTCAGTAATGGCTCCTCTTCTTCGTCGGCGTCGTGGTTGGCGCCGATGTGTCAGGTAGAAGGGTGCAACATGGTGCTTGTTGATTCTAAGGAATACCACAGGAGGCACAAGGTCTGTGAGAAGCATTCCAAGGCCCCCAAGGTGGTGGTGCTTGGGATTGAGCAGAGGTTTTGCCAACAGTGTAGCAGGTACTGTTCATGCTACTGTACCCTTTGTTGAGCTAGGTTTTACTGTACTAGGGAAATTGGAGTAGGCTGAGTTTAGGGTTTCTTACATGGTTTGGTGGGCTTGATGAATTGCAGGTTTCATGTGGTGTCGGAGTTCGACAATGCGAAGAGGAGTTGTCGACGGCGGCTGGCGGGGCACAATGAGCGGAGGAGAAAGAGCTCTTCTGATGCTTCAGGGAAGAACCCTTTTCAAGGTATTTTGCTTGTACTTGACTGTAGTAAAACATCCTTGTCTCAATTGTTCATCATTGTGGTTTATAATCCTAATGGTCCTCCTCTTATTATCACATGAACAATTCATTTTTTCCCTTGTGTTCAAGTGGGTGTTTAAAGTTTTTTCTTTTGATAATCAAATTTAAAACACATTGGACTAAAGTTATGCTCTTTAGTTAGCTGTAAGGTCTACCTCATTTTAGTAAACACAAGAACAACATTAGTGGGGTAAAGAATCTCCTATATAGTTTGTCCAAAACTGCCAATTTAAAACTTAATGCTTGGTCATGTAATCTAGTCTTCCTGAGCACAAGAACCAATGTTAATTGTTCTCAAGATGCTGAAATCTTGAGATCTCTCCAATTTGACAAGATGATGTGCCTGGCCCAGAGTAGGTGAGTATCAATCTAGGGATATTATCTTTCTTTCTCTCTTTTACTTTAAGAACTCTCAAGGAGCTGATAAGACATGAGCCTCTTTCATGGGTATATATTCCATTCCGATGCTCGTGGCCTTTCTGCTTCAGTTCTTCCAAACCCAACTTCAGCGTCACTTCTTCCTAGCTATATTGCACGTTTATTTAAGCCCAAATGAAGCCTTAAAGTAGGATCGACTTGTGTCTCTCGTTTGTCTATGCTGGCATTCTTCAAATCTACAAGCAGCCTTTTTTGTTCCTCGATAAAAGCCAACAATACCATGATTACCAGTTGTTCCTTTTTATCTGAGTCATGTTATTCTGTTTGGAACTAGTAATAGGAAACAACCGTGAATGTTGCACCAATTCACAGAAGCATGTAGTAGTCTCATTAATCCTATTGATCAGTTGATCTCTGGTTAACATCTACCATGACATGACCTAAAACATGTGGAGTACGTTTCCAAAAGAATTATAATACTTAATTAACACATTATACTTTTAATTCTAATGGACATTCAATTCCATATATTGATAAAAGAAAACGCCTTATTTTATTATGGCACCTTACTTTATCTTCCATATATGGACCAACAAATTAATAAAAAAAGGAAGCACTATGTCAACGATAATATCTTATGTTTTTGTGTTGCCAAAAGAAACACTTTTTTGGTAATCTATCTAATATAGTATTTCCTGTCAACAGCCTTTACTGTTGCCCGATTTGATGATATGCATTTAATCCACCCTTGGCTCTTCTAATTCATACATCAAATGCAATTAGTTAACCAATAAAAAATTTGGCCTTCAACTCCTTTTCTCACTACATGTTGCTAGTTAACATCTTTCCTTACAAGCACTGTTGCCTTCGATCTTTACTTAGAATAGCCTTTAAGAAACTATTCTTCCATGTCCCAGAGGATGATAAACTTCTTGTGGCATTTCGGATCCCTTTGAATGGCTGTGGGTCTGGGACTCGAATGCGTCTGGAATCACCAGGTGAGACATTCGGTTCACGAACCGGAGACCTATCTCCACAGCAAGCTCCTAAATTTAACCCGGTCCGTCACGCTTTGGACAACTTCCTAACTGGCTTGCGTCCTATATATAGTCCTTTTGACTCACCAGTCTTGACATTGCTATTTATCATTCTAATTTAGTTGTGTTCCTTTAGTTGTATTCAACACTATCAACAAATAGACAGATCATCTCCAAGTGCCAAAAAAAACAACTAGGATATCCGTCGACACCATAACAGATTATCATATTGACAGAAAAGTCTTTTCATATAATTAGATTTACTGGAGAAAACGTATTTTGGTAAAAAGTGAACAAAAGGATAAAGTTCTAGACTCAAATATTCATAGAGGGGGCTTCTGGCGATTTTCTTTCTTATCTTATATACATGGGCTATAGAAAGACGATATTATGAATGTAAAATAGTTTAAGCGCTTTTCTGTGACATTTTTCTTAAGATTTTAGATTTTCAGTTCACAGCTTTCTCCTTAAAACAGAAGCTAGTAGGGAAATTAGTATTAATAAACTAACATTCCCTTTGCATATGTAGGGAAAAGTTACTTTTAATGAGTATATTAACATTTGCCTCATATAAGCAAAAAAATAAATTAAGAATGCAATGTTCATGAAAAAAAAAGGTAAAGAACGCATGTGTATAAGGCCCCTATGCTTCTATAATTTGTTTTGAGTGGCATATATGGGATTGTTATAAGATAAGAGAAATAGAGATAAATTCAGGACATGCTAAAAATGCTTTGTGATTCGCGGTCTTCAGAAAGAAATGTTTGAATTGCTTGTAGTATCGGATCCCATTATGTACAAAAACTTAAATTGGTTATATCCTTTTAAGGCTTGTATCACAGTAGGACCTACAAGGTAATTAAGCCTATAAAAACTGAAGATGCATGCATGAAACTAATTTGCAACTGGTGTAGTCTCTGACTTTCTATTGTATCTCCATAGATACTCCTCCCACACTCTTCACTTAACATCAAGATTACGGCTTTCATACTAAGATAGTCTTCTTCTACTAAATACAATCTTTCAATTGGTAAAATATTGCTTAGAATACAACTTGTTCAAATATTAAGTAAACAAGCATATTCATTCCAATAAAGTACAAGTCAGTCAAAGCTCTTAACAGATGAAATGTCACACATCATCATACAGCCATTTAGTGTGAGCTAATGTAAACTTTTCGCAGTTAGGATTTTATACTCTTCAACTCCCCATGTGTGCTTGCTGGTAACTATAATTGTCAGAGATCACGATTATAGTGTTTATAATCTCAATCTTACCTCTTGCAAGGAAAGCTACCCTAATTACTTTAGGGGCTACTTGCGAAGGTAATGCTTTCAGCTGGCGTAAGTATTACTACAGTATTCTAAATACTAATGCATGACTGTATGAGCTAACCTTTGTCCCAGAAGCCTAAGTGGTTTCATAAGTCTGTACATACAATAAGTCCCCTTAGTATGTGCGCAGTGCATCTGTGGGTGACACGCAACATCGTATCATTCGACGGGTCTGAAGCCTGCTAATACAGCAGGCAGGCGGGTTTGAATCATCCGCCCCTATCTTACAGTGTGCCATTTGGATCCGCAGGCCCCACGATGTGCCCAGCATATACCCTTAGATGCATCAGGCGCATATTAAGTTTTCCTTGTGCACAATGTATATTGACATTGAATTGCAACAATACTGTTTTCTCCCTATAATTTGAAAGTACATTCTGTTTGGTCATGGGAACATCTTTAACCAATCTGCACCATTTCGTTTGTAGAAAACATGACATTGGGTGGCGAATTCTCTGGCATATCTTCATCATCAAGGGGGCATGCTCTCTCTCTTCTGTCACCCTCCAAGTCCCTTTCTTCTTCCTCTTGGGGTGATCTATCTTCCATTTCAAGTGCTGCGCTCAGAGAACTCATTGCAGAAAAGCGAGCTGCTGTTCATTCAATGGAGCTATCTTACCAACATAGCAGCTGGCCGCATGCAGAAAATGGTGGGGGGAAGGGCCAGGCATTAATCTCATTTGGTCAGACCCAAGAAGCAGCAGAGTGGAATCAGTTTCATTAGCCTTTCAACTTACTAGCATATGACTTTGGACCTAATCCATTCAACAGACTCTTCTTCTGGTATACTGTCTTCAATTGCAATGAGTAAATCTGAAGAAAATGAAGAGTGAAGAGTGTTTTGAGCTATGGAGGGCACTGGAATGAACTCATGTCATTTAGCATTCCTTATTGTTTCTCCTTATGAATCAGCATTTTCGTATAATTTGTTCTTTAACTAATAAATGCTGATGAAATGAGTTCCATCATTGAAGAACTTGATTATTCCATGTTCTTTGCAATTTAGTTCGACCTCCAGTAAATTGTCTGTTTTGAGTTCTCATGTGAAGAATGCATGTATCCCATGTGCCTGGGTCCTGGCTTTACTTGTGTTAATGATTGCAACGGATTGAAGCTGCATTTTGTATGAAATCATTGAATTTTTCTAACAATGATATCCAAAATGACACCAGTCAACTGTTTTCTACTCATCTTTAGCGCCAATAATACTATGCATAAAAAAATTCACCTTGTAATAGTTAATGAATGGGTTTTATGCATTTGATGATGTCAGTACTCATAATTAGCATATGAACTTATTTTTTGGCAAGAAAATTAATATGTTTTATACTACGGATATGTCATACGTGCAACCTAAGAAATACGGTCTCAATGCATTCTGTATCACTACACTGTAATTTTTTTAATTACTTCCTGCTATTCCCTCCTTTATCTTTCTGTTTAACAACGCATACTACATGTATACTAAGCAAGTATATAAATTACATGTATACTTATAATGAAATATGTATATGTTGTAGATCAAAAGATCTAAGGGTAATTCTATCAAAGAAAGGGAAGAAAGAGTAGGATTAGGCCTAAGAGAGAGTAACATTAAACTACTCTAAATAATTAAAATTTTCATTGATCAATCATAATGAATTAGGAAAAACCCTTTACATATTTATAGATTGATCTAAACTATAATCCTAATTGACATATGAGTTTAGTCATACGAATCCAACTAATGAAATAAAGCAATAACTTATTAAGAATTCTAATTAAAGTAAGAAACTAATAAGAGATCTTAACATAATTAAATTGGTAGACCCTACCCCTAAGCTGGGTTATAACATTCCACCAACGCTTCCGCATCACCTCGTCCACGAGGTGGTCGTTGCTTCTTTTGACAGATGTGAGGATAAGCATGAAGGGCAATCATAGTCAATAGTTGAAGTTGGGCCCACCATTGCTTCACTTGAGATGAGAATTTAACAATCTTGACAAGCAAACTTGGGCCTTATGACAAATGAGCTATCGAGAGTGTGACAGGAAGAAAGCATTGAACCAAGAATGGGCCACACAAGACCCTTCAACAAAAAAAATTTTAAAGAGTGTTGAACTAACCCAAGCAATAGATAAGTCTGGAACCAAGCCAGCCTGGTGCATCTTGGACCAAAACAATAGAAACACCTGCTCGCCTTCCCCGTGGAAGATCGTGGCTTCTTACAGGAGCGGCGGAGGCGGAATCACAAGCGGAGACCCATGCGGCATCAGTGATTGAGAAAGTGGTAGCTTTGGCGGCAGTGCTACAAGTGGCAGATCTGAACATGGCAGCTTTGGGGAGTTGAAGTGCGCCCCGACGGACATGAAGGTGGCGGCTTGGGGGTGGTGGGGGCAGGACAGAGACCCCCATCAACGGATCTGGAGCCACCCTACTTCCACTATGGTTGATTGGAAATTCGTCAGAAGAAGGCGACAGCTTTGGCGGAGGTAGGCCAGAGGTCACAGTCGTCAGACTTATCGTCTTCGTGACTAGAAGAATTCCTCTGGGGTCGAGTGAGAACCTTTTAGGCGGTGAAAAGAGAGACCTTGGTGCAGGCCGAGGCAGGGTTGAAGTTAGAAGTTTTGGCAGGGGCAGAGCCGACAAGTCAGAGGTTGCCATCTCGGGAATGACGGTCTCAATTGGCACATCTCGGGAATGACCGGAAAAGAAGACGGTGAAAGGCAATTTTCAACGATCGAAATAGCTATGGCTGCTTTCGCCATAGGATCAAGGTCATCAAAGACAATGTCTCTGCCATGTTTTGGCACAGTTCATTGAAGACAACGAATGTTAGAAGTGGTGGAATGGCGGACATGAAAAGAACCAACTGTGAACTTTTGGAGATGCGCGAGAGAAGAAAACTGTTGTTGCATGAAGTGTCCATTGCTGGCCATTCTAAGTCCTGCACTACACTCCCATGGGATTCGGCGTTTGCAAAGTATCCAACACAGAATCAGTTGTGTCGACTGAAGGCGAACACTAGAATGATCGGATGACTCGACAGCTAATACGAACAGTGGATCATCTTCTTGCTGTTGTGAACTGTCCGACAAGTTTGGCCTGCAAAAGAGCATCTTTAAGGAGTCTTGTTGTTCAACAAAGAGTTGCTCAATCTCTTCTTTCAATGTTGCCAAAGAAATTTCGTAATCCCATGGCAGAAGCACGGGAGGGTGGGAAGGGGTGCACGTTTTCAGAATCGCCTCTGTACCAATGTTGTAGATCAATTGATCTAAGGGTAATTCCATTGAAGAAAGAGAAGAAAGAGTATGATTAGGGCTAAGAGAGACTGACATTAAACTACTCTAAATAACTATAATTTTCATTGATCAAGCATAATGAATTAAGAAAAACCTTTTACAGATTTATAGACTCTAAATTATAATCCTAATTGACATAGAAGTCTAGTCCTACGAATCCAAGTAATGAAGGAAAATAATAACTTATTAAGAATTCTAATTAGAGTAGGAAGCTAATAAGATATTCTAACATAATTAAATCTGTAACACCTGGCCGTTGGTAAGGCCAGGTGTATTGCTGTGGAGAACATGTGTTCGACAGTGGGTAAGATGAGTAGCAAGTGGAGGGGGTTAGGAGTTAAGGAAGGCAGAAGGCAGAGGTTAAGCTCCAGCAAAGCCGTCTAGCTCAGTTGGGTGGTGGGAGCATTGTGGGCAAGCAGCAGCGGAGGAGGTAGGTGCTGGGCCGACCTCTAACAACCTCCGGCGATTTCCGGCAGCCTTTGACGACCTCCAGTGTCCACTCCGGCGACTGGTTTAAAAGAGAGGAACGATGGGTGTATAGTAGGGAGGTGACAGCTCCGGTAACCTCCGGCGGACGGCGATTCATCAACAGCGCGCATGCAAGGTTGGATTTCGTCTCTCAACCATCTAATTTGTGTTTTGATTGGAATGCAAGTTAAAGATTTGGAAAGGCTGCCATTAATGGTGGATTTTGGTGAGGAGGAAGATGGGCAATGGCGGAGTCATACTGACGGCCTAGAGGCCGCCTGTGTAGAGGTAAAGCTGTCGCCTGAAACCGCGAGGTGGTGACGGTGGCGGTGAGTAACAACCACCCATTGCACACATTTACTATGTTATTGCAACACAGGGAGGAAAAAATATCAGAGGAGGTTGGGCCGGCGGCCCAATAGTCACCGGGAGTCAGCGAAATCTCCGCTAGACCCCCACCGGCCAGAAGTGACCGACGCGGCAGTGGCGGCGGCCGAAAGGCACCGCCTTGCCACTGCCATTTGCCTTTTTCGATCAGTCGATCTCGGTCGGAAGGAGGAAAGGAGGAGGGGAGTTGGATCACCGAGAGCGGGTCGCCGAATCGACCGGCCCGCCAGCCGCAGCGGCGGTGGCAGCGGCAAGCAGAGCTTGCTGCCGCCATGTCCGATCGTCTGCCTGAGGAAGACGATCGGTCCGGTTCGAGCACATGCCGAACCGGACCGTTCCATTACCAAACCAAACCAGTTCGGTTTAGAGTCTGACCCAAACCCGGTTCATGCCTAGACCAAACCCGGTCCGATTTACCTTCAAAATCGGTCTGGTCCATCTTCAAACCGAACCCGGTCCACCTTCTGACCGAACCCGGTTCATAAGCCGATTTAGATTTTGAACTGCCGGTGGACCTCAACCGACAGTTAAAACTGCCCACAACTGACGGTGAAGCTTGACTGTCTGTGTAATTAAATGCAGTATGGTACATACAGAGCCAGAATGGTACATAAGCTCTTTTTAGTAATTTTGGGCTGTTTAATAAATAATTTCAAGCCCTAATTGGTGTGTTATTGGTATGTGTGTGATGTTACTGTATTAAGGGCATTAGTCCCTTATTCTATGCTGACTGATAGCTAAGGACTTGAATGGTAAAGAAAAACCCGACTAATAAACCTAGATGGTTTAGAGACATAATCATTTTATGAAAGATAATAAAATGATGACTTGAGGGCCGAGCTTGAGGGTTGGGAAGAACCTAATCAAGATAAAGACTAAAATGCCTTGGGATTGGGAGTCAGTGTATGAGTGTGAGTGACTTCCGATCAAGCGACCGAATGACTATTAAGTCAAAGGTCAGGCTATCTGTTGAGCTATTAAGCCAACAGTTGTGAATGGTATGTTATAGGTTCATACTAGTAATACTGTGATACCTATTAAGGATCACAAGGTATAGATTGGGGTGGTGTTGCATCTTCCGACTGGTAGAAGCTCTGCCGTCTGTATCTCTTTATGGATTTTAGAGAGCATTCACATCTTCCGACTGGTGGAAGCTCTGTGTCATGGTACCTAATAAGGATCAACTTCTATTGGCCAGACTTAAGCTGCTATATCTTTCTATGGATTTTAGAGAGAGCATTTACATGTTATTTTGGCCCATGTTTGCATCTTTCTATGGATTTTAGAGAGAGCATTATATATTCTATTGGCCAGGCTTAAGCTGTTACTTCTTCTCTATGGATTTTAGAGAGAGCTTTTGCATCTTCCGACCGGTGGAAGCTCTGCACACATCCTGAGCCTTGGTTGCCAGGTGGTTTACTGTGCACAACATTGGAGACGTTAGCATCCTAGAAGGCTGCGTTTCCCAACCCACATCGAGTCTAGGAGCTGATGTGGAGCCAGACCCTTCCGACGGTTATACCTTTTAAGATAAGGAATGGGCGAGGCAGTCACCCTTGAGGGATTCAGGGCGTGCCGTGATTACCGGTATTAACCGGAGTGATAGTCACGGTGTTTTTGTGCTGTCTGTCATGTAGGTATGACATTTAGTGAGTCTGTCTTTATGGGACAAAGACTTAATTATTGAACTTGAACTTAGGAAGCAATAAAAGATTTTGCTTGAAAGATTAATAAAAGAATCAAGTGGAACTCTGTAATAGGCTGCATAAGATATTAATGCAATTATTGGTGTGTTGATTTTGATATGATGATTGGGTTACGGTATCCCACTGAGTATTTTTATACTCAGCATCCTTATGTGATGTAGGTGCTGTTGTGGAAGATTGACTTCACGTGGCACTTGGGAGCCTGGTGGTGAGGACGTTCAGATTTCTTAGTATATCTCCTGCTCCAGGTTTGTTCTAGACTTTGTATTAAGGCGTGAGCGCCAACTATTTCTAGTTTATTTTGAGATAGATGACAGACTTGCACTTAGAGGACTTGCGTTGGTTTAATCGACTTTACATCTTGTAATACTATATGTATACATGGTTTTATATCCATATTTATGAACCTCAGTTATCACGGCCTAGATGCTTAGTCGAAAAATTTTCAACTCATGATTTATAGTATAGAGGAGTAATCCTCTGGTTTTCCGCTACTACTCTGATTTAAAAATAGTTTTAAAAACCCAGGCCGTGACAAAATTGGTGGACCCTACCCCTAAGCCTGGTCATAATAGTATACATGTAGTATACTACATGTAATTTGTATGCTTGCTTAGTATACTGGTGTATGCTTTTCATAGTGTAATATTAATATCGAAAATAAAAGTTATATATGAACATCGTTTACTTTTCAATGGTTAGAATTTGTTTTCCTATATTACCATATTTTTAGTTATAATCAAATAAGTTTTCTCCTGAATGAGAGCATTTTACGTGTGACCTGGCACCAAATACGGGTTTCTCATATTACCCGGAATCACTTTCTTTCTTCCATATGACCCAGAAAGTACCCAAAATGCCCTTAGGTTTAGGTATAAGCCACCCACTCTTCGTTTTTCCATATTACCTGGAATGGGAGCGAGTACCCGGAGAAGCTGCCGTTAGTTGATCTACACATGAAATATGCATTTTATTATCTCCTAAACTTATGATTATGCTAGTGTTTGATTAGAATAACTACTACTTTAATATAGTTTTTGGTTTTTGTAGGAAACAAGAGTAATACACAGAAATGAGGTGAAAAGCAACTCGAATGGTTAAATCATCACAACTTCGTATACAAATGTTGGATTGGACTTATTTAATCTCATGTTAAAGTTCAAGAAGTCAGCTTTCCAACGCCACCAACCACGCACAATTCGGAGTTCGGGACAGAAAGTTATAGCCATTTGAAGTTTATGAACAGTAACTACGATCGATCGGCGATCAATGCGATCGATCGCTAGAGCCGTAAAAGCAGTATATTGAAGGAAACGATCGATCGGCATAAAAACGATCGATCGCATCTACTGGAATTTTTCAATCGCGCAAGACAGTAACTATGATCGATCGGTATCATACGGCGTCGATCGGCAAGCGATCGATCGGAGGAAAATAACGAAGGAATAGCGATCGATCGGACAGCGAACGATTGTCAATACGGAGCAATCAATCGCCGTATACGGAAAACCGAAATAAGACCTATTTTGACTTCGATTTGGAAGGGGACTTCGTGGTTTCTCTTCACTATTATAAATAGGCCTTATGGGAGAACGTATTGGGCATCACATATTCATCCCTTGGAGAATCTAGAGCATTATTGGAGGCTAGAGCAAAAGGAAGAAGAAGATGATGAAGATGAAGATGATGGATTCTCTTCCCATGCTTAGCTAAACACCTTTCCAAGGCATAGATGAAGCCCAATAATCTGGTTGTGTAGTTTCTTTTCTCTCATCTTATGTTTTTACTCTAGTTGGTGTATGGATTTTATTGTGTAATCACCGTTAATTCAATAAAGATTTGTTCTTTATACTCGAGAGAGACAAGAGTGAATTCTTGTGAGTTTCAATCCGAAGAATACTTGCGTATTCGAGAGGAACGTGAGTAGACTGAGGTGTTATATATCAATAAAATTTCATTGGTTTATACTCGAGAGAGATAGATCACAATTCCATGTTTTAATTGTTTTATGTGTTACATCCGAGAGGAGAGCACTATATTTTGAGTTGACAAGTGTATGTCCGAGAGGAATATGCTAGCCAATTGGAAATCTCTATTCAAAAGAGAGAGAGAGACGATACACTAGTTATTGTGGTGGATTCGAAGCCTTGGTCTTCTCCACATTGATTAAAACTCAGCTTAGTAGTTAAAGTTCATAGCTTTATTTAGATTAAACAAAAACTGCAACTTTCTTCTCTTGAATTTGGTAAAAGATTAATCCGTCCCTGAGGTTCGACAACCCTTTAATACTCACCGTAGTACAATTGCCTTGTGCACTTGCAAGGGTTTTAATTTTAAACGATCAAGTTTTTGGCGCCGTTGCCGGGGACGGCACAATAGTTTACCAGATTCTTAGCATAATTAGTTTTAGAGTAGTTTAGTGAGTCTTAACTTAGATTATTCGTCAGTAGCTTAATTTGTGTTTTGCTTTCTTTAACAAGGTTAAGAGAGGACGTAGAATTCTCGCCAACGTGGAAGGGCCACCCCTTCCCCTAGTTTGCATTCTCTTATCCTTCCCTTTTTAGATTAATTTGTGTGTTTGGTGTTTTTCTTTTGTTTCTGTGACTGCATGTTGTGCTAGTTGTGGTTATTAGGACTGCTAGTTGTTGATATCTAGGACTGATGATTGCTAGTTGTGGATATCTAGGGTTGATTTTCTGATTTGTGGATGTGTGATATTTTGGTTCGATTGATGAATGCATGGTGAAGAAATGTCTTCACCTTTCTATGGATTTAGCCATGAGAACCCATATAGGAGCTTTAATGATTATTGTTCTTCACACACACCTAATCCCCTTCCTTATGAAATGCCCTACCACCTACGTCCCTTATATGCTAATACTTATAACCGTGGTTGGGATAATCACTCTAATTTTGGGAGTGGCACATCTTCCCTAAAATACACAACTCCTTATATGTCAGAACCATGTGCCCTCTGTTTAAGTCCCATTCACACCCCAGTGGAGTGCCCTTTGGCCCATGAGTACCCTGATTTTATAAGAAAATATGTGAATGAGGCCCAAGGTCTTCATAGGTTGGAGGATCATCCTAACAACCCTTGGGAGCAACCCAACCCTGGGCCCACTCTTCATGAGGCCCTTAGACAAGATTTTCTAAGTCAACAACTACCTTACCAACCAGCCTCTAATCCTCAGTTTGGCCAAACCAATAAGAAACCATCCCTAGAAGATCAAATGAGCCAAATACTAGCCACCCAATCCACTCTCCTCTCAGATTTTAGTGCGCTGGAAGACAAGATGGACACTATGATAGACACCAAATATAGAGAGCTGACAGGTGAGCTGACAGGTGAGCTGTCATCTTCGCGGCAAAAAGTGGGAAAACGAGCGGGAAAGATCGGGTATTGGAAAACAACTTCAACGGAGGCAACATACATCGAAAAACTCGTAGGTGAAGTTCAAATACGACGATTTTTATCATGAAAGTTGGTTCCAGAGAAGAAAGTTGAAAACTTAGCAAGTTTTCAACTATTGTTACAGTCGTGTCGTCGACAACACGACTATAACAATAGTTGTGTTTGATGAAACACGACTCATAGACGTTGCTTTTCACTCATATACGGTTTTCAATATATCGTGTCTCACGGTTTTTTAACTTATTTCGGTATTTTAATGGCAGTTACGGATGGAGAAGATAGTTCTTTGTTTACACTACGATGGAGTTTTTACAAATTCTGATAAGTACGTGGGCGGGAAACGGAAGCTCCTGCCTATAGATACACGAGTAAAGTACCTGGAACTGTTGCAGCAAGTGGAAGAAAGATTACCGCTTAAGTCTACATCTGGTACATTAACTTTGTCATATCGTGTTGACTCTGAATACACATTTCTCCCTGAAGACGATAAAGATGTGGAGACAATATTTATACTTCACAAGAGCAAGCAAGGCACAAATGGACTACTCCGCCTGTACGTGGAGTGGACTTCTACGGGCAATAACATGGAGACTTCGACTCTCAATAAGGAAATAAATGCCAATGTAAATAAGGAGGAGGAGAGGCTACCAGAGGCAGAAGTGAGGCCGGCTAGTAAGACACTGACGGAGAGGCCGTCCAGCCCGGGCAATAAGACACCCGCATCAGCAGTCGAAGGAGGAAGAGATGGAGACTATGCGAGGTGAGATTTCTAAGGCGCGAATACAGGCAAGTCGTGTGCTATTATAGTCGACTATAATAGTACACGACTAAAAATTTTGTCGTGCCATATGCAACACGACTATATACATAGTCGTGTTTCATAGTACACGACTACAAATCAATTCGTGTTACATAAGACACGACTTCACTACGTGCTATCGTTTTCTCAAGTCCATTCATACATCTTTTTTCCCGCAGTTTGGGAGATGGAGAAGAAGGTGAAGATGAAGAAGAAGATGAAGATGAAGATGAAGATTCCAGTCCAGATGAAGAAGAATTGTTGGATGAAGGTGAATTACCGTGGTCTGCAGATGAGTGGGATGAGCCTCTTACAGTACCACATTTCAGCCAGCCAGATCACACGGGAACATCGACTTCTAGAGGTCCCACGGCAGGAGACACATGTAAAGGGAAATCTGTCGCGTCGGAGGACGATGAGTATCTCAATATTGAGGGTGATGGTGGTTGGGATTGGGGTACCTATTCTGCACAGGCCGGTCCTTCAAAACATTGTGAAGAGGAGACGATGTTGACCGGAAGTTTGCAAGCAGAAGACTACGAGGCACAACTTACCTTATGGGCTAGATTCTAAAGCGTCAAGCAGTTCAAGATGGTTCTAACTGATCTGGCAATCAAGAGGAAGTTCATGTTCAAAGTAGCGGATGAGAGCAAGGACACATTCGCTGCAACGTGCAAGGTTTCGGGGTGCAAGTGGCACATACGAGCGTCGAACAGACTTGATGGAGTCAGCGTAACAAGGAGGGAAGAACGGCATACATATGACACTTCTCTAAGTTCGAAAGATCATCCATTGGCTTCTCACCTCTGGATTGCGAGGAAGTGTCATGGCCTCCATAAGGATTCAAACTCCATAAAAATCTCAAATATCCAACAATACATTGAGAAGCATTGGGGCGTGACAGTCAACTATAAAAGGGCATGGAGGGCGAAAGAGAATTGATCCGATTGATCGATGGCAACCCTGAAGACGCATATCGTATTTTGCCACATTACGGAAGAGAATTAGAGCGGTCTAACGCAGGTACACATGTGGTCATAGAAAGATCAGCTGATATACCTGATATCCCAATTGAGTTAGCCGGCTACGACTTCAGACGTGTGTTTTGGATGTTCGGCCCGGTCGCAAGAGCATTCCGAAGAACACTGAGACCGTTGCTCACGCTTGATGGAACATTCCTAAAAGGAAAGTACCCTGGAGTATTAATGGTTGCTACAACAATCGACGGCAATCAACAATTAATGTGTCTTGCATATGCAATTGTCGATAAAGAGAATATCAAAACGTGGTAAGTATAGAAGCAGGAAAGATGACTATTCTAATAGTCGTGTTTTGGACGACACGACTGGGCACACATTCGTGTCTTCGAAAACACGACTACTCATACAGTCGTGTTTTATTTATACACGACCTTGTAACAACCTGAAGTATTCTGTGTTTAATATGTTTGTCTCTCACTTGTACAGGATGTGGTTACTCACCTTACTAAAATGTTTTCTCTTTACGGACCCCCCCGGCCTCCCTGGACACTATTGTCTCTGATAGACAGAAGGGCCTTCTGAGAGCGGTCGCCGATGTCTTTCCCGAGGCCCACCATGGGTTTTGCCTAAGGCATATGGCCGCAAATATGCTTAATACTTGGAAGGACAAGTACCTGAAGGAACTTTTATTCCGAGCTGCAAAATGCTTCAGGAGACCAGAATTCGATGCAACCATGGAGAAGATGAAGGAACACAATGTGGCGGCCTGGAAATATGTTGACAATATTCCGAAAACACATTGGGCGAATGTAGAATATCCGGGTAAAAGGTACGGCACTGTCACGTCAAACGCATCAGAAAGTGTAAATAATATGCTTCTAAAGGCAAGGTTTTGGCCAATAACTCGGTTGATCGAGCAAACGAGGGCGACCACAAGCGTCCATTTTCAGAGATGCCGAATAGAAGCAAATGGGCTACCGACTCCGTTAACAAAATATGCACAGAATCATATCAATCAGATGAGGAATCAGAGTGCTGGAACAGTTCGAGTTCAACCGCTATCATTACGGCAGTTTGAAGTGACATCTTTATACCATGTGGTAAGCATAAATTCATTTTCTATAAGATACGACTATAACAAAGTCGTGTCGACGAATACACGACTACTCATACAGTCGTGTCGTCGCATGCACGACTCGTCATACAGTCGTGTCTTCGACGACACGAGTATTCTTGGAAGACACTGATGTTGTTCATGTTTTCGCATCAGGATGTTGTTGACCTTACGAATAGAACCTGCACATGTAGCTTCTTCCAGAGCATGGGACTTCCATGCAAGCACGCCATGGCATGTATTGATGAGAGGAGTCTGGAAGCGGTAGAATATTGTGAGAAGTGGTACTGTGCAAGTACGTACCGCAGCACGTACGAAGAAGTAGTCTTTCCTACTTTAGACAGAAGTCAGTGGGGGAATTACGGGGTTTTATTTAAATGCGAACCGCCCATGGTTGAAGCTCCAAAGAAGGGCAGGAGAAAGACAAAGAGAATTGAGTCACAGCCCGAGCCACCTGCAAGGACACGTTCGAAATGTGGGAATTGTCGTGAAGCTGGTCACAACCGTACAAAGTGCACCAACAGCCCGGTTCCGAAAGAAAATCGGACGCGCAGGAAACGAACACTGCCGCAACAAGGCAAACTGACTACGAACGAGACATCGCATGTACGCCGCTCCGGCTTACCTCAGCCCCCACCATTCTTCACTTAGGATGTAGTCAAATTCTTGTATAACGCATATTAACTTCTACCGAAATGTACGCCTGTAAAGATAAAGAAAATCAGAAACGAAAAACAATGTTTCGAGTTTTAATGCATCATCCGTTTATTCCATTATACCCGAATATTACATTACACGACTATCTATACTGTCGTGTATTGTGAAACACGACTATTTACAAAGTCGTGTCCGGTAGTATGCGACTATATATAAAGTCGTGTTGCATCAGAGACGATTATATACGTAGTCGTGTTTCATGAAGGCCGTATTCAAAGTCAAAACACGACTATTTTGTCTACATCTGGTATGCGTCAAAAAAAGAATTCGAATTATTTGAAAGAGAACTATACAACAAGGTGTCAAAAATGAATTCGAATTATTTGAAAGAGTACGGTATTTACAGCAAAGAAGCTTTGTACAATAAAATAATGTGAATAAAATGAATATGAATTTATTCTTTATCCGGAAGCCGCATAAAACCCGCAACTGTGACGACATCTTTTGTGACTTGGCCGGAATCGTCGTCAAACTCGCTGTTAATAACCCCCCGAATCAAGGTTGAAGTGATGACTGGTCACCAAAGTCGTGTAATTGTCGACTGATCAAACTCCGGTGGGTTGACATTGGATGCCAAGTGCGCGACGTACATCATGATGAAGATGCCACAGTCTTTCGAATTCTGTTGCCACGGCGCTTTGGCTATTTGAGTCATCTTCCAGTCTAGCAAACCAAACCACCCCAGCTTGCCTGCCATCACAACGTTCATGAACTGCGTGAATTTGTCAGCAGCTTTTCTGTGATGCGGATATAATTGGGATCTGCCAGACAGCGGGTTGTAGAAGCGCCATACACAGTGCGAGAAATGTACATACACGAGGCAGAAGTGGGAGCCAGTGCGGATTGGGAAAAATGCATAGAACATGTTTCTATTCAAGCCGTCGAGCATCCTCCTGAGCTTTTTAACCAATTTGGCATTATTTCCTCCTTCCTGGTGCTCCTACGAAATCGCAAGAGAGTTAGACAACGATGCTCGTAATATCATACTTAATTACTTATCACTCTTTATGCAGGGAACACTTACGTTGTCGAATATCTCTTTGAATGCGTGGCAACCAAAAAATGCCCACGGATATTCATCCAGTTTCTGTCATTGCGCTGCCTCAACAGACTTAAAAACGCATCTATAACCTATGGAAAAACATCCACAGGAGTCATAACACTCGAAGTAAGGCAATACACAACTTCTAGTTAAAAGTCGATTATTGTATATACGATTTTCATGATAGTCGTGTCGTCGATAGACACGACTATGCGTATAGTCGTGTGTTGCAAAGACACGACTACGCGCAAAGTCGTGTCTTCGAATACCGACTTTACGTCAACAAAAACATATGAGGAGCATAGGTTTACTTACATTGGTGTTTATTTCTGTTGTTTGTAGGAGGGATACATAGTCGTCATCACATAGCGTTGGGATTGGATAAGCCTTCCTCGGATTGGCGATCCATCCATCTATTGCCACTCTATCCTGCTCTAACAATACCCCCATGTCGAAGCATAACTCCAAATCGGCATAGTTGTCGGGGAGTGCAATTACAGACTTACACTTTTGAGGGGTTAGGAGGACATCGACGTCAATAGGCTGGGATGCGGTTAAGCCAGTGCCCTCCGCCACCTCCTCCTCCTCCTTCGCCTCCTCCTCCTCAGCCTCCTCTTCCTTCACCTCCTCCGTCTTCTCCTCCTCCATCGCCTCTTCGTCGACCTGCACCTCCTCCACCTTCCCCTCCTCCTCCTTCGGCTCCTCCTCCTTCCCCTCTTCCTCCTTCGGCTCCTCCTCCTTCCCCTCCTCCTCCTTCAGCTCCTTCTCCAGAACATCCGCCTTCACTCCTCCTCGACATCCCCATCCTTCACATCCTCCTTCACCTCCTCCTTGACGGTTTCAATATCCGACTGCTGTAAGGAAGAGATGACCTCATCGATGATAGAGGTCGCTTGTCGATCGGATATGGTTTGTTCGGAGTCGGCTTTCGGCTGAGGGGACCTATTCCTTCTTTCCTGCTCCTCCGCCATTCTCCGTATATGGTCATCTTCCCGAATCCTCTGCAATTCCCTCGCGGAGACAGTCCTCATTCGCTTCCTTACCACTACACCAGGGGGGAATAGGTCCCGTCTGTACGTCGGACGGGACTCGACTTCTGCACGCTCCATACCTTCTTTGAATTCTGGTTGGAGCTTCTTCAAAAACAACTTGGCAGAGGATCTCTTTGTAGCCCGTTCAATCTTGTCTTCCTCATCTGCGCGTTTGATGGGAGCTAAAATGACATTTTACTTATTCGTGTCAGTAGTAGCAGCACGATAAAAAACATAGTCGTGTTGTATGAAACACGATAAACCACATCATCGTGTATCATTAAACACGACAAATATAATAGTCGTGTACCATGGGGCACGAGAAAATAAATAATCGTCTACAACTTACCTTTACCCCATTTCGTCGAATCCATATGTGACTTCTTTGCCAGCTCCTTTGTCCGCATACCAATCAGAGTGTTCTTCTTATGCTCCTTGTCACGGGGCCACTTCTTTGGCTCCATCTGATGCACCGATGACTTCTCTGGCTCCATTTGGGGCCGCTTCTTTGGCTCCATCTGATGCACCGATGACTTCTCTGGCTCCATTTGGGGCTGCTTCTTTGGCTCCATCTGATGCACCGATGACTTCTTTGCCTCCATTTGGGGCCGCTTCTTTGGCTCCTTCGTCGGCTCTTCAGTCATCTCCGGCTTGGGATGCTTGAAGATCTGACCTTCTAACAGCATTGACGTTGAGGCGGCAGAGGCCTTCATAGAGTGGAGAACCTCTCGCAGAGGTCCGACACTCCTTCCCATCTTCTCATACGAAGACAGAGCTATCTCAATTAGTGGCTGTATGCCCTGAAGCGCACCCTCCAATCGCCCCATTGCAGTTGCAGTGAACTGGGCAGCCGTCCTAGAGGAAATGGATGCAGGTTGGTTGGGAGTCCTCTTGATTTTCGGCCTCTCTGGCCTCTGCCGTCGTGGAGGAGGGGCCACTGAGGTTGACGAAGCAAGGAGAGATGCCTCTCCGGCCATGGGGCTGATTACGTCGACGAGTTCCTCCCCTACTTGAAGATTGTGGAACACTCCCGTCCAATAGTCGGCCATACGGTGTTTCTTCTGTGCACCTTTCTTCACCTCTGTAATGAGGGCCCCACTTTCTGGCCACCTTTTCGCCCGTGGGCTGGTAGGGCCCATGACAGGATGGAAGATTGTCGTGTGCTCGAAAAACCAAATCTGCATAGTAAACAGATGAAAACATTATTACAATGCGCGGTTGCCTTAGTCGACTATAAGTTGAACACGAATTGAACTATGGTCGTGTCGTAAACAACACGACTATATACCTAGTCGTGTTCCATCATACACGACTATAAATATAGTCGTGTTGCATAATACACGACTATATATATAGTGGTATTGTATAAGACTTTTTTCCGATCGAAGACTATGAATGCTACATACCTGAAGGACATATGCGGCGCCATTTAGGCATCCACCGCCCAGGCACTCTCCTTGCGATCTCGCACCCACTAGTCTGCTGGTATGGGTTATTCCAGAAACCAACATCTTATGTATAGCCCCAGCCCAATTGTATGACCTCAATCTTGGGAGGTCGTCAATGTAACGGTACAAAGAGGGATGAACCGCTCTAGTGCTGTGTGGAAACAGCACCGTGCAGAAGAGGAGGCAGATGATCATCCTCGCAATGTCCTCCTCTTCCATCTTCAGTTCGCCCGCGCTAAGCTTGTCTATGATTTCCTCAATGTGTGGAATTTCCGCTCTCCTCGCGGCGAAGTACTTTCTGAAGAATTGACCTTCCGGTCGGCGTGTCAAGGAGGGGAGGACCTCAACTCTTTCGCCCTTTGCGGGCAATCTGGTGATAAGCGCAACATCTTCCTCTGTGAAATGTAGCGTCCGACCCTTGATATTGAAGACCTTCGCCGACTCATCCCAGTACCTGACCAAATGGTCGAGGAGGTTCTGAGATACAACTACGTCCTCACCTTAAAAAATGACAGCGAAACCAGCATCTTTGATCACTTGGGCACATCTTTGGTGACGCTGTAGGAGGGCCGCACACTTTTTCATCGCTCCCGGTTGACAACACGTCTTTAGCGCCGGTCGCGCATTATATGTTCTCTTCACTGGTCGGTCCATCAGAGCCTTCCTTTTCCTGCCCCTCTGATTTCGCTGTCGAGGTGCCAAGACAAAATCATGATCCTCCTCCTCTTCCGATGGTATTTCCTCCATAGACTCATCTCTTTTTTTATCCATCTGCAAGGAGTGAGGTATAGTGGTCTGTAGAAAAGTCTCCTCGGTGCAACACGAAAATATAAAAGTCGTGTTGTCGCGTACACGACTAAATAGAAAGTCGTGTATGTTACAGACACGACTTTATAGTTCATAGTAAAAATTTAAAATTCAAATGTCGGACCTTATGAAACTAAAATCAGTAAGGATTGTTGTAACATACAGCAGTTTAGTCGTCTGTATGTGTGTATTTCCTTGCAGGTGCCTTTCACAGTCTTCCTCGCCGTCAACCGAAGCTCAATCGGTCAATCTGCCGGTTGCATGCAGGCGGAGGGAGCCGGGGGGAGCTCAGAAGGTTGAAGATCAGAAATACCGACGTATGCGCTTCAAATCGCCGCCTTTGTCCACTCTCCCTCAGTCGTGCCGTCGAAATCCAGCAGGGGGGGCAACTCGATATCGAGATGGGGGACGCAAATAGGCTCGTCAAAATCCGTGTATTCCGCCGGTTGAATCGCCGCTCGAACTCACCAGTCGCCGGTGACGTCGCCGATGTATATCGCCGGAGAACTTCACACTTTTTTCGTGTTGTACACAACACGCCTCTTCGCACAGTATTAGCACGAAAAAATAGAAGAAAGGGCATTTTGGGTACTTGAAGTCCAGATTCCGGGTCATATGAGATTTCACGGGAAAAACCTGGTAATATGGGAATATCAAAGTTGGCGCCAGGTAATATGGAAAAAACTCCCTGAATGAGGTGCCTTTCATAAACTTGGGCCCCAAAACCCTCCAGTTGAAGAAGTATTTGCCATTCTGTTCCATAGTACTCATATGCTAATAGTCAGCTCATCTGAGGCTTTACACTTTGTTCATGTATTATTGGCTTGATTCTTTTTCCTACAGGCTACATTTAGTACTCCCTGCATCTTACGTTAAGTGCTATAGACATATTGGAAAAGCCTTATTAGGAGGCCTCTCTTATGCTTGTATTGCCTGTAAACGGTTTTTTAGTTTTATTCTATATTGATCCTCTGAATTTCTATGAAGAATTTGCCTTGCAGAGCTTAATATGCCATCTAGTGCTTGTAATAAATTCTCATGCTCTTAAATATCGAATATGATGTAGTAAATGTAGGCTATGGCTGAACTAATGCTTCTTTCTCGCATCGTTTTTCTTAATTTCTTCATTTCTGCTACGATTTTAAGGACCACATGTACAGAAAACATGAAGAATAGTTATCACGATTTTTAATCAAGAATAGATAAAAGGCCTTTCTCTATCTCAGTGGAAGATAACAAGGAAGCATGATTCTTAATCATAAATTTGAGAGAACAATATTCCTATGAGAATTGAATTCGAGTGAAATTGCCCCACCAGGTTTTCTGAAAATTTTGCTAATTGATTTAGTATAAAACTTGGAATCACGACGAATAACGGAGTAGTAAAATTCATGGGAACTACAAGAAACTAATAAACTAAATTTGTTTTCCTCACAAATGAGTCGCCATATGCTCCACAACACTTCTCAAAGAGTCTATAGTTAGCAGAGCAACCCTCAGAGTTTCTTTGTGTTTTTTCTACTGAACACCAGAACTCCATCGATTACATCAAAAAGTTAAACAAGCTTCTAAATACCAGCTAAGAGCAGTAGATTCTGTGTGTGAAATGTAGCTAAAAGTTCAGCCTCCAGCTTGAAGTCTCGTCCTCTAGAATTTGGCAAGCTTTGCAAAAGAAGCAACTACCAATCTAACATATGTGTATCGACCTCGTTCAACATAGTTTCAAGGAAGCTTCCTGAAAATCAGCAAATCCCGCATTCAAATCAACATTAAGCAGCAAAAAACGGTACATGGAAAGGACATAAATTGAATGGTTGTATTAGGACATGGAAGAAACCATCCTAATGACATTTGATCACATTGTTAGCTAAATTGCAACCATAAAAAACCATATGAGAAGCTTCATGGAAGCCACCCCATGAAGGGGTTTTACCAAAACTGGTGTAAATAAAGGAAAATTGAAGTAGCTAATGCCTAATGTTCATACTAATATAAGCAAAAATGAACACTTTCCAAAAATTGACAGGACAGTAATTAGAGGATTTTACCATTCTGATCTGCAGTTCCAATGCTCAGAGCCGTGGATCCAACGGACGAAGTCCGGCGAAGAGGCTAAGACAAGAGGAAGAAGAACATGAAGCATCCTGCTGCCCAGCTTGAAACCATTCTAATGCCATCAAAGGAGAGATCGCCGCGACGGTCACAGACGAGGATTCAGTTGTACCTCCGGATTCAGACGGGTATTCTGCAAGGATTTCTGAGATTATTCCTCCAAATTATATAATCATTTGCATCATTAAGACGACCGCATTTGAAGAACATCAAGGCTGGCTTACTTGATGGCAGATAAAAGCCAGGATATTTAGTCTGGGACTGGCCCTGTGGAGGCTGAAACTTTCTCCTCCGGCGGTTGTGCTCGGCCAACCGCTTCCTGCAGCTCCTCTTCCCTTCGTCGAACTCCGGCAACTCATGGAACCTATCAAAGTTAACATTCAAAAAACAAAAGACTAATTTAGCTTCATCTTCTAAACCAGAGTCCAGAGTCTCCATAGACCTAGCAAATAGAACACATTTGGTCTAACAGGAGTATTAAAAATTTACTTGTCATTTTCAGCAAATCAGAATCTAATAGCTAAAACCCAATAGAAAATAACTACTGATATACATATACAAATAGTAATAATTACTGAAATAATCTAAAATTTTGATAACATCATAAATCATAGAGCTCATTAATCACATGTTCCATAGGAATATATACTTAAAGCCCAAAAATTTAAGCTCAATAAATATGCTAGCTTCACTATCAGAAGCCAATTCTTAAATGTGATGAGCAAACAGAGACATCATACAAAATGCATGAACTAAACAACTATCTTAGTCGCACACATTAATTAAACATATTTACCATAATACAAGGAAGTAACACTAGCATTCTTCTAACTATAGTGTAGAGATTATTACACAGAAACGATTAGCATCCATTAAGCATGAAGTTTGTGAAGAAGAAAGCGATTAACTTCTGAGCTACCTGCTACACTGCTGGCAGAACCGCTTGGTAATGCCGGCGGCCACCACAGAGGCGGCCTTGGAGTGGAACTCGCACACCTTATGGCGCCGGTAATACAGCTTCGCGAGGCTCAGATCAGCAGTGCAGCCCTCGGCCTGGCACCTCGGCAAGTTCTCCAACCGCTGCTTGACGAACCTCGGCCGCTGGAAAAACCCGCCAAACCCAAGGTCGACCTCGCACGGCGGCGGCAACGACGTTAACGTGGGGAAGTACGTCCGGCCGCCCAAGTTGAGCCCAATATGCACTGGCAGGTGATCGGCATTGCCTCCAGCGCAAGCGAGCTCCTCCTCCAGCTTCGGCATAGCCAACCCGGCGGCGGGTAACATCGGAGACTCAAGACAAAGAAGCTCAAGACAGTTTGGTGTAGGGACTTGCTGCTGACTCTGGGGGATATAGAACTGATGGAGAGGTTGATGATGATACACTGGTGAGTTGGAGATCAGAAGCTCCTCATGGTCAGCACCGGTGAGGCAATGGTGATGGTACTGATCTAAGAAGAGGGGCGGCGGCTGGTTGGACACTTGTAGCTTGAGCTCCTCCTCGGGGAGGAAGATGGTGGTAGTAGTACTTGTACTGGGGCTTCCCCATTGATATTGCATTTTTGGGTCAGACAACTCTTCTCCCTGAAACTAAGTCCAGACCTCGAAATAAATGGAAATGGTGAACTGGGTCTGATGGGTTTATGTACTAGTTGTTCTACAATGAACGGAGAGCGGAGAGGATAATGATTAATGATCCTTCTGCTGCTGCTTCAGGTTCTTCTTCTTTTTCTCTGTTTTTGACTTTGTACCAATAGTGATGAGCCAATGAGAAGATGGCTCTTCTTGCTCTGTCTGGCTTTATGTCGGCTTATATGAAGATCTCCAAAGCTTCTTCAGTATCTCTCTTCCCACAAGGCGACAGAGCAGACTGGTGTCGAGATCAAGATTGATTCTCCAATGCAGACACAGTAGAAATGCTCTCTCTTCCTCTCTCTCTCTCTGGATTAAGAACAGATTGAGGAAGAAGGCGGCCGCACAGGCTTTTAGGGAGTCGAGACTGGGAGCTGTTATATGTTATACAAGCTTTTTGCTTTCTGCTAACGTAGATGCAATCTCTTTGTTCAAATCATCTGATTCAATTTTCTTCATGCTACTCAATTGAATTAAGCTTCGTTAATCAAGATAGGAACTAAGTTTTAGTTCATTTTTAGTTGGAGGGGGAACTAAGGTTGACTTCATGCTCAAGTGTGTAAGATGGTGTGATAAGAAAGTTATTACTTGTTGGGCTTTAATCAAATAGGAGAGTGATTGATCATTTAGATTCGGTCTATGAGGATGTCACTAAAATAACCATCAAAATTATTTCGAAATTGGCCACCCACCCGGGATTGATGAATGGGCCTTGTATGCACCGAGAGGATTGGTGGTGGGATGCAGTGCTCTAATAGGGCGGTTGCTCTGCTCCTTCGAGTCAGGTCCTAAGGACTCGTACACCCCTCATTATTATAAAAGAAAAAAAATTCCAACCTATGCTACTTAAAAACATTGATCTTTTTTTGGATTGGTTGTGAAACATTGATTAAAGCGAGGGACTTGCATGGTTTGCATAAGCGGAATATAAAGGATTTGATTCTTTTGTGTTAGGATTTAGGGATTGCTTTTTTGACACGTGAGAAATAGATGGGGGGGAGTAGGAGGATCTCAGGATCGCAAGAGGACGGTTATGAAGATCGTATCTATATGTACGATGTAATTTGCTTATAACAGGTGTCTGCAGCATCTAATGGGGCCCATATGGCGAAAAGGCTGCCATGGACTTTGAACTGGTCTACGAATCTTTGACTGTAGAATAGAAGTAGGAAATTGAATTTGGACAGAAATAGTGGTAATTTAGAGTTTAGGGTTTACCATTCTTGAGGGACCAAAATTTCCTTCGGCCAAACTTAAGACCGACAGCCAATTTGAAAGCTGTTAAACCTAGCAACTTCACCGGAAAGATTGAAGGAATTCAATTTCAAGATGTTTTGAAAAATACCCCATCCATCCTTTTTTAGATGCGAAGACAGTCCTGCTCCCCACGGTCAATTTAAGTGGATTTGGAACCTCTTCCTCCCCCCATTATTTGGTGTTTCCAACATCTAATAAACAAAATCTTTTTTTTTCAGATGAAGCATCTAAAACAAGACACAGGGAGTAGTTTGAAACGCATCCTCTTTTTTTTTTTTCGCTTTGATTACTTGCAACCCACTTTCCTACCCGTGGTAGATTTAATCACTAAATTCTAGCTAAACTGAGTCATGCAATGGCCCCCATTGACGTAGGGGTACTTTAAAACTTGGGCAAACTCAAATCCGCAAACCACTTCCTGTTAAACCGCTGCCTCCATATCCTTCTTTAGGCTGCTAATTCTCAATCGCATTGTGTTACATATCAATCGTAAGTGCCAAAATGTACTACATCTATTGAGTTCTCACTTGGGAGTGGGATGGAGAGTTGGGGGGGTCCATTATGGGAATGGGAATAAAGGAAAATATTTCCTGTTACATTCAATGAATCGATCCACTTTTTTACTATTTATATTAAGATTACTTTCACTTCCTACACACTGAAATTGCATCTACGCTCTGCAGTTCTGGCTATCGTTGCTGCAGCGTGACATGGATACAATTATCAGGAAGGTAACAATACAAGCAAAAAAGTTCATGATGCAGACTATATATTATGAACAATCGATCTGACGATTACCTCAAAGTGCATCTAAAATATATACACAGAACTAACGGACGATTGGCAAGCACATCTGAACAATTTCATTTCAAATAATAACTTAAGCACAGCACAAGCTCATTTATCAGCCACGATTGTTCCCTGTTTCAAAATGCATGTCACTGTTACTTTTAGGAAAAAACTGCCATATTCGAGCATAATGTTGAACACAGAGCAATAGTTTACCTTTCGAGGATAAGTCATTTCTGAGGTGGAGTTTGGCTTTCCTTGTCATGTGATAGAACTGGCATCTTGGAAACAGCTAGCGACGAACTTTGTAGCCCCTCTAAAAGCTGCAGATATGTCAATTGCATATTTATTACTATTTGAAGTTTGAATTCATCAAAGTGCAATAAGTATTACTATTTGAAGTTTGAATTCATCAAAGTACCATCACATGTACTTTGTCTTTCCCTTAATAAGGAAGAAGCAAAAACAGAAAGTTCCATTAAGCAAGAAAGGCTAAAAAATGTGTAAGTAGAGCTGTACCCTAGAGGTAGGCTGAAATCTGCGGTTGGATCTCCGAGGTTCAACAGGGTTCGAAACTACTGGATTATCTTGATCAGTATCATGGCATGAGCTTTTTTCCTCACTTCCTGTTTGTCCAACAGGAGGAAGAAAATTCTTCAAGGGCAAAACATCAGATGTCACCGCAGCCTGAGGGTTTAAAGATAAGTCTACATCAAGTAACTTTTGCGTGCTTGAATTATTTTCTTTTCGATCAGTGGAACCTTTGATATTTGGCATAGAATCTTGAGTAGCTGACCCGGGAGTAAAACCCTTCGACACAGATTTAGTCTTAGTTGTTTGTACCTTTCCAGACCTAGTCACCTTTGGTTTGGAATTGCAAGGCTCCATTCCTCTAGATTCAACTTTAGGAGCATTTCGCCATCCACGGGATGATGGTTGAGGCATCAAGTATTTTGTAAACTTCATTAAGTCAGTTCCCTCAGTAGTCTGAACAGCTGCTTTATCTGCAACATAATGCTTGCTTACATCCATGAACTTTCTCTTCTTTCCTGGCTTGGGAATGCCAAATATAACCTTTGATCCTTCCTTTTGCAACCCAATGCGCTTTATTATGGCAGGATCAGATTTTTTTTCAGCATCCAGAGTTTCACCCATGCTAAATATTTTGTCATTCACAGACAATCTTTGCGACCATGACTCTTCCAGCTTCCTTGAATCCTCCAGTGCCAGATCCTTTGGCACCATGCCCTTCTTCCTATCCTCAGTTTTAGATTCACTTCCAGCATTATCCCTTCCCACCTTCTGTCTTTTATCTTGAGGTGTATCCCCCTAACCACCGAACGTAATATAAGAAACGAGGAAAAGGAAAGAACAATAAGTTCTGCAAAACAGGCATTCAATGGTGAAACTTTATCTAACAAGTATGAAATGATATTTTACAGACCTCACGGGAACAGCTACCCTTTTGTCTTAAACACTCAACCCATTCGCCATCTTTCCACTGAAAAGAGGGCCTTAAACTCCAAGCTCTCACGACAGATGAATCACCTTGAGCTGCACAAGAAATTTCACAATAATATACAACCATTATTACAATGCATGAAATGGAAAAACAAATCTGTATCTGTTTAGCTACCGGAACAGTTGAGCCATCATCATAAAATTTGAGCATGAGTTTTTAAGGAAAGATCATAATCATAATTAAGTAGTGCCTTTTCCCAACAATTTGGGATCGGCGACATGGATCTTACGCCTCCATTCTAGCCTGTTTTGTGTCATCTCTTTTGTAAGAGAAAGCAAAGACAACCGAAGTTAATTTTGTAAGGAAAGATATTTTAGGAAAAAGAAAACCTGAAAACTGAACGGTTAATTTTGTGTCATCTTCTTCATCCTTATGCGTTATACTTGCCTCCCGCCAACTGAAGTTAGCACAAAACCACATCAGAAACTATCTAATGAAAACAACCTGCAATCCGCCTGAAAAAATTATAGATACTCCATAACGGATATGGATGCTGATGCTGCAAAACAACCATAAGATACAAACCTATCACGAAAATAACTGCAACATACAAACATTTAGGGGAAACGATGAGGTCATTGAAAAAAAGCAATCGACCTATGATGAACAGATCTGCTACACATGTAAAATTCTTGAGAACATCAAGTGCCGTCTTAAATATCTAGAGTGACGCATGACAGCATGGCCTCGCAAGGGAAATGGGGAAGAAATGGGAGGAGGGTAGGGTATAAGAAAGCCTTGGATTCCACATCAAGGATTTCTGGAGACCGCACCAGACGGAGGGAAAACTCCAAAAGTACACCAGAAAGCAGCCAGAATCCACCGACCAAAGGAATTCTTTTTCCACAGAGAAACTTATAATAACAACTCAATTCATAAGCTATGGAAATAAACACCAACCTCCGAGACCTCCAAAGGATGGACAAGCAAAATAAACCTGAAATCCTAACAAATAAAGAAACCTAAGAAAACACAAATTCTTAATTAGCTAAGATTCCTAAGTAAAAGAAAGGTCAATTTGTAACATCTGCATCAATAGTTGGAACCCACAATCTCTGTCCTCATTATAGAGGAGCTATGAAAACCTTACAGTGTAAATGACATATGCTAAACAGATGAGTGCACAAATGAAAACTACAAGTTGCCGAAGACAAAGGTACATCAAGCAAAGTAGAATGCAGATAAGAAAATCATTGAAAAACCTTTTGATGACACCAGAGAGAATAATATCTATCATCTTATTCATCCTGTAAGGAGAGGAAGATCATCATGTGGAATATAAATTATTATAACAGGCACGGAGTTGTACTTGATAAAAATACATGTTAAGGAAAATAGTCATGCAATTCAGAATGCTGATCCAGAGGTCAGGATAAGACAGTTATAATAATGAGGGACATGCAAGGGTTCATCCTATAAACAAACACAATAAGTTCCACAAACACAATAAGTTCCATATATCAAGCATACCCGCCATGCATCCATACATCAACCTGGTCTCCTACAGACCATATATGGTTTCCCATGGCTGCTCTTCGCCTCTTTCTGGTTCTTTCATACCTCACGGGAGCTACAACAGGACCAGCAATGCGCAATCTGGGTGGTTCATCACCTTCAGCTTTAAGAGGAATCCACTCTTTTAGACGATCAGTCCCTGAATAAAACAAAAATTCCCAAAGATGCAACAAACAAATGATATCAGCTCTTTAGAGAGAGCAACAGCCCAATGTCTTGTCAAAACTAAAATTACTCAGCATCACGCATTGGCGTTTTTATTCCTACTGTACCTTTGTCTTCACAAAGTTCATCATAGCAGACAAAGGCTTTCTCATCCTTCAGAATGAGTACCTTGGCTGAAAACCAAGTACCTCTAAAACCATCCTCATTGGAAAGAACCTAAATATCAGGTATAAAATATCTCATGAAGCATGCAATCCAGTAGCATAAGCATTTACTGTTTATGAAGTATGATAAATTATACAAAAATAATAAAAGGCAGATCTCACACCTCAACAATAGATCCTTCTGTAATGTCACTCTGTTTCTGATCATTTGAGAGTTGAATTTTTCGACCTTCATCATTTTGATCAGCCAAAAGTGCTGGTGCTTCCAATCTAACTTCTAAATCAGTAAAAAGTGGATTCTCAAGGCTAGATTCCTCACGTCTTTGTTGCCTCCCCAAATTTTTATCATTCGCAAGATAACTTTTTCGCATTCCAACATTTTCCCCCAAAAGTGAGGAAACTTGACATGCGGCCGGTTCCTTCCCTCCATCTACTATTTCTTGGAAATCTTTCTTATTCAAGGAATCCCCATAAGCATGTTTTCCAGTAGCAACAATCTCATCTTCATTACTTAAATTTGACTGCTCAACCCTCTGCCCCACAGGAACTTGTTTAAGTCTCCAGTATCCCTCTGGACCTGCTTCTAATAATTCACTCAGTTTCAGAGGCACAGGATCACCCATTGCAACAATAGTTCCAGCTTGTGCAACAGACTCTGCTGCCAATTCAGCAGCTTTCACAATTGCATCCAAATTCTCTGCCCGTTTTGCAGCAGCACAAGCAGCTTCAACCCTCTTTCTAGCAGCCTCCCTAGCAGCAACAATAATAGAGGGTGAACAATCAGCTCTCTCTTTGCATTTCAAGCTTGATTCAAGTACAGGATTTCCCAATTTTATAGCCTCATCAGCCATTAATTTGGCCCGAAAAGCAGCATCTGAAGCAATCTTCGCAGCAGCAGCAGCTGCCTTAGCAACAGCTGCTGCCGCCGCTGCAGCAACAGCAGCAGAAGCCAGTTCTGCTTCAATTTCCGAAACTAATCCAGAATTTTTCTGGATGGATAGCTGATTCCATATGTTCTGGCAATGTCTAACAGCAGAAGTTGCAATAGAAGCTGCATCTTCTTCTTGTAGCTTAGTGTGTGAAATAGAAGCTACACCCTCTGCATGTAGCTTAGTCAGTTCAATTCTGCTGGATGTCTCAGCAGCCATTACAGCTTTCTGCCCGTCCTTACCAGGTGGGTCAATCTGGAAGTTGGTGGACGAGTAATTGGGAGAACCCGTCATCAAAAAACTGCTTGCAGAAAGTATAGAGGAAGCAGGTATAGGTACTGATGGAACTGCAGCAGCTGACGTCATAGATTTAGATGCAACATTATGAATAGAAGTCACCTCTTTCGGAGATTGACTAACTATTTGTGCCTGAATAAATTCTGAAGACGAATTCTTTCTTCTCTTCCTAGATTTTTGGGAAACAATCTTGCTAGATGACAAAGATTGTGTTCTCTTAGTCTCCATTGATGCAGAAGAAGATGCTGAGACATTAATAGGAACAACAGGAGGAGACAAAGTAGTGGAAAGTGTCAGCTGCACACTGGAAGCATTTGGAGTTGACAACTCTCGGACAGGAGTTACTTGAACTGCTTCTGCAATAGAATACGCACTGTACTGTCTTCCAACATCATGTATTGAACTTTGAGGTGGAACATACCAAGGTGAGCTTGAAATAGAGGGCTGAGATAACCAAGGCAATGTATTTCCCATGTACTGCTTCATCTGAGGAGACTGATATGGATGCAAGAGGGAAAGTGAATGGTAGAAGTCCAGAAAAGGACCCCTGGGTGTATTGCTGGGCAATGCATCCTGAGACATAAAGGTGTTACTCCGTAGTGGGGAAGACAGAGTCATGGAAGAGCTCACCATATTTGGTGGCAAAGTACTCTTGTTACAAGCTTGACTGGCAGGAGTCTTATTCTGTATGGAATCACACCTGATTACTTGTTCAGATACCTCACTTCCTGTCGGAAGCAAATTAAACAATTTAGTAAAAACATACTGTAAATTTCAAACAGAAGAAAAAAATCACCAAAACATATACCTGTATGAGAGGTCAAAGGACTGTTTAACCTTTCAACAGCAATTCGCCATGTATTCTCCCATATATTCCTACCCCCATCTGTTAAATCAACATCATCAATAAAATGAAGCCGCTTTACAATAGTATGACCTAGTAGAACTGAAATATGCATATATAAGAGTGCACAAACCCTGGCTGGAGTCGCTAAAAGCAGTTACCATACAAGCTTCATCAGGTGTTGTGCCTTGACTGTAAATTTAAAAGAAAATATAGAGACCCCTTATTAGTCAATCATTAATGAACATCAACAAATTCTCTGGACAAAAAGAGAACCAAGCCCAAACAAAAATAAAGAAAGAGAAACTGAGACCTACTCACATCAGCGATCCATAAACAAAGATTTGGGCACGCAATTGCACTTGTTGTAAATCTGTAAAAGGCTGGTGAAATAGTGTTGAAGAAAGCAAAGAATTTAAATCAGGCAGATTAGACGACAGAACAGAAGAACCAGATTGCTTTAAAATACTGCTTTCACTGTTGGGAGAAAGCTGTGTCTCTTCTAACCGAACATTCAGATTCATGTTTGCCGCAGAGCTAGAATTAAGGCCACCGATATTACCATCCCTTTCTGCCTTTCTCTTACTATAAGAAGTTTCCTTCGCTGCTACTTTCTCTTTTGTGGCAGCTCCCTTTGCTGACACTTTACGAGATGCTGATTTACGCTTATTCCCAGTGGCCTTTACAGTTCCCACAGGCACATCCTCCTTAGACATTTTGTTACTGCCATGGTCATCTTCTTGCAAGAGCGTCTCATCAGTTTGGCATAAACCAGATGTTTGAAGCCCTTTTTGTGTCTGTAAAAATTAATAGAAATACATATGGAACACAAGAAAATAAAAAATAGAATCTGGAACAAAAGTTTCTACGTGATTAATGAGACTATAACAAAACACCAAACCTGAAGTAATTCAGAAGGCTGTATATTGGAAAATGGCTTCCAACCTTCTTTATTATCCCTTTCAGGAATATCTTTCACCGAAGCAACTTTAAATGTGAAATTTCTATCATCATAAGAAGCATCGTCTGTGCTTGATTTAACTGTATCAGCGTTTCTATCAGTAAGAAAGGATTCCTTTCCTAGGTCAGTTGTGGCAGTCTCGTCTAGTTGGGACTGCTCATTCGAGCTAATTATAGTAGGTGATCCACAATTTGTCTCAAGAATGTTTGATTCCAAAGCAGGGATTACAGGAGATAAATCACCAAAGCTTTCTCCAGAAAGATTTGCCACCTGACCTGCAATATTAATAAGGTAATCAACGATAGCAGATGTCACTCGTAAACTAAAAGGCCCTGTCTTTAAGTGACTAGAATTGCATTTTACAGTTTGGAAAAAAAAGTAAAGAAGACATTCAGTCAGCATATTCTAATACTGGTTACAATTATACTTATCGACCACGAGATACTCTAAATAACACAAACCAAAATCAAACTAACATTTTCTTTAATGTATTGTATAACCATTTTCTTCAATGTAATTACAATGGTAAGGAACCTCATAGGGAACTAAATACAAGTTTGAATCCACATCAGGCACCCACATGGGGCTTGAAATGGGAACTTCGGAAAATGATGCTTCCTGCACTCACCAATAGGGCAAAATGCACTTCGCACAATCATACCAATTATTAATACAAATCACAGAAGACAGAATCATCCCAAACTGAAAAATAACTGCTTAAACGAACTAAGATGATATGCTTGAATCTCTCACCTTGTCTACTTTCAGAAGTAATCGGCACACAATTGTCATTTTTAGGTGATGAAGCACCTTCATTATCTTTCTCAATCTTCTCTATATGTAAAGCTACAGTGTGTGGAGGAATGTCACTGCTGCTTATTTCCTTAGCTACAATAATGCAGAAACATATGCTCTTAAAGTTCCATTTTCAATGTATAAAAGCAGAGCAGATGAGAAATAGAACTCATAGCAACAACTTAGGCGAGGTACCCCTGATTAAATTGCAAAGAAAACATAAGGCCACCTACACAAGATTACCTTCAATCCTTATAGGGCACGCTTCAGAGATATCATTCTCCTTAGTAGCAGAGATATGGAGATTTAAGCATTCATCCATATTCTTGGAATGTTCCTGAGCTGCTGTACGCGCTTGGTGTTCATCATTTCCGTGAGAGTTTATTGATTCTACACCTGAAGCTGTAGACTGCACTACTGTTTCAGATGGAAATTCTGCGTTTCCACTAACCACATGTTCACCAGAATCTACCTCAGAAACTACAGAGCATGGTCTTAAGAAAACTTCAGACACCGATCCTTCTTTTTTATCAACATCAACAGTATTTGATACTAGCAAACATGGCCTTTCGGTTTCCTTCATCACAATGACTACATCCCCACCTTGGTCATTTCCAGTTAGTATTTCATTCCCAACTACACAATTAGTAGATGATGGTAGTGCATCACCTGTGACAACTTCTGAAACTGCCAAGCAATTAAAATCATAATAAGCAATAAAACTGCAACCAAAAAGCAATAACATAGAAATGAACAAGCACCTCAAAAGACCAAATTACCGCTTTAACAGATTACATAATTTACAACTTTCAAAACGAGCACAAAATAAACATACATAACTTCTATAAACTTACTCTATATCCATGAATGTGGTCATTGATCATCACACCCCTATAAGTTGTATTATATGACACTATTTGCGTCCATCTTATATAATAGCATGAGTCAACATATAATTTGTTTAATTGCAACTACAAGAAGTACAAAAGTAGCACCTGTCTCATTCACAACAGTATTTTGAGAAGGCAATCCTTGTATGACTATTGAACTTGTACTGACATTTTGGCCTTGAGAATCAGGATTATCAACCTCATTTTCCCGACAATCTGAATCAGTTAACCTTATCTCGCTTACTTCACATGGTACCTCAATGCAACCTCCTGGTACATCAAATGCAGCTTCAGTAGTACCAATATCATTCTCCACCACTTGATCTACTCCACTAACAGATGCCACATCAGAAGAAAATATAGTAATTGCACTCTTATGGTGTAGTAACTCTTTCATTCCAGATGGAGAAACTCTAATTTCTTCTTTTTGCTCAACAACCTCCAGCGGATTAACAACCTTTTGAGAAGAAATATTTCGTGCATTTTGGTTTTGGGAATCAGGATCATCATTATCATTCTTCCCAGAAGCTGAATCAGTTAACTCATTCTCGCTTACTTCGCATGGTACCTCACAACATACTCCTGGTACATCAAATGCAGCTTGAGGATTACCAGTATCACTCTCAGCTCCTTCAACGATTTCACTTGCAGATGTCACATCAGAAGAAAAAATAGTTATTTCACTCTTACGGTGTTGTATTTCTTTCAATCCAGATGGAGAGACGTTAATTTCTTCCTTTTGCTCCACATTCTCCAGCGAATTAACAACCTTTTCAGAAGAAATAATTCGTGCATTTTGGCCTTGGGATCCAGGATCATCATTATCAATTTCCCCAGAAACTGAATGACGTAACTTTTTCTCGCTTGCTTCACATGGTACCTCAATGCAACCTACTGATACATCCAATGCAGCTTCAGGATTACCAGTATCACTCTCAACCACTTCATCTATTCCCATTACAGAGGTCATATCAGAAGAAAAAATAGTCATTTCACTCTTATGGTGTAGCATCTCTTTCATTCCAGATTGAGAAACTCTAGTTTCTCCTTTTTGCTCAACATCCTCCAGCGAATTACAAAGCTTCCCAAAAAAAATAATTCCTGCATTTTCATCTTCTGCTACCGTTGCAACTACTCCTTCTGCAGCTGTAATTAACATGTCCTCTGTTGTTCCACCAACATCATTGCTTTCCCCATTTGTTCTGCAAGAAATCTCGCTATCTACCTCGAACATACTATTATCCACCTCATCTTTAATCTGGGGATCATGAAAGCTTATAATTTTACCCTTTTCAGCATCATTTTGTGACAGCTCCAGATTTTCTGGGACCATAAACTCAGGCAATCCTTCTTTTACCTGCACTTGAGACTCGTTTTTGTTTGAACCCACATTGGCACATGGAGCAGGTTCAGCAAATTGATGAACACGATCTATCTCTAATATGTTATTTCCAGTGTAACAACTAGCCTCACCACTTGCAGCTGAACAGTGATCATCATCTATGTACTTCTCCTCGACCGAACTAATAGATGAAGCAATTTTTCGGTCCAAACCACATTTCTCAGTGATGGTATGATACACAGCTACTGGACTGTCGAAGCCACAACACTGTTCACTGCATGGTTGTGGAGCAGCTTCATCGTCACAAGGACTCTTTACTGTTTTATCTCTGGGTAAGTGTTTCACACTCTTGTCAGGGGGCTCAGTTGGACAAGCATTAACGATTGGAGTCATGGAGGGGATATAGTGCTCCTTAACCAAATTCGAGTCCATTTGGTCAGTCAAGCCGTCAACACCAGAAACATCTGATTTTCCCACAATAAACCAGTCAATAAGCCTCTCATCCTGTTCTACAGATTTCAATATCGTCTCAACAGATACAGAGGAAGTGGCCTCTGACCAACCATTATTATGCCTTGAAATGGAACAAGATTCGGCAGCACTTGAACTAAATTCTATGCCACTACTTCCTCGCGAAAAGTCCTCAATCCAATCGTTATCTTGTTGACTCTGAATCCCAAAAAAACCCTCTTTCTCGTCTAGAGGACTGAAATCAAGATGAAACCTGAGGTTTTCGTCTATATCATATTTAGGAAATGCATAGGCCGGTAAGCTAGGAAGAAATTTGTTGTCTTCACCAACTAGTTCAAAATTCTGGCTTTGGAAATCATTGTCATCATAATCCATGAGTGCATTCCTACATTTTGAAATGAAATCTAAGGAACAAAAATTCTATGTCCTAAAAACGAGTACAAACCATTCACCATATAAAGCAAATCCTCATGAAGATGTCAATGAAATTTACAATAATTCCTTGTCATTGAAATGCTAAGAAAATTATACAAGCATCAAAATTCATGAGTGCATTCTTACACATGGAAACGGAAACTAAGGAGCAAAAACTGTATGGCAGTTGACACGAGTACAACCAATCACCATACATAAAAAACCTTGTGAATAAGTAGATGAAATACATATGATAGTTCCTTGTGATTGAGATGGTTAGAAAACTATACACAAAGCAAATATTGCGCTGGATTTCCCTTTCTTTTTGTCGATTTTTTGCCTCAAAATAAACCTAATGACAGCAAAAGCTGAGGGAAATCTGAAATTAGCCATGACATTTTTTTTGGGAATTGAAATTAGCCATGACATTACATATACAATTTCCTTACACACTTCTATCAAAATGTCTTAAAGTTTTCAATCAGGAAGAAATTAAATAGAACGGAAGTGTCATATTTTTTTAAAATTCTAAAATAAATTTTTTGAAGGGACATTAACAGAAGCCCCTGTAACACGCCAAAAAGTTTTTTCTCAAAAAAAGCAGTTTACTTTCTACAAGTGCATCACGCTTTTGCTTTGTACATTTAAACGTGACAACATCCCTATAAAAATAATTCAGTTACCACCATTATCGATTTAGCTAGACGGCGTGCATGCAACAAATTTGTCATAACAATAGCAATTTCTGCACTCATTATATTTATATCCACGTACTCTCTCATAATATCAATTACCAATAGGTCAAGCACACTCCTTTAAAGAACTTTATCGAGAAATATACTGTCTTCCCACTGCGTAGACAACACAAAAAACACACAAACTCCACAATTAAGAACTACACATAAATGTACCAAATACAAAAACAACAAACACAACAAATGGACAAAACAATTTCCAAAGCGTAGCCAGCCACCCAAAAACTTTCTCACAAAAACAACTCACTAAGCACTTCCCCACTACCTTCTATTGTGAACTGAATACCCTTGACAGGCATTGCTCAGACTTTCACCAATCGTTTACCTAATTACCTCTAACAAACTAATACTCCATCCGGAAGTAGTAGTAACAGTTGATTTTCCAAAATGAACTAATGTTAGTTCATTTTAGAAAACCAAATGTTACTACTAATTCCGGTCGGAGGCAGTATCAAGCATTTCTAATCCACTTTATTGTTGATGAAAGTATACTTTGTAAAGCATATGTTCAATTGCCCAAAACAGAAGACGAAGAAGAAGCATGTTTTTATCAAAAGCCAACTTTCACTAACCATTTCCCCACTACCTTATTGTGCACTGAAAACCCTTATTAACGAAAACTCAAACTTTGTCATAAAAAGCAACTCACCATGTACTTCCTCACTACCTTACTGTGAACTGAAAATCCTTGAGTGGCATTGCTCAAAGTTTCATGATTACCTCATCCCACACCAAGTGTTTACTTAATTACCTCTAACTAACTAATAATCCGTCCGGAATTAGTAATAACATTTGGTTTCCAAACTGAACTAACATCAGTTCCTTTTGGAAAATCAAATGTTACTACTAATTCTGGACGGAGGCAGTATCCTAACAGAAACCAAGAAAATTCAAACTTTGTCATAAAAACCAACTCACCCTGTACTTCCTCACTACCTTACTGTGAACTGAAAATCCTTGAGTGGCATTGCTCAAAGTTTCATGATTACCTCATCCCACACCAAGTGTTTACTTAATTACCTCCAACTAACTAATAATCCATCCGGAATGGTCTAACATCAGTTCCTTTTGGAAACTACTAATTCTGGACGGAGGCAGTATCCTAACAGAAACCAAGCGTTTCTAATCCTCTTTATTGTTGATAATCATCAAGGAGCTAACTCCCACTAACCATTAAAGCCACAGTTTCATAATTACCTCATTGTCATTGAAAACCCTTGAGTGGCATTACTCCAGTTCCATGATTACCTTATCCCACACCAAGCGTTTACCTAATTACATCTAACTAACTAATACTCCCTCCGTCTGGAATTAGTAGTAGTTGATTTTCCAAAATGAACCTACACCACATCATTTTGCCACTACTAATTCCGGACGGAGGCAGTATTAATAGAAATAAAGCATTTTTAATCCACATTATTGTCAATAAATGCACACCTTGTGAAGCAGGTGTTCATCAAGGAGCTAACTTCCACTAACCATTAAAGCCACAGTTTCATAATTACCTCATTGTCATTGAAAACCCTTGAGTGGCATTACTCCAGTTCCATGATTACCTTATCCCACACCAAGCGTTTTACCTAATTACCTCTAACTAACTAATACTCCCTCCGTCTGGAATTAGTAGTAGTTGATTTTCCAAAATGAACCAACAACACATCATTTTGCCACTAATTCCGGACGGAGGCACTATTAATAGAAATAAAGCATTTTTAATCCACATTATTGTCGATAAATGCACACCTTGTGAAGCATCTGTTCAGAAGAATAAGAAGAAGAAGAAGCAAGTGTTCATAAAGGAGCTAACTTTCACTAGCCATTGAAGCCACCAGACCTACCAGCAAACAAACAAACAAAAAGAGAAGCGAGAGGAAGCGGCCATACCTCCCTCCATCCGGCGACGAGGTCGAGACCGTCACTGGGCAAGCTGCAAGTCCACCGCAGAGTCATCCCACTAGGGCAAAGTCGTCCGCCTCAAATCCAACACTTGCGTCCCGGAGACTGTACACCGCCACGCCCTTCCTCATCAATTACTGGAAATGGCTCCTCTGGCCGGACTGTTGCTCGGCCGCGCTTCGATTCCGGCGGAATTTTCCGGCGAAAGCCGAAGAAATCGGCTCAGGATTCGGAATTTTTTTTGGCTATCGCACGCTTTGGGCGGATTTCAAAAGCGTGTTCATTCGGACTATGGTTTTGAGTTTTCTAATTGACGCTGACTGTCTCTTTATTTACATTAATGCCCCTCATTACTGTTTTTGGCGTTTTCTCCACTGGGGTACACGACAGTGACTAGCCAAGCGCTGCTGGGTGCACCTGGCGGTAACTTTTGGTATTTTGGGTTTTGAATTGGCCAGTACTTTTTGGGTACATTCTGAACCGTATATGTACACTAGTATAGATGCTGTATAATGAATAAACTTTTTTTTGGATAGAAGTGTTGGGCTTGTTTTTGTAATAAAATATAAAGTGGCACAACTATCTCAATTGACACTGTTTTGAGCTTTTAAAACTGTCTGGGTAATAGGCCTGGGTCAGAATACCTATTAAGTTGTTGTTTTAAGTGGCAGATCTGAACCATTTGATGATCTATGGAAAGACGGTCAAGATTCTAGGGTTCTTAACAGTGGTGTCTTGGTTTAGTTATAAATACATCATTAGTAATCCTAATATAGTGTCTTAAGTGAGATTACTCTCAGCCAAATTCTAAACCAGAAACTCATTGTTGGTTGAAGAAGATTAACAGAAGATTAACAGGAAGACTCCATTGAAGGTTCTAATGGCTACAGACAGGGCTGGGAATTTCGTACCCGACCCTAAAATTACCCGACCCGACCCTATTGGGGTTGCGGGTTAACTACTGTTACCCGTTAGAAATGCGGGTCGGGTCAGGCAATTACCCGCGGGTAATGTGTAACCCAACCCATCTCAAGCCTCAAATCGATTCCCAGCCTTAGTTCCTGCCTTCCTTAGCCGCCCTCCACTTCCCTCTCGACCTCTCCTCTACCTGGCTACTCGGCAGTCGACCCTCCTCCTCCTCGCCCTTTCCGCCGCCGCCACCCTCTCCCGCAGCATCATCGACGAGGAAAGCCGGAAGGTATTTCATCCTACCTTCTCTAAAAGTGCACGCACGCCCAGCCTCAAAGGTCTTTAAAGTCAGAAGGACTTTCCTCGTCTAGAAGCATCATCTTCTTTGGCTTCTAGACGAGGAAAGCATCATCTTTCTTAGGCTTCGATAAAGGACGGAGGCAGAGCTCGTCCCCAGCGGCTTTTAGCATTTGTTTCTTCGCAGTTTTATGGTAGATTTTTCTGGTTGTTGGTATCGTCATTCGACATGGAAAGCTTGTCTAATTGTTTGTGTTTTGTTTGCTGCACAGTTGAAGAAAAGAGGCCTTTCTCTGGAGGAGAAGCGTGAGAAGATCCTTCATATCTTCTATGAATCTCAGTACTTCTTTCTTGTAAGTTCTCAATTTTTCACCCTTCATGTTGATCTTCATTTTCATAGTTGGACAAATGTGGATACCAGTTGGGGTGTTATGGCATCTCTATTTGGGTAACCTTTCGTTTTTTCAAGTGGTTGGATAAGATTCATGCTTAATACTATGGAATTTGTTTTTTAGATCTCCTATTGCTTGTGATTCATTTAATCCAAATTCCCTTGCCATCCAGAAGTGTTAAAGTACTTTGTTCATGTCAGCATAAGTAAATTTTCTTTGCATCATGTCAATGATTTGAGACGTGTATATTGAGAAATTTTGGCAGCATATACATTAATATACTTTTTGGAATTTTTTGTCTTGTATAAATTGTTGCTTCACGTTTTGCAAAATTGCAACTCAAGGAACTTGAAAAGTTAGGACCCAAGAGCATATATTCAGGTTGAGCACTCAGTGCATGGGGTACTGCAAGTGACTTGAATATTGTATATGCACTGTGGCAAAGATTATGATAATCCTTTAAGGATTTAAAACTGTATTAATGTGACATTCCTACGCAGATTATTGTGGGACAAGTCAGCTGGGAGGTGAATTTTCAAACAGGAGCAAATTCATGTAGTGTAAGTGCAGACAAGTCACGAGTATGTCTAATTCTATAGACTACGTTGATGAAATGAGTGAGGCCGAAGCAATGCCCAAGCCAAGTGAAGAGCCAGAAGTTACAAAGACCAAGAAACGTAAAAAAAAATCGGAAAGCGGTGTATGGGAGTGTTTTGATAGGAAGGTAAATGAAAAAGGAGAAAAGGTGGTTGAGTGTAAGCATTGCTCAAAGACATATCCAGATGATGCAAGGGGATATGGACGTTCTAATTTAAAGCGCCATGCTGAGAGCTGTAAAAAGATGAGAAATAAGGATTTAGGTCAAATGATCATTCAAGGAAATGAGAGTGGGATTTTGAAACTTCGACCTATACAAGTTGATCAAGAAGTCATTAGGAACAAACTTGCAGTGGCTATTGTTAAGCATGATTTGCCATTTAGTTTTGTGGAATATGAATGGATAAGAGATCTTATTAGCGACTTGAATATGGATGTTAAAAATATTTGTCGAAAAATTGCAAAGAGTGATATTATTAAATTGCACAAGAAGTTGAAAGGAGAAATAGGAAACCATTTGCTATCAAGTCCTGGTAGAATATGTTTGATGTCGGATATGTGGAACTCAATCACAGGGGATGATTATCTTTGTCTCACAGCCCATTATGTAGATGAGAAGTGGCATTTGCGAAAAAAGGTTTTAAATTTCAGCCCCATGTCGTCACACGCTGGTGTGGCTATTGCAGAAAGATTGTGGACTCTTTTGAAGGAATGGGGAATTAAGAAGAAAATCATATCGATCACATTAGATAACGCCTCTGCAAATGATGTGTGTGTCCAAAATCTCCAAAACCAATTGTCAATGGGCAATCCCATGATGGATAATGGCATGCTTTTCCATGTTCAGTATTGTGCACATATAATCAACCTCATTGTGCAAGATGGCCTGAAATTATTAAAAGGCTCTTTGGAGAAGATTCGTGAAAGTGTGAGATATATTAGAAGTTCACAAGCAAGGAAAAAAAAGTTCATAGAATCAGTTGAGTACTCAGGGGTACCATATAAGAAGGGTCTTTCTCATGATGTTCCTACAAGGTGGAACTCCACCTATTTAATGCTTGAAAGGTGCTTACAATATAAGAATGCATTTTTCTCTTTGGGCTTGTGGGAATCTTCTTATACGGATTGTCCAAATATGGATGAGTGGAAGAAGATTGATAAAATATGCAAGTTTTTTAAGGTATTCTATGATGTCACAAACATCTTTTCGGGAACCAAGTATCCAACGACAAATCTTTATTTCCACGGTGTTTGAAGAATACAAATGAAGATGAGAGATTCTCTTAATGATGTGGATAGTCCTTTGAGTGGTGTTGTTGAGAAGATGCATGAAAAATTTGATAAATATTAAAGTGATTACAACCCTATTTTGGCCATAGGAGTTGTATTAGATCCAAGATACAAGCTTGAGTTTGTAGAATTTTGCTATGAGAAGTTGTATCCCACTCATTGGGAATTTGAAGTTCAAAAAGTCAAAACTTCAATGGAAAATCTATTTAAAGAGTATACTCGCATGACTACCGATTTGGTAACACAAGATGCTTCATCATCATCAAACAATGCACGTCAATCAATTGGCAATCATGCATTTTCCTTGGATGAAGATAATGAAGACTATTTGCTAGTAAGTTTTAATTTTCGCATTGTATATATATCATTTATTTTTTGTGGTCAATTTTAATATGCATTTTTTAATGTAAGCTTTTCAAAATTATCGGAGTCAAAGAGCTCCTACACAATTGTCTAATTTGATATTGGGATTGCCAAAATATCACGAGCCATGGAAGCGAGATCCAGGTATTGATACTGTTGAGATTGCCAATATCAACAGTATCAATACCTGGATCTCGCTTCCATGGCTCGTGATATTTTGGCAATCCCAATATCCACTGTTGCTTCAGAGGCAGCTTTTAGTGTTGGAGGAAGAATTTTAGATGAATACCAGAGTTCTCTTAAAGCTGAAAGTTTTGAAGCACTAGTAACAACTCGAGATTGGCTATATGACACAAGAGGTTTGGATCTAATTGAATTTTGTATGCTATATCATTTACTCCTATTTCATTTTAGCTTCTTCTTTTTTTTCCATTGTAGTGGACTACTTAAATACGCCGGTAGAGACTACAAATTTGGTTAAGGAGGTCATGGCCCAAGATGAGGAAGACTAGTAAGCTTTTGCTGGTAAGTTTAGAATATGTAAATGTGGTTTTATAATCTGTCCAGAAATGTAGCATAGGTGTATTGTTGATTAGTAGTGCAAAATATTATTTATTTTATGTATTTTATATTTGTGGACATGTGTTGTGCAGGGATTTTGCTCTTTGTTTTGTTGTTCTTTTTTGGATACATGATAATGGAGCTATTTATTAGAATTGTTCTGCAACCTTAAAGTGGAACTTGACCAACTTATCCAAAAGAAGGTAATGGAAGAACCTTTTTGTTGTTTCTTGCAGTGATCTACGATATCTTTGATCCATAAGGTTTCTGTTATTGTTGAGTGATCGACCAATCCATGTACAAGTGTCATTCGCATATATAGAATGTAACACCCGAAAATTCTGTAAGTTTACCAAAACTACTATTTTAGGAAACTGTTCTAAAATAGGAAAGTTTTGTTGCTTGTTTTGAAACCCTATAATCTGGTGTATTGATTTGGTTTTGTGATACTATAGAAGAGTGGAATTGATAAACCTGTTTAGGCAGTACACCAGGGCGTGAGGACTAGCCCTGGCGCTGGGCTCAACCTGGCGCTAGGGGCTGAGTGCACCTGACGCCAGGAGTGGGGCTAGGCGCCAGGGTATGAGTCCAATGTGTAGAGACTCATTTGAATATTTTGAGCTATCAAATTGTGTTAGTGATGTGGTACAAGAGTTGTGCAGTGCTTTACGGCACACTTCATTCGCGGGACATCGGAGCTGTCCATCTGTGTGCCACGTACCAGGCGCAGGAACACCTGAGGGCCAAAGCCATGTGGACACAGCGCCCTGGGCACTGTGCACGTGCTTGGCATGTTAAGATTTAGTTAGGAGAGAGATAATCAAGGAGAAGAGGGAATTTCGAATTCTTTCCTAATCCGGTTTTAAAAGGAATAAATATCTAGCTCAAAAATCTGGTTTGTGTATTAATTGATTTGTTATCCTTTCTAATTGGAAATTTGAGATATTTAAGGGATTTCTTTTTGGAACGTAATTAATGGAGGATCATGGCTCTTTCCATACAAAGTGGGGGCGCCATGTGGCAAGAGAGGAGATCGTGCTGATTGGGTTTGAATTAAGAAGTTACAATAGTGATTTTAGGTAACAATCGAATTTGGCCAAGATCCTCACCTTAATGTGAGTATAACTAACTTGACTAATGGATTTGGTCACGTCCCTAATTGAGGATCCTTCCTTTTTAAGTCAAGTTGTGGCCTTAGATTGAAAAGAAATCAATGTTAAGAGGTAGTGAAATCGGTTTTCAAATTGGGAGGTTACAACCTTAATTTAAGTAACCAACTAATTGGATTTAAATCCCTACTAAAAGGGGATGATAACTGATTTGGATTGTGGATTGACCACGTCCAAAATAGATGGCCCTTCCTTTTTGTGGACGAAATTGTGGTCTTTGATTGCAAGGAGATCAATGGTGAGAGATTGACTTAATTAAGGAAGTTGCTCTAAGTGGAAAATTGGGGTTTTGAATTACCCTAATTGGGGGAAAACCCTAACTAATGATGAGGAAATTAAGGGACCAAGTTCTTGTGATGGTTATGGGCTAATGTTGGGTGGATCGTAGCCCTTGGATGGAGTGTAGATCAACGGTGGAGATTGATCCAAGTATTAAAGCCTTGGACTATTTAAACACACTAATAGAGAGACCGACCACTCTTTTGGGATGCCTTGGGAAGAGTGAAACCAGCAGTAGTCTCATCCACTCTTCTCCCTTCAAGTCAGCAGCCGTTCCTCTCTCTCGTGAAGTCGTGGTGGTGGTGATTCGTCGGGGTCAAGGGTGGTGCAATCGGTGATCGAAACTTGCATAGAAGTTTCAAATCGTCAAAGAGGTAGGATGCATTATTTTTACCGCAACTTGATTCTCTGAATTCTCATGAGTATGATCCTTGTTTCATGCTGATATAATAGTATGATGTCGATGATTGGATATTAATATGGTTTCATGCAAAGTATTGTCTTGAATATATACATGTGATTAATGCATGATAAAAAATGTTTCTTTTGTGTATCACGTGGTTGCTCTTCATGTACAAGCCCTAGAATGCATTCCCATGAGGCTATACGATTCAATCCTTGTCATAACTTGTTGTTGTGTGTCATATCTCGTTCTGTCCAGTAAAAGATGGCAGCTTTGTTGAGTGATCAAGTCGTTTCATACTATACTAGTATTCTCGATCCAATTTTGATAATCGATTTGAGTTTCCTATACAATTCTTGATCTAACTCTTATGAAATTAAATTCTATTGCCTCTGATGCTTCAGCTTACCTTCTGGGATTCATGTTAGATTGTATTTGGTGTTGACCAGTGTCTGTGAGTAATCGTCTTACTTGGGTTATTTTGGACTTTGGTGAAAATAGGGTTATATACTCTAATAAGCTGAAAAGATATGTATAAAGGGATAGAAAATTATATGAAATCAGGGTTGATGAGGTTCTGTAAAATACTTAGAGAGTGAATACTTTATGTCAGTAAGTGATATTAAGTGATTAATTACGAGTTTAGCATCAGATAATTAAAGTGGATTAAGATAACTACTCTCGGCCAGGACTGTTCCTGCACCAACCAGCAGTGATTGGAAATTCATAAGTAATTCTATACAACTCATAAAATTATAATTTTGGTGGGTTAGAAACTAGACAGATAAGGCTAATTGGGATAAAAATTTCAGAATTTTATACGTACTGGATAAGCAGTGGTAGTGGTTAGAATTCGGCTGTTGTGCATGGGGCAGAACACTGTGTGTATGTTAAAACCCTAATTAAGTTGTATACTGTACACTAGAAGTATACATATACGTAGTAATACGACCTAATTATTATATAGTAAGACTCTGAGGGTACAGGGTACTGTAATATCAGATTATATGTGTATGAACAGTGAGTTATGGGTTCTATCCAAAATTAATTGTCTTATTGAGTTTAAATCCTTGAGCGATCTATCGTTTCAGGAATTCTCTCGTACAAATCCAACGACCTTGTACACTACATTTGACCTATTCTTGATAGTGGTGACCTTGTATTCTGGTTCATGGGAATTGTCATATCTAGGGGCTAAGTACGTGAGGTGATTCAGTATCTCGATTCTTGATGATTCATGATTGGAGTCATTTGATGTTGATCATTCGAAGAGTTTTGAGTACTCCGATGTGAGTCCTTTCTGATGACCTTGACAAAGTTATTATCTTACTCCTCTGAGAGTCTTCCATTGATGATTATGGTCTGGGTCTCTATTTGAGAGAATCCTGGTTGATTCTAGATGAATTCAGTTCCATGTAAACTGGTTCTCCACTAGGAGTTCTGATGAACACTCTTAGTTGGATTCATAGTATGCTCACGAACCATTGCTAGATCCTTTGTGATCTCATATTATATATGAACCTCTATAGTTCAGCCAATGACAGTAACGTGTATGCTTTAGACTGTATGATATTACAGAAGGTCTACAGTCTCAGCCCATTGTGCCCGTAAGCACCGATGGGGCCAGCATCCCTAGACGCATGGCCGGGTTCCTCTGTAGAACCTCTAGGATGATCTGGTATTGATGTCCATAGGGGAAGTGGACTGAACAGAGAGCAGAAATTGTTATCTCCGACACTCTGTATGTTTGGAGTCAGTATTCATTATTATTTCCTCCCGACGCTCTGTACGTTTGGGATCTGAGTTAATGTTTATTTATTCTTGATCGTTGATGGTCTTTGATGATGATTATTGTCCAGGTAAGTGAACTTTGTATTTACTTAACCTAATTTCTCTTAAAGGTGTCTTAAATTCTCATTTTACAGTATTCTATTATTATTACCTGTTGTGGGTTTTTCTTGGCTCCTACTGAGTATTTCTTTCGAAATACTCATGCATCTCTCGATGCAGGAATTAAAGTGGAGAAGAACTAACAAGGTTCGTGTTTGGAGCTCGATGATGGAAGTTGATAAGATGTATATTTATTTATCGTTTTTATTTTCTGTTCGCGGAGAAATGATCAGCCTGTGTGCTGAATTTTAATTTGATGTTTGTTGGTTATTTGACTGGATTATTGTAATAGCATAGTTTGTTTTTATTATTTAAGATTCTTGTATAACGAAAATTGGTTAAGCATTCTGGAATGAGAAAGTTATGTGATCGAGTATTCGGTCGCGTCCCGGGTTTCAGCCTCATGACCTTAAATGAGTTAGTGCTTTCACGCATTATTCGAGGTTTTGAAATTCGGGGCGTGACATAGAACCTTTGCCCACTTTGGCTTTTTACGTATAGAACACTAGCTTTTCGTTTGAGTTGACAATGGGAGAATGGATGATAATTCGTTATATGAATATAACCTTTGACAAAAGCCAATAGTTCATGGAAATAGATGTTTTATGATAAATCAATTGATTGTGGGCAATAAGGATTACATATTGAAGTGATGAAAAAAGACTTTTCCTTGAAGTGGTTTAGTCATTAGTTCTGCTTAATGAATGACCGAACTTCTTGTTTTTGTCATAGGAATTGGAATTTAACACTTGTTATGCCACACAGGTACGTATTTGACCTCAAGAAGATCCAATGGCAAAGTAATCAAGAGGAAGAGATCATCCTGCAAGATTCAAATGGTACAATCCACATGTTGGAAAAAACTCCCGAGCTTTATGGCAGTTCTGAGCACCAGTAAAGTAGCATTAAGCATTGTAAATGGCTCTGATGATCATATAGCTAGATTTATCCCCCTAGAAATGATACTTGTTGCGTACAGTTGGAACACAATGAACATGTCGACTTATCTACATGTAAAAGACTAATTTGTGAAAAATCAAAATGATTTCACATAGAAGATTTTTGTGAATTCTCCCCCTCATTTTATGCCATTCACCAAGTTTGCGCTGGAAGTTATGCGATGAGACTTTTAGGAGTGGGCATAAGACCGCCATCAAGGGAGGTGATATATAGACAAGGAGGTAAAATAGAATAAAAGTATTTTAAAAAAAATAAAAAAAAGTAGGGTCGGGTCGGGTAATGATGAGCCAAGTAGGGTTAGGGTCGGCCATTCTCGACCCTACTCATGAATAGGGTCGGGTAATTACCCGACACTATTTATGTAGGGTAATGGTCGACCCGACCCTATTTTACCCGACCCGACCCGATTCCCAGCCCTAGCTACAGGTATGCCTAATTCTTTTGCATTAAATTCTATCAATTTGGATCAGAGTGATGGGTTGGAGTGGTTCGGCCCAATGGGCTGAGGAAAGTCCCCGGGCCGTCAACCCCAGAGAATGGGGCTTCCGAGAAAGGAATGACATCTCTTGGCCCTTGTCGCTCATTTTGACTTGGAATTATATCAAATGGATGTCAAAACGGCGTTCTTGAATGGGGATTTTGAGGAGGAGGTGTATATGACTCAGCCTGAAGGATTCATCTCAGATAAAGGAAGTCATCTGGTTTGTAGACTCAAGAAGTCAATATACGGACTGAAACAGGCCTCTTGACAGTAGTATTTGAAGTTCAATAATGTTATTACTTCATTTGGTTTTAAGGAGAACATTGTTGATCAGTGCATATACCTTAAGGATAGTGAGAGCCGTTACATATTTCTGGTCTTGTATGTTGATGACATTCTACTTACAAGCAGTGACTTAGGGATGTTACACGAAACTAAACAGTCTCTTTCTCAGAACTTTGACATGAAAGATTTAGGAGAGGCATTCTGTGTCATAGGGATTGGGATCTATCGTGATAGATCCCGAAGGATCCTTGGGTTGCCTCAACAGGCTTATATTAATAAAGTTCTAAAACGGTTTAACATGTAAAACTGCTCACCTAGTGCAGCCCCTATTGTGAAGGGTGACAAATTTGGCTTGTTCCAGTGTCCAAAGAATTCTTTGGAATTAGAAAGCATAAAGGAAATTCCTTATGCATCGGCAGTTGGTAGTATGATGTACTTGGAGGTCTGAACAAGACCTGATATTGCCTTTGCTATGAGAATGTTGGGTAGATACCAGCAAAATCTAGGGTTGGATCATTAGAGAGCTGCAAAGAAGGTTATGAGGTATCTACAAGGAACGAAGGATTACATGCTTACATACAGACATTCTGATCATTTGGAACCTGGTGGATATACAGATGCAGACTTTGCTAGTTGTGTTGACTCGAAAAAGTTGACATCAGGTTATATTTTCCTTTTGGCAGGCGATGCTGTCTCTTGGAAAAGTATTAAGCAAACCCTTACAGCGTCGTTGATTATAGAGGTAGAGTTTGTTGCTTGTTATGAGGGCACGTCACATACTATTTGGCTGATGAACCTTATCACAGGACTTACTATTATGAATTTCATATCTAGGCCATTAAAGATGTTCTATGATAATAGTGCTGATGTGTTCTTCACGAAGAACAACAAGAGTGGAAGTCAGAGGAAGCACATTGACATCAAGTATCTTGTTGTTTAGGATCGTGTTAAAGAAGGGATAGTTGTTATTGAGCATATCGGTACCGAGCTTATGGTTGCTGATCCAATGACTAAGGGCTTACCCCCTTCTCTGTTTAAGAGTCGTGTGGATCGTATGGGTCTTATTAGCTCATCGTGCATTTGATTTTGCTTATGTACTTCTGGATTTTACTCATTTATCATAGCAGTTACAGTTTCTTTTCTCGCGGTGTCTCATTTCTCAATGCACTTAAAGTATGAGACAATATTTGCAAAATGAGTGGGAGCATACCTTCACTCATAAATATATTTTGCCACATATAGCACTCAACCAGAATGAATTAGTTGCATTGTGTTATATGGAAGGGAATGTTATCCTCTGAAGACATAACCGCCTTGATTCATGCGATTATGACATTTTACATGAGTATAAAATTACCATATACAGTTCGAAGGATATTTTATATGGTTATGACATTTTGTATGCGCATACGAAAGTCATTATTAAAGTTTTCCATTACCCATTTGGTTAGTTTTATTGAGCCAAGTGGGAGATTTTATTCTTTCTATGGGTCAATTGAGAAGTTGTGCCAAATGGGAGAATGTTGGGCTTGTTTTTGTAATAAAACTTAAAGTGGCCCAACTATCTCAATTGACACCGTTTTGAGCTTTTAAAACCGTCTAGGTAATGGGCCTGAGTCAGAATACCCATTAAGCTGTGGTTTTAAGTGGTAGATCTGAACTATTGGATGACCTATGGATGGACAGTCAGGATTCTAGGGTTCTTAACAGTGGTGTCCTAGTTTAGTTATAAATACACCATTAGCCATCCTAATACGGTGTCTTAAGTGAGATTATTCTCAGCGAAGTTCTAAACCAGAAACTCATTATTGGCTGAAGAAGATTAGCAGAAGATTAACAAGAAGACTCCATTAAAGGTTCTAATGGCTACAAGTATGCCTAAATCTTTTACATTAAATTCTATCAAGAAGATGATTTATATTTTGTTTGAGTTTGCCATAAGCAAATATTGAAACAGTTGACATGCGTGTCGGGCACACGTGCCATCAGATTGAAATCGATGGCTCAATCCAGTGATGCAAGTTAAGATGAGAAAGTGTATAATTCGAGTCGAAAGTTCTATTCAAATACTCCATCCATTCTGTTTTTTTTTTGGAAAAAAGTCAATTTTTATTAAATAGTAAAAACTCCATCTTATGGGGGGTAGAAGAGGTTCAAAATCCACTTAAATTAACCTGATGAAACATGTATAAAAGACTATCCAAGACGGAGTGAGTAACTACCATCACCCTCTCGTGTAATGCAGGACCAACCGAGAAACTCCATTGAGCAAATGGGAAGGAAGGGCTTCCCAAGACATGGGCGTAATCCCCTTGAGTTTCTTATTTTCGTCATTATAGAAGGCCTGGGTGCTCTTAACCCATTAGCAGCTTGAAAGCCATAATCTTTTCTAGCCTCTAGGAAGCATAAATACTCCAAAATGGGAGCCATACCTGTATTATACCTATCTCCTATCAGATACAGCTGCATGTGTGTCATACCTTTATATCAACACCATCTATAAATTACTTCACTAAATCCTTATTAACTAATGTAAATATTAAACAAATACAATATTTTCCATAGTAATTAAGTTGTTAATGAAAGATCTATCCTAAAATATATCTAAATATGTATAAATTTAATATTTTAATACAATTATCTCTCCGAATTGTATCTTAATTTTTTTAAAATTACAATATCACCACACCCGTATCGTATTGTACCTGTGTCCCACCTCTGTATCTGTACTTCCTTGTCTAGCCTTCTAGGTAGGGGTCATTAGCTTGAAAACCCACTATGACATTTTATATGTGGGTTGAAAACGAGATCCATGAGCATTCACGCTGAGTGGCAGCATAATGACGGCAGGAGGCCTAATGTAGGCTGCTTATTCATCAAGAGGTCTGGATCCCCTTCTTGAGGCAAAGGCTGATCTCAAGAGAAGGGAGTCAGGGACACAGGTCTTTCGGGTGGGAGAGGCTTCCTACTAGTCACTATCATAAGCTCAGTCAAAATTAGAAGACAGGACCCTAGCAGATCATTCGGTGCATCAACAACAATGCCTATACGGTGGATCTGCCTACACACACGAACATTTTGAAGACTTCTAATGTCTCAGATTTATCACCTTATTTTGGACATACTGTTCCTCCTACTTCACAGATCTTTAAAGCTCGTGGTCAAGCTTTCATTGGAAAGCAGGGCCTCATGCAGGTTGTTTCTATCAGTATAGCATTTCATCAAACAAAACAGTTATCGGCTTGCTTCTATTTCCTATGTAGTGGTATTCTTCTATTTCCTATGAGGTGGTATTTTAGGAAATGCATATGTACGGGTATTTTAATAAATTCATATATAGGGGTATTTTATGTTGCAACTGTAGATTCTAGAAGGGGCAGAAATGACATTTGCTATTAGAAAGGAGGACTCAAGTCTGTTAGCTAGCAGGGATTCGGTTGATTGTAATTTTAATTTTGAAATTGAAATTTATACTCTGCTCATGGATTTGGGCTTCTAAACTGTGGATTCAGTTCATCTTTTTCTGTAATTCTTCTGTAGATTCAGAGGCAGCTTGTGGATTCAAGCAATATTTATTTTCCCAATTTAGCTTTTAAATTCTGTTCTTCTTCATCGAGCCTCATCAAGGCCCATTTATATTACACTCAACATTTGGAGAATTAAAGGGAGAAAATCTTATATGTTTTCTTTTTTTGCTAACAACTCAAGCACCAATACTTTCCGATGCCTTTCATTGATTGCTTATAAGAGGGCCAACTCTCAATTCAACTTCCAAAGTATACATATAGTATCAACCATACTTTTTTTTGGTACCTAGGCTACCAATCATACTGGCTAATTAATGGCCTTTTATAATACAAATGATGGTAGGGAAATGTTTACATGAGACAGGTCTCATGTAAGCCACATGAACCGAGTCACCTTGAGCCGCCAGATCTTGATCTGACTGCAAGGTATGATACCTGCCCCTGATTATACACCCACCATCAGATCGTAATCCGACGGCTTGAAGTGACTTTGGCTCATGCAGCTTGCATGAGACCTGATCATGTAAATGGGTCTCATGATGGTAACTCATACCTAAAGTAGCAAGCATGTCATAAGGGCAGTTGAGACTCTATTTAAGTTAATAATTGATAGATAAATGCTTCTTCTTCGCCAAATATTAACCAAATGATGTTTGACTCTCAGCGTACCAGCTTTATATATCATGGTCAATAAATAACCAAATGCTTAGGTCAGGTTACATACAATCAATAATTAAGAGGCTCTAGGTATTTTTCAATGAAAAATGCTTCAATCTCTTGCGGCTGCAACTCTAGTAGTAGAACGCCTACATCGATAGCATGAGCCTCATACTTGGCCTGGGTAAGGCCCGTGCCACATGAAGTGAGCATGTTGCACATGTCACCATGCTGCAAGTTGTCCTGCAACTTCTAATTTTTCCGAACTACCAACTCATGAAATATACAACTAGATCTATTATGAAATGAAATTTTCTTTTATGATTATGATGAATGAAAATACTAGTAATAGTCGCAGAACCCATGTCGCTCACCCTATACATATAAGAAGAGATTTTGGAGGTGACGACGATACTAAATTAATAGAGATGCATGTCAAAGGTACTAGCTATGAAGCACAATGCTGCATGGTGCGTACAAAATGTTCTTCCTTTGTAGCAATCTTTAGACATGGGCAATGAAGCAGTAAGGGACAATGCTTTGAGCTTGAACAAAGAAGCAGTCCAAAGTTCCAAGCTCCTTTGTGGCAGTCTTTATAAATGGGCACTGAATTGAACTCTCTTCTACCTTCCAAGTTCCAAGCTTAATTTTTGCCCCATTTATGATTCTAAGACTCCTTCCACTAGGCATTCTATGAGAGCACAATCTCTCATGATTGGAAGTGATCCAGGTCATCTCCTCCTCGTTCTGATTTATCGCAATCGGATTTGTTAGCACCGGGACGAAAGATATCTGCATAGCCTAATAAAAAAGAGCATGCATATATAGGGATCATGACACTATGCATTTGACTTTATATTGCTGTACATCTAGAAATTTGAAACAGAACTACTAAAACTAATTCTAAAACACAAACGCACTCTGATTTCATTATCAGGTGGTCTACATTGCACTACTCAAAAACCCTAAAACATGAAAAGCATCTGGTGATAAAAAACATTCCATGCTCATAATCCAAACCGCCCACATCTTGTTTAATCTCTATCCCACCATAGCCGAGGTTTGACACAGCCTAGGGAGTCTGTTAGCCCATTATACTAATTCATGGACGACATTTTAACATACAATCCGGACAGCGAAACAGCCTCGTTTTCTGCCACCTCTCCCACGTAAGTCACTCCTTGTCAAGTGATTAAACTAAATCCACTACCATAATTGATGATTAGGACATGCTTATCTCTTGTGGGCTTCTCTCCCATTTGTCATCAATTATAGGCATTTTCTTATTTTGGCTGTGTGCTCATCACTAAGCCCCCGACTTGTCCTGGCCCCCATAATGCCCAATAAATCAAAGCAAAGGACGGTGGGCGGGTACCAAATTATGCAAGTCCCACTAATATAAGCCTCTCATTTCGTCTGGCCGGTGCCGGCTTGGCCCATAAACCTGCGAGGTCTAAGGACTTCCTCCCTATATAAACAGACACCCCAAGGCCCCCAACAACTCAATAGGGTTCTCAGCCACAACAAAGAGAGGGGGAGATCTAGTAGCAAGCCAAAGTCTCTTCCTTGCATTTTGGGTATTTGCATAAGCTAGCAAAAATGGTGAAGCTTGCATTTGGCAGTGTGGGTGATTCGTTCAGCGCCTCCTCTCTCAGAGCCTACTTGGCCGAGTTCATAGCCACCCTCCTCTTCGTCTTTGCCGGCGTTGGCTCCGCCATTGCCTTCAGTGAGTATTTCATGCTACCTATATTGCATGAACAAACAATGTTAGGCCAATGTATGAACATGTTACGGTGTTAATTTATATTCCCTTCATTAACAGTTCTATTTAGTTTTCCAAAATGAATTAAAATTAGTTCATTTTGAAAAAACTGAATAGGACTATTAATACGGAATGGAAGGTATATTAAGATTGGGTTTTGTGGGATGTACCAAAGGGAAGGTCTGGTCTCCTTCTTGGGAAGATTTGAACCTGGATCGAGGTTAATTTCGTCATTTTGGGCGTATAGACCGTTGGCCACCCATAAAAGCCGAACCGGTCAACTCCTGATCCGGCTTGAAGGGCCCATAAATCAGTTAATCTGGTTAAACTCATTATCCAGATGAATCAAAATCCATAATTAAGGGGCCGTTTGGGGCGTGATAAAAACCAAACATCCACCGTGGATAATCCACTTTCAGGTGGATTTTTTGAATTTATCCACTATCCAGCTGAAACACCTCAGGAGGTGTTTCAGCTGGATAGTGGATAAATTCAAAAAATCCACCTGAAAGTGGATTATCCACGGTGGATGTTTGGTTTTTATCACGCCCCAAATGGCCCCTAAAAACAAAACATCCAGATGGGATGTTTTGCTACACTGTAGCATTTGGATATTTTATATATCCAGCTGAAACACCTCACGAGGAGTTTCAGCTGGATGTAAAAATCCACATGGATGCTACAGTAAATATCCAATATCCAGTCTGGATATTTTGCAATAATCACGCCCCAAACGGCCCCTAAGCCTTCATTACCACCAATCTCCAAAATGTCTTGTATCAACTTACAAGATAGAGGAGGTACTCACCCATGAAGCTCTTTTGCAGGCGCGCTCACGGCCGATGCTGCCTTGGACCCGGCCGGCCTGGTGGCTATTGCCATCGCCCATGCATTTGCCCTGTTCGTTGGTGTGTCCATGGCAGCCAACATCTCAGGCGGCCACCTCAACCCGGCCGTCACATTAGGACTTGCAATCGGTGGCAACATCACCATCTTGACCGGCATCTTCTACTGGATCGCTCAGTGCCTCGGCTCCACCGTCGCCTGCCTCCTCCTGAAGTTTGTCACTAATGGCAAGGTAATGCACACAACATTAGTCAGTGCTATTCAAGTGCATGCCCATGTGCGAATCTGTGTGTCCGAATGTGTTTTCTGACGTCCAAATTGTTTGCAATTCACAGGCTATTCCTACTCATGGTGTGGCATCAGGGATGGGCGCAGTGGAGGGGGTGGTTATGGAGATCATCATAACCTTTGCACTAGTCTACACTGTTTATGCCACGGCTGCGGACCCTAAGAAGGGCTCCCTTGGAACCATTGCTCCGATCGCCATCGGCTTCATCGTCGGTGCCAACATCCTTGCCGCAGGGCCCTTCAGCGGTGGGTCGATGAATCCAGCCCGATCATTTGGCCCGGCGGTTGTCAGCGGGGACTTCTCACAGAACTGGATCTACTGGCTTGGCCCCCTTATTGGTGGTGGTCTAGCCGGAATTGTCTATGGTGACATCTTCATTGGGTGCTATGCTCCCCTCCCAACTTCTGATAGCTATCCTTAGAGTATTGGCTTAGTGTTAACTTGTCTCTGGTTTGTGAGCTCTTGATGCTTTGATCCAATCAATAATGGAACTGTGGAAGAGCAGAGTTGCAGCCTTCCTCTTTGAAACTGTTTTTGTTGTTTGAAAAGAAGGAAGTGTAGAACATAATAAGATTACATGTTTTTGTTTCTCTCGCTTCTCTTTCTTGTGTAACGTACGTGTAGACTGCGCATGTTATAAGAAAATTGTTTCAATATATCAAAAAAATATATGTATATTGTTTCTTTAAACTCTTCTGCCTTAACTAATAAAAACTTTGTAAACAAAGAAGAAAGTGACATCACTATCCTATAAATAAATGAATAGAAACAAGTGAAAGTGGCCCTGATTTTTTTATTAAAAAAACAGATCATAACCTCAAGTGCTATCTGATTAACCCTTCTTTATTATATTGTGATATCGATTAAGTATTCAATTTTTTTCAAAAAAACGATATTAGTAGGTAGGAAATACAAATTATAAGGAAACGTCAATTGGAGTTGCAAGGTTCAATGGCTGCCCTTGTAAAAGGTCCCATTTGTTTTTCCTTTTTCTTGGATACAGCTGTAGATTGTGTGTATGTTCGTGTGGACTTTTTGCCGCACTAAACTAAATTTGTCTGCACACACAGACTTAATAGACTCAATGATACAGCAAAATTACAATCGTGGTTGGTCTTAATTTGCACATTTGAACCTTTAGAAGCAATTCTCATTGATATGAAATCACCCAAACATCTTACGACAACTCAACCGTACGGTAAATAGTTGCCAAAAAAAACCAAACAGTCAATTTCCAAAAGATAAACATAGCACTAGTGCAAACCAGTATGTAGCATGGTTCCCGAAGTGCCCATTGATTATGGCCGGGCCGAACGACCGTGCAGAGTTCATGACCCTCCTGTAAAAGGTCCTGACGCCAAGACAAGGCATTGGCACCTAAGGGTGTAAACGGGCCGAGCTGAGGCTCATATCGGGCTCTTCCCATTGGGAGCCGAACTCGAGTTCAATGATACTCGTCTCGGCCCGGCTCGTCCAAACTGGGTTCGAGTTCGAGCAAGCTCGCGAGCCCACTCGAGCTCCGCTGATTATTTTTTTATATATATATTTATATTTATATAAATATAATATTTTTTATTTAAATCTCGTTCAATAAAAATTTCTAACGAGCCGAGCTTGAGCTTGGGCTGAGCTTTCACTCGAGCTCGAGCCAGGCTCTAGAATTATTTTCGAGCCGAGCTTGAGCCGGGAAGATACGAGCCATAAACGAGTCAAGCCGAGCTCGAGCTCAAATATGAAATTTTGAGTTCGAGCTAAGCCATGCTCAATAGTACTAGACCAATCAATATGCCCAATCACTCCATGTTCTCATTCTTTTCACACTACAGGCCCATCAACAACACGAGATACGATTAGCAAGCAGTGGGAGTGAGGGATTGCTGGAACTGGGTTAGTGGTAATGAAGTCAGTTTTTGGTTTTTTAGTCAAGATTTGTGAATAATTATCAGTCTAGTAATGCAAAAAATATCTTAATCATTGTTATAATGGTTTCAATAATTTTTACTGGTTGATTGTAGTATACTGACTGATTCAATTTGATTGGGATGAATATGAAAAGGAAAGAAATAAACGTATTTTGAAATGTGGAAATTTTGCTAGATGATAAACAAATATCAATAGAGAATATGCATGTAGTTGTCAATAATCGTGGAGTGCAGCAGAGGGTTGCAACCCTTGGCACCAAGAGAAGGAAGCCCTTGTGTGGCTTTACCTATAGGAAAATACTCCTCCTTTTATCTCACTTTACAACCCCTTGTATGCGTCACCACTATGTTTTGATATGGTTGGCAACAAATCAACTAGGACAGAGCTCTTTACATATGACCTGGCGCCAATTTTGGGTTTCTCATATTACCCGGAATCTTTGTCTTTCTTCCATATGACCCAGAAAGTACCTAAAATACCCTTAGGTTTAGGTATAAGCACCCACACTTTGCCTTTTTCCATATTACCCGGAATCTGAGGAGCAGGTACCCGGAGAAGCTCGCGTTCAGTCGGAGAAGAAGGCGTTCCGTCCGGCATCTCCCCCCATATCAACACCGGCGCCGGTGCCGTCCAAATCGGAAAAGTAATCTTCGCGCCAAAAGGCAGAAAAACGAGCGGGATGAAGAGATTTTGATATAATAATAGCGGGGAAGCCCGCCCAACTATAAAAATTAAGATCTACATGTAAAGAAACACATATAAAGGTCACCCATTGGTGCTCGATCGCTCCTGAACATGAAATAAAATGATAAAAATGGGCAAAAGTGTGAAATACTCGCCGGCGAGCGATAATTCAATTTATATATCTTTCTGTGATCTTAATTAGGTGAAAGAGGAAGAAAAATGAGGAAGAACGCAAAAAATAGGCAAAAACGGATGAAAAATGAGAGAGTTATGACATTTTGAAGATTGTCATTTTATCGTGTAGGATATACACGACTTGGGTATTTATCGTGTATATCGTATACACGATCAATACCCAAGTCGTGTATATCCTACACGATAAAATGACAATCTTCAAAATGTCATAACTCGCTCATTTTTCATCCGTTTTTACCCATTTTTTTTGCGTTCTTCCTCATTTTTCTTCCTCTTTCACCTAATTAAGATCACAGAATGATATATAAATTAAATTATCGCTCGCCGGTGAGTATTTTACGCTTTTGCCCATTTTTTATCCTCTTATTTCATGTCGAGGAGCGGTCGAACACCGATGGGTGACCTTTATATGTGTTTCTTTACATATAGATCTCAATTTTTATAGTTGGGTGGGCTTCCCCGCTGCTCTTACATCAAAATCTCTTGATCATAGTTTTTTTTAGCGTGGGTGGTGCGGCGAAGCTCCGAACGTGGGAATACTTTTATTTTCTTCTTTCTTCTTATTTTTTCTTCTTTTCTCAACCAACAATATCTTAATGAGGTGGAAGAGGAGGAAAAATGAAGAAGAACGCAAAAAAATGGGCAAAAACGGATGAAAAATGAGTGAGTTATGACATTTTGAAAATTTCAGTTAAAACGTGTTTTAAAAGACACGACTTGCAGTATAGTCGTGTACGCGACGTATACGACTATACTGCAAGTCGTGTATTTCAAAACACGTTTTTACTAGAATTTTTAAAATGTCATAACTCACTCATTTTTATCCGTTTTTGCCCTTTTTTTTTCGTTCTTCCTTATTTTTCGTCCTCTTCCACCTCATGAAGATATATTAGGATAGAAGAAGAAGAAAAAATAAGAAAAAGGAAAAAAATGGAAGCTTTCTAGCAAAGGGCTTCCATTTTCTTCTTTCTTCTTATTTTTTGTTACTCTTTTATCATAATATATCTTCATGAGGTGGAAGAGGAGGAAAAATAAGGAAGAACGAAAAAAAAATGGACAAAAACGGATAAAAAATGAGTGAGTTATGACATTTTGAAAATTTTAGTAAAAACGTGTTTTGGAATACACGACTTGCAGTATAGTCGTGTACGCGATGACACGACTATACTGCAGGTCGTGTATTTCAAAACACGTTTTTCTTAGAATTTTCAAAATATCATAACTCACTCATTTTTTATCCGTTTTTGCCCATTTTTCTTGCGTTCTTCTTTATTTTTCTTCCTCTTTCACCTCATGCAGATATATTAGGATGAAAGAAGAAGAAAAAATAAGAAGAAAGAAAAAATAGAAGCTTTCTAGCAAAGAGCTTCCATTTTCTTCTTTCTTCTTTTTTTTGTTACTGTTTTATCATAATATATCTTCATGAGGTGGAAGAGGAGGAAAAATGAAGAAGAACGCAAAAAAAATGGGCAAAAACGGATGAAAAATGAGTGAGTTATGACATTTTGAAAATTTTAGTTAAAACGTGTTTTCAAAGACACGACTATACTGCAAGTCGTGTATTTCAAAACACGTTTTTCCTAGACTTTTCAAAATGTCATAACTCACTCATTTTTTATCCGTTTTTGCCCCTTTTTTTTTCGTTCTTCCTTATTTTTCCTCCTCTGCTACCTCATGAAGATATATTAGGATGAAAGAAGAAGAAAAAATAAGAAGAAAGAAAAAAATGTAAGCTTTCTAGCAAAGAGCTTTCATTTTCTTCTTTCTTCCTATTTTTTGTTACTCTTTTATCATAATATATCTTTATGAGGTGGAAGAGGAGGAAAAATAAGGAAGAACGAAAAAAAATGGGCAAAAACGGATAAAAAATGAGTGAGTTATGACATTTTGAAAATTTTAGTAAAAACGTGTTTTGGAATACACGACTTGCATTATAGTCGTGTACGCGATGACACGACTATACTGCAAGTCGTGTCTTTCAAAACACGTTTTTCCTAGAATTTTCAAAATGTCATAACTCACTCATTTTTTTTCCGTTTTTGCCCATTTTTTTTTTCGTTCTTCCTTATTTTTCCTCCTCTTCCACCTCATGAAGATATACTAGACGAAAGAAGAAGAAAAAATAAGAAGAAAAAAATAGAAGCTTTCCGGTGAAGAGCTTCCACTTTCTTCTTTCTTCTTATTTTTTCTTATTCTTTTATCCTAATATATCTTCATAAGGTGGAAGAGGAGGAAAAATAAGAAAGAACGCAAAAAAATGGGCAAAAATGGATAAAAATGAGCGAGTTATGACATTTTAAACATTCCCATTTTATCGTGTCATACAAAGCACGACTCAATTCAAGTCGTGTCTTTGGATATTTTTCGTGTTTTCGACGACACGATAAAATAGAAATTTTTAAAATGTGATAACTCGCTCATTTTTCATCCATTTTTGCCCATTTTTTTGTGTTCTTCTTTATTTTTCCTCCTCTTCCCCTTCATTAGGATCATAGAAAGATATATAAATTAAACTTGTTACTCGCCGAAGAGTATTTCACGTTTTTGTCCATTTTTATCCTCTTATTTCATGTCCAGGAGCGGTCCAACACCAATGGGTGATCTTTATATGTGTTTTTTTACATGTAGATCTTAATTTTTGTAGCTGGGAGGGCTTCCCCGCTGTTTTTATATCAAAATCCATTCATCCCGCTCGTTTTCTCGCTTTTTGGCGCGAAAATTACCTTTCCCGATTTGGACGGCGCCGGCGCCGGCGATGATATGGGCGGAGATGCCGGACGGAATGCCTTCTTCTCTGACTGAACACGAGTTTCTCCGGGTACCTCCTTATATTCCAGGTAATATGGAAAAACAAAGAGTGTGGGTGCTTATATCTAAACTTAAGGGTATTTTGGGTACTTTTCGTGTCGATTCCGGGTCATATGGGATTTCACTGGAAAAACTAGGCAATATGGGAAAACAAAAGTTCACGCCAGGTAATATGGGAAAAACTCGTGGTGATGCACACAATGGATTTTACCATGAGATCTTTGAAGGAGATATAGCATTACCCCTATTTATAATCCGTCATTAGTACAACTCTTCTCAGCTCATTCTACAGTGAAGAGATCAAAGTTATTGATGACAGCTGCATATTCTCTATTAATATTTGATTATCATCCAATAAAATTTCCTCAATTTATTTTGAATTCTTTTGTATGATTTCCTTGAATGTCATATTTATTTCCTTTTTTTCCCCATATTCGCCCTGATCACATTGCATCGGCTATTGCAAACAAACACTATATATTTGACTGGAATCGATCAATGAATTGGAAACCATTCTTAACTATGATCGAGACATTTTTTCCATTACTCGACTGATAATTGTTCACAAATCTTGGCTCAAGAACGAAAAATGACTTCATTGTCGTTGCCATCATCCCACTGCTCTTCGATCTTATCTTGCGAGTTCATCTCCACCTTCTTTGTCTTCGCCACAGTCGGATCAACCATGACGTCCAGTGAGTTGATCCTTCCTGTCATAAATCAATCAATCTTTATGAAACAGATGTATCCACTAACTACTTTCCTTATCCATGTGACAATTCCAGAGACAAAATCGCCTCCAGACCATGGCGGCAAGTGCAAAGCACTGTGCCATGTCAACCCTGCAGTCACCTTCGGTTGCGCCAGTGGGGCCAAATCAGCCTTGCCTCTGTCACATTCTAGGGCCTCTCAGTAGCTGGGCTGTACCAATGGCTTGCCTACTCTTCCACATTGTCATCGCGGGCCAGGCTGTGCCAACCATTGACATTGCGGAAGAGATGCCGATGCTCGGTGCGGCCATGCTGGAGGGTGTCATGACCTTTGTGCTAGTATTAGTTTATGAGAAATTTTTCGGTGCAGATACGACACCAAGTTGGCATGCTAGCGTGGTGTCAATCGCCAATCACCAATCAACAAGAGACACGCACCCCCCTTGTGGGTCCTTATTAAACTCCTTAAAACTGTCTGGTTGAGGTTAACTTTCGGCTGTTAGCCGGGGCTATGCTTGTATTGCGTGTCTCTATCCGATTGGTCATCGATACTATGCTAAAATGCCAGCTTGATGTTGTATCTACAGCGAAAAATCTCCTAAAATACATTGTGTTTACGGCCGGAGAACCACGGAAGGGCACGCATGGAGAAATAGGGCCCATAGTGATCGGCCTGCTGCTGGGTGCCAATGTCTTGGCATCCGGCCCTTTTACAGGTGGCTCCATGATCCCGGCCCGATCCTTCGGTCTAGCCATAATAAGTGGGAACTGTCGGAACCATGGTGTCTACTGGTTGGGCCCTCTGATCGGTGCCAGAGTGGCTGCCCTCGTCTACCAGAATGTTATGTTTCCTGCCTCGTCTCAATCGTTGCATGGGGCTGTAGAGACAGTAGTGGTTTGATAATGTATCAAAAGCCAATTGATTGAAGATGGAGACGAATTGGAATAATGCCATGTGTAATTTCAATGAGGACTGCTTTTCAAGTTCATATGTTCAAGGACCATCCAAGTATTTAAATTTGCTATATTAATTAGTTTATTAAGGTTGTGAGTCTAGCCTTAATTTTTTTTAGGAATGCTACTCATACTTTAGGTCACCCACAGTTTACCTACGGGCTGGCATTTCCAAAGCAGTGAGCGACGTAGCATTGCCATTTTAGGCTTGTCACATCAGCTCGTGAGTGAAAATTGTAAAATTGTAGGGTTCTTAACGTAGATGAAACATTTTTTATTTTATTTTATTTTGACCAAAATATAGTAAATAACTTATCAATCACGTGTTTGCTTTCTGTGAGTGAGAATTCTCTTTACACCAAAGAGCTCTAGCTTGAAAGCCGAACTACAGTTTCACCAGTGGAAGTGTTACATGTGAGACAAGTCTTTTTCTCAATTAACACACACCAAGACGAATTTAAACATCAAATATTAACCTTTTTTAGTTGAGTCAGTATTTTATCTTTGGAAGCAAGGTATCATGCAACCTTCCAGGCACATATCAAACATAAAAAAAGATACCCATCTCTTCATGCTGCAAATCTGCCGGTCGCTTGACGGAGAAGTATTGGATTATGTCTTTGATCAGTGTATAAGTTTTTAGATAGACATCAGTTGAGGGATGAGATTCTCTAGCTCCTAAGTTAAAAGCTATCCTTTTTACCTATGAAAAGCGCCCTAAGTGCGCCACAAACGAATGAAGGTCCCACCACCCGATCATGGTTAGGAAGAAGGAATCAGTAAAGGTAGATGCCAGTGCCCCTCCGAGAGAAAAGAATGGTAAATAACACATGGATAGTATTAGATTTTCGTCAGTTTTGCGTGTTAGAATAGTTCATCCAAGATAGCTGCACCACTTATGAAGCCAGCCAAAAGAGGGAATTGTGGCGCTGTTCAATGTTTCCCAGTACAATATTTTTACCATTTGCAAAACAAGATTTTAACCAAAAAGCTCTCCCTCAAGCTGAACACTCAAGTGCACTACTTATTATCCCCCCAGGCATTAGGGACCATCTACAAGGTGGCCCTTCACTGTAACAATGATTCACGTTTACTGTGCAAAAAGCATTTTAAAGGAATGCTAGTCGACCTAGGATCCAAAGTGTCAAGCGTAGTTTCGATTAGTTTTGTGAATCCTTTGTTATAGTACCTACTAACATAGTGTTCAACATACTTAAGTACTCGTGGCCGTATGATATTCTTGTTATATGATCCCAATATATCAGCTATAAACTATACCTCCGAACACTTTTAATAGATACAGTTTTTTTTTCAAATTTGATATATCATCGAGTTGAAGGATAGAGTTGGATCTAATGTAATCTCAACTTTGGTCTTGCGCATGTAGAGATGTCATCATGCAGTCCTCCGCACGTGGATCCACTAACTGACAAAGGGAACCCCGTTTAACATGGAGGAATGTCTTCCGTTTGAACAGGGCATTGCCACAGCTTCTTCATGATGCAAGTCCTTGGACATGGAGGTCGATCTGTCTCATCCTTATTTTAAAACTGTGGATTTAGGAAGCACGAGGCATTGGTCTCCTGTCGTGTCTACCTTGTGACCCCCTTTTTAAAAATCTTTTGTTGCTCTTTTCCGTGCCCCTCTCTTATATAAAGAAACAAGGCAAGTGATGACACTCACCTGATTCTCTTCCGTATATCCTTTGCATACTGATCTTACTTGCTATATTGAGCTGATTAGATTTCAACGTACGTTGATCTCTACTCTTCCTCTTCATGACACAGATTTATTGTGAGATTTTTCACTTGCATGCAGTAGAGTTGAATTAGTCTTGCTTCTCTTTTACCAGTTTGATTGGAACTTGGTAAGATTGGAAGTGTTTTGTGAGGAGCAGAGAACTGGGTTTCTAGAGCTAGATCAAATGGAAAAGTGGAACTTCTTGAGGAGTGCGAGGTCTCTGCCTGGAGTGGAGACAATAGAGGACGAGGAGGAAGGGATGCTTGAGGTTCCTATGTTCCCTCCTCCTCAGACTCCGAGGGAGCCCATGGAATTCCTGTCCAGGTCTTGGAGTGTCTCTGCTGCTGAAATATCCAAAGCACTTGCCCAGAAAAAGAGGCCCTTTGTCCCCAACCAGAAGCCTCATGACATGAATCCCCAGGCACCCAATACATCCATACATGTAAGTTCATACCATTATACATCAAATTCATTGATTTCAATGTTATTATAAATCTCATAGATTAAAAACATCAAATGACGAGATTATAATGTTTATCAGCCTAATAATCCAGGTAATTGGTTCCACACAAATGAGGCAAGTAACATGAGGAAGATGAAGAAGAAAGAGAAGGCCCGGGCGGACAATGCCAGGATACATGCAGTGCTATCTGTGGCCGGCCTAGCGGCAGCAGTGGCTGCCGTAGCAACGGAGTCTACAGGAAATTCCGACCAGGCCGAGTCCAAGATGGCGTCGGCCATGGCATCTGCAACAGAGCTCCTAGCATCACATTGTGTGGAGATTGCTCAGATATCTGGTGCAGATAGAGAGCAGCTAGGCTCAATGGTTAGATCTGGTGTGGATGTAAGAACACCAGGAGAACTGGTCACCATGACAGCTGCAGCTGCTACTGGTAATTAATTAACTTAACCTTCATTTGCAATTTCAATTACAAGCCTGTTCTTTGATTATCAGGTTGGTGATTAGTATTTTCCTTGCTGATTCTAATCCTTATATTAATCATTAAATTAAGCTCTGAGAGGTGCTTCCATTTTGAGGGCCAGAGCTCAGACAGAAGGGAGGCATAGTGCAGCCATACTACCTTGTCCCAGCCAAACTGAAGTGAGCTGCAATGCTTTGTCACCAACGTCATGCAAAGAAGGAAGGCTAATTCATCGCTCAAAGAATGGTAATTCTTACACTGAATAATTCTCCAAACTCAGTTCATTATATATTAGAGTTCCCTAATTTGTCTATTATATATATCAGAGTTTCCTAATTTTTTTATAGGAATTATATGTTTATTTGTTTAATCTTGGATTACTTTGCAGGCATTCCGCAATGTAAGCGAGTGTCAATCTATGTTAGCAACAACTCACAGGTAAACTTAAGTAATGGCATTTATATGTTAGGGGTGTATTAATAATGTATACTCCTATTTGGTTTGTTGATTTAATGTGATAGATAATTTATCATGTTCATCAGGTTATGCTTCAGCTTAAGAGTAAGCACGTTGGAGGTGCCTTTTCAAAGAAAAAAAAGAGTGAGTTTATGCCTGATCATCAAAATTCAAGTACAAAAATTAGAAATTTACCAAACTTAACTTAAGAAGTGGCTTCATGAGTTCATGAATTGGATTAGTCTACATTCAAGTAAAACTAAGAACTTGGTATATGGACAATCTTGTTGGGAGAGAATGTTAAGTACAAATTACTTCTACTTTTTCAGTTGTTATTGATGGAGTTTGTGAGGAAATGCCTGCATGGCCAGGAAGAAGCAAGGGAGAAGAAGGTGGAGAAGAAAGAAGCTACTTTGGCTTGAAGACTGGACAGGGCCTTGTGGAATTTGAATGCAAGAACAACGTCCACAGGAAGAAATGGGTGGAAAGCACTCGAGCCATGCTTCAACGCGTGGGCACCGTTGAAGAGACAAAGAAGTCATTACATTCATTAAACTTGAACTAGTGAGCTGATTGATGATGACAAAGGGATTCAATCTGACACAAAGGAGAAAGCAAGAGGTCTATGTATATTCAAAGACGACGTCATAAATCATCATCATCTATCAACCTTTGTTTGTTTATTTTTGTCATCACCAATTTCACTGTGCTAGTAGCTTCTCTTACAAAATTACTGCAGTCAGTAGATTTGCCGAATCCCAAATGGTAAGCTAAAACAACAAACAGATAAAATTAAATAGTCGAAGAGACTGGTTGCGTTGCCCTTCTAGTCAAGTCCTAAGGACTTGGACCTCGTTGTAAAACAAAAAAATAAAAAAAGTCAACTTATTAAGTGTAAAAATGTTGAAAATTTATTAAATGTATGACTTAGTAAAAGATATAGTCATTAAAAATAAATATTAAATATATAACTTATTTCAAAGCAAATTAAATAGTTCATATTTTTCTGGGATCCAACATTAGGTGGTTTGGATTTACCTAGGGGTAAGAAAAAACTTAAAATGCTAAAGGCCCAATAAATTTAACTTAATTTGAAATGCAGCCAGGATTTTTTGGACTAAGAGAGTATTTTATAATCTTATTACAAGTCCAAAACACTTAGGGGCCGTTTGGGGCGTGATTAAAAGCAAAACATCCAGATGGGATGTTTTGCTACACTGTAGCATCTGGATATTTTATATATCCAGCTGAAACACCTCAGGACGTGTTTCAGCTGGATGTAAAAATCCACCTGGATGCTACAGTAGATATCCAGAATCCAGTCTGGATGTTTTGCAATAATCACGCCCCAAACGGCCCCTTAATATGAGCCATACCATATGTGTGGATGCTCATTGCACACGGCGCACATATACGAGAGTGGTAAGTACACCAGCCCAAGTGGCTAGATTTGTTTTTTTTTCTACACAGTGGCTAGACTAGATTTGTTGCTTGGGTCTAGCGCATATTAACAGGAACCTTGTATATTTAACAAGGGTGTTAAAGCCTACTTGAAAGCTCGACTCATGTTCGACTTGAGCTCGAAGTTGGTCAAGCCAAGCTCAATCATTTATCTGCTCGCTCGGCTGAAAGCTTGATAAAAGCTAAAAATGACCTATTATATATTAATTTCCCGTATGTGAATGCATGTATTGCACTCTATGTATGGATTTTATGTCAATCAAGTCTCAAGTTTTATTATATCTTATGTCATACTTCATTTTTTTCATATACAATTATATCAGCCTTTGTGTTTAAAAGAGTTAAATAATGTGTCTTATGAGAACTAAGGCCATTTTTTAACATATATGTATTCAAACTAACTAGAACACATATCTAACAGTCTCTCTTCCAGTATTCACAGTCTCAATTGCGGACATGAACTCCAAAATCAACTAAATTATGCCGGCTTGTGAGCTAAAGCGGACTCGAACTCGAAATTAAAATTTCAAGCTCAAGCCAAAATAACCTAAAGTTCAGCTCAGCTCAACTCAGCTCAGCTCATTAACACCCCAAACAATAACTATGATTAAATTCATGATTTAGCATTCTTTCATGATAATATCGGATAAATTTCGGAAAAAAAGAAGAACATTTTGGACAACAAAGAGTCAGTAGCTAATTGAGTCTCATGAATCAATGAAATCAATCAGGGTGTTATTTTAATTTTTAGTCATTTCATAATCTATTAGGAAAGGCTAACGAGTCTAGTCAACTCTGCACAATCTTTAATTAGAATCAAAATGTAGGTTAATTACCCCCATCAATCTCTTGTGACTATATTGATAAGGAATAAATGAAATATCCATTTGGGTTAATGGCAGAAGAATCTACATGAACTCGTTTAATTTACGAAATATAAGGGGAAGAAAGTTGATCACTATCAGCTTGCTTAATGGAATAACCGTATTATTATTAAAAATGAGCAAAATGTTTCCAGGGACGCACATACGTCCCACAAGCCCACAAGTTCTTTTTTGGGCTCTAAAAAGGCCCTACACTACAAGTGAACTTCAAAGATCTCTAGCAAAGGGTACAAAAAAGCCCAACGCCTTACTGGAGGCCCAGTACCCTTCATTCTGCAATAAACACTGGGCCATTAGAATCAAGCCCAGTAGGCGCCAGTCCATACCTCCCTCCCCCTCCTCTCCGCCTCTCCTCCGTCCCTGTGCCCCCCGACGCCGTCGCCGACCACCGGACCGGCCGCTTCGCAACGACCGCCAAATCCCCAGATCGCCGGAAAACCATGCCTGTGAGCATTTGCTTCTATTTTGATCGAATTTGGTCAACAGGCTTCCCTTGATCTATGATCTAGTGACGGATTTCTGGTTGTGGGTTTTGCAGCTGAGGAGGCTTCTGGAGGTAGAGCCGCCGTCTCCGGCGAGGTACATAGTCGGGGCGGCCATCATGATGCTTGGCGTCGTGCTCCCCCTCAGCTACATGTTCTTCCGCAACAAGCGCACCCCGGCTTCTTCCTCTTACGCCAAGCAGACGTAGGTCGTGTTTTCCTTTTCTCTTTTTTCGACCTAAAAATCTATTCTTTGATCGCCTGATCGATCTAAAATCTATGGATTTGATCTTAAGATTTGTTCAGGAAAGAATTGCTAAAATTATGTGTTTGGATGGTATTAGGAATAAAGGGTTGATCTAGGAGCAGCTATGAGAGGTTTTGCTGAAACTAGGCACGGCGGAAACTGACGACAAGGTTGAATTAGGTATTGAAAATGATGGTATTGTTGCGGTGGGGGGATGTTTGCAATGTTGGTATTGAGATGAATGGGTTGTTGCTATGCTACATTGAAATGTTTCCCACTTGTGAAAAGTATTAGAATCTCCATTGATCGAGGTTAAATTTACAATTCCCCAAAGATTTTTGTATGTTAGTTTTCTTTTTGGAGAAGAAGTTCATGTGTTGGTATTGAGATGAATGAAAGATGAATGAATTGTTGCTATACTACATTGAAATGTTTCCCACTTGTGAAAAGTATTAGAATCTCCATTGATCGGGGTTAAATTTACGATTCGCCAAAGATTTTTTAGGCTAGTTTTCTATTTGGAGAAGAAGTTCATGTGTTGTTATAAGTTTGGTGATTGTTTAATGGTGTATGTGTTTATGTGTGAGTTTTGACACTGAATTTTGGGACTGTAGGAGTAGGGTCATTGCTAAATATCTTCTATTGACTCAAAAGATTATGGGAAATTTGTTCTAAATACTCCTTCCATCCTGAAGTAGCATTAGCATTTGGTTTTCCAAAATAAACTAAATCAATTCATTTTGGAAAACCAAGTGTTATGAGCACTGCTAGTTCTTGTGATTCCTCAAAATTTGACACATGGTGAATGCAGAATTTATCTTTGGTTGTTAATTTGTCAGTAAAGCTACTATAAACTATGATGCCACATGGTGAATGCACTTTCTCATGGAGTAAGGAAATCAATTTTGCTTCGAGAAACATGCCCTGCCCAAATTTTTGTAGATCTTCTGGCCCTATGGTATTTTTTTGTATGAGATGCGCGGGGTAATATTGGAGAGACAAAATGGTGGGCTCTACTTCTTGGCTTTTTTTTTTCGAGGTACCTATTGGCAGAGTAAACTGCACTTGACAGAGAATCAATGGAAATAGGGTGGTGCTCTTTAGCCATTGAAACTAGGATTTTGAAGTAGGCAGATTTGTTTGGTCCTTCATAAGAGGTTGTGGTGAATATGGAACTTGGATCCCAGCTCTATTCTCTTTATTGTTTGGCTTTATTGAAAATGGTACTCTTTGGGTTCCTCCTGCAACCAGGTTAAGTGGTTGGACTTGTTTATATAATGCTTTAGAGGCTCAGATTTTAGATAACGAGTCGTGGAAATAAGTGTTGTTTATCATCTATGCCTTCAAAATATATATGGGTCGTTGTTTAAATTTTCTTTCCTAAAGGAAATAAAAATGAAAATCTAGCATGGCCTTTTTCAATTAGTTTATGCTAGATGTTGGTTGGAAACATGTAAATTGAATTTCAAAGCATCAGAGTTTAAACAAAATGTTCCAAATGCTCCTGGAAATTCTTGCTCCTATTGGACCATTTGTATCAGGATCCCGATTCATTATAGATTTTCATCTAGAGGATATTGAACTGTTTTTCTTTGTTTTGCAAGTTTCTAGCTTTGATAATCAAAGGAGAAACAAAAAGTGATTTAGTTTGTTGAGTTCAGCAATTGGAGTGAATGCTTGAAGAATATTCTTGCTGCTTGACTAACAACTTTGTATTATGTTTGATAGTGCATCGCAAGATATTTGTGGGTTCAGGCCATCCTCTAATGAAATTGGGCGAATAGTGGGAATTAAGCGTGTCAATCTATAGTGTCATCCTGTATTGGGCCTTTTATTAGATACAATGGTATATCGCCAATATCGGAGTTAGATGATACTCTTTCCGTTCCAAAATACTATGTACATTTGGAAATATTATTATTTTAAAATATTATGTATATTTTATCAAATCAAGTGACTTCCTCTTTCCAAAATTGGAAGAGACTTAGAAGGATTGACTAGAACTTTGTTCATGAACGAGCATACGAGTTGGATGGGATATCAGGGAGAAGGAGCCATGTATTTTCTTTGTGGTTTTCATGGTCCAATAAAAATAAGAATTTTCTTAAATGTACATAGTATTTTAGAACAGAGGGAGTATTTCTTTTGTAGTGATTGTCGCAAAAGATGTAGATTCCACACATCCACCACTCAAACAATAAACCTTCACCAATTAAAAATGTTGTCCTTGGATCTATTCCATGAAAAACGGCTGTAATGGCTGCAAGAGAAATGCCACCTTCGACACAAATGGCATGACAAATGCATGGTTTGGTCCAAGGAATATCTTCATGCAAATTTCAACATTACGTCCAAACAACACGCATGGACAGAGCAACCCAGTCCATCCTGAATGTAAGTTTCATTTCTAAATAATTCTATTCTTCATTAGACGTTATAAATATATTATCAATAAGAAAAAAAACCATACGCCTTATTTAGGAAAAGACGCTACTTTATGATTATGAAGAAAAAACCATCATCATCACCATACGCCTAATCCTAGATTATATACCATGTTTGACTCTTATCAGTATAAAAATTGTAACATCCGAAAAATTAGTAAGTATTTTAAAACCTAAATTTGGCCCTCTTAATGTTTGATTTGGTCATGTTTTCCCTTGTGGAAACTAAAGTTGGTGAGAAGAGCTTTCCAACGCCACCTATTATGCGCGATTTGGAGTTCGGGGTAAAAAGATATGAGAAATTGAATTTGATTAAACGTGACAGCGATCGATCGCCATAAGATCCGATCGATCGGCAAGCTTGAACCGATCGACGCCGTATCAAAACGATCGATCATAGTTACTGTGATTTGCGAATGTTTTGTTTCGCGTAAAGCAATCGATCGGCAATAATGGTGATCGATCGGCTATAACGCGGTAGTGTAATTTAACGCATATGACGATCGATCGCCGTATAGCCGATCGATCGCCGGTTGCGGTTTGCGTTTTCTAGAAGTATTTTTGGGGTGGATTTGCTTGGGAAAGATACCAAATCCCAATTGGACTTGTTTTGCACGTCTCTAGGAGGATTGTGAAGCCTTCCCATTGGTTGAAAGTGTCCATAATTTGGAAGATTAGTTTGAGAATGGATTCTCCCCCAACTCTATATAAACACTAGAGAACTGGCTTGTGCTAACCCTAGAACGTCCAGGGACTTTTCCCTTCTCCTTCCCACATTCACCCATCTCCTTGGAGGCTTGTTCTTGTGGGAGTTTACGAGAGCTTGGAGTAGGAAATTTGGAAGAAGCGGAAGAGACGAGAGGCGCGTAGAAAGGTAAAATCTTTGAAGGATTAAGTAGGATGGTTTTTACCCTCTTCTCTCTTTTGATTATATATGCTTTTGACAAGTGTTTTGAGTCAATACCTTAGTCATTGTTTGGATTCTTGCAAGATGAATGAGTTATGTCTTTAATTCTATGCGTAGTGCATCACAAATCATGTATGCATTCATGTGTCACTTCTAGATGGGAATTCGCATCTAAAGTCTAATGCTTTATTAATTTTCCAGAGACTAAAGGTTCTGTTATTATTTGGTTGATGATGTTTCACGTTGAGTTTGTGCCTTTAAGGTGTGTCTTACATTAATTGTCTTGTTTAGGGTGTATTAATGATTACAAACTATGTTTTATATAGAAGAACACAAGAAAAGAGTGAACTTTAGTAATTCCAGATAATTCTTGGTTCTGTAATTGGTCTAGGAAGGGAGTATATGGTCTGTTATTAATGTATTATTATTTATAATGTGTTATTAAGTAAGATAATCATGTTTGGTGAAGAGTCTTAATCTCGGCCAGAACTGTTTCTGTACTGACAGTCGGTTGTAAATAATTCATAACTAATTCAAATAAAATCAAAAAATCTAAAATCAGTGGGGTTAGAAACTAGACTCACGAGGGTATTATCAGTAAAAATTTCAGAGTTTAAATCTTACTGTACAGAGCACAGTAGCCGTCGGAAGAGGACTGTTGTGCAGGAGGCAGTGAGCAGAATTTGAGAGAAAATACTAAGTATACGAATAACATCATGTAATATGATATGATAACGATTAATATGTTAATAATAGTAATTGGACTATATACTTATGGTATATCACTCTAAGAATTGGGTTAGATGTGATTCAATTATGAGGAATTCCTATCTAGAGTTGAGCATGAAAGGTATGTATTGATTGTATGTTACTCCTTGTGTGAGTTGTCTTGTTATTCTATGCTACTCCAATGAGTGAGTTATGTGTTGACCAAAGACTTTGATGCTTCTATCCATACTCTTTGAGAGAGTCTATTCTGGTAAGAGATACCTTATGATCTTAGAGTGTTGTGACCTCTATTCCTTTGAGATATTGCTCATATTGATTACATGATTGTTTCTTCCACTGGAGACCTTGCGAGACTCTCCTCATGATGGTTTCATAGTATGCTCAATTAAGCCATTGCTAGATCTTGCGAGGTCACTTATAATTATGAAATTGCGATTCCATACTGCCCGAAGGGAGGCACTATACGTACGTTAGATTGTGGACATTACGGAAGGTCCTCAGTCTCCGCCCATCATGTCCGTAAGCACTCGTGGGGCCAGCATCCTAGACGCATGGCAGGGTTCCAAAGAGAGAACCCCTAGGGTGGTTCTGGTATATTTTAGTCACTTGCGAGCGACCAGGTTAGCGAGCAGAAATTGCAACTCCTTTCACTTTCGATGTCTGGAGCCTTTGATATGATTATTATCCTCTCCTTACTCATATGTGTAGTAGGAGCCTTATTGATGTTTTTCCTATACTTGCGAGTTGGAATTGTTGTTGACTAACCTTGCAGGTGTATAGACTTCGATTAAGTTCAGACGTTGTGGAATGTCTATGACCTTTGTTATTCTTATTCTCTTCTTACTGCTTATTTTCATTCAGTGGGTTTTTACATCCTACTGAGTGTTTCTATGAAATACTCATGCATCCTCTGATGCAGGCGCAAATGAAAAGTGAGATCAGGGTAGTGGAATGGCGGATTGAAGGCGCCGAGAAGAGTTTAAAGATCATTTAGTTATTTGCTTTGCTTTTTATTGATGCTTATGACATTATTGGCAATTGTGTGCCATAAACTTATAGGTTTATTTTATTTGACTTTCTTAAAGGGATTATTATTAAGTAAATTCATTTCATAGTATTCATTGATGTCTATTATTGTATTACACTGATTGCAGGCATAATCGGTTACACGTCCTTTTGAGATGATTGTAATCGGTTGGTAAATCGACTGTTCGATCGCGTGCCCGGTACCTCGAATTGTATCTCATTGATTGGCTTCCACACTCCGATCGAGGTATGGGATTTCGGGGCGTGACAGCGTGGTATCGGAGCCCTCAAAGTCAGTCTAATACAATACGAACATTGCTGAATTATGAGATGAAATAATAGAACGTGATAGAAAGTATAAGGGGTATCTAGAAGAACTTACTATATAAGAGTAGATTCATAGATAGAACCTGAAACCTTATTTTAGAAGACTAATAATGATGTTTCTTGTGTTGGTCTAAAATGGCTAGAACAAGAAGGGGTAGGATCTATGAGAAAGACAAACAAGAAGCCGTTAGGCAGTGGCTGGAGGATTGGAAGAAGAAAGACATAGGGAGTGGAACCGAAGATGACCCATTACAGATTGACATAGAGGAAGTCCAGAACCCAGCGGCTGAAGTAGAACCCTTACCCATAGATGACCCAGAGTGGGATCCTTACTTGGTTTATGTGCCAGGTATGGAGATTGAAGGATATCAACAAGAAGAGATTGAAGTAGGGTTTACCGATGGATCTCCTTCTATATTTGTGATGGTAGAGGCCAAAATTGTGAGGAAGCACCCTATTTATGTTCGGGCTAAGGATGATGCGGCATTGTTTGACATTCTGTACCATAGGTTTAAATCTTTGGGTTACAGGTGGCCATACATGACGATGTGGGAAATTCTGTGGCATACGTACTTGAGGCTTGCACCAACCTGGTTAGCTTTAGACATACTGGATGATTACCTCTGAAGGCAAGAGTGTAGGAAGGATGACTAAGAGAAAGAGTTAGGATAGTTTTTAGTTTTATAAATCTTTTGTAATAAAAACCCTGGTTTATAAGGAATCTCAGTGTAGGAATATTTTTATTAATGAATAAAAGAATTATTTGCTTTAATGCTTGCCTTGTGATTGTTTTATTTGTGTGTTTTGTGTGAGCGATGCTAGGAGTCAAAGGAATGAGAGGTGAATTACAAATTGAACTATATGTAAGATTTCTAATTCATCTCCTTTCTTTGACTGTAGATACGCGAGAATGGTGAACTCAGGAAATCGTGGACGTCGAACCAATGTGAACCCTAATCCTTCGCAGGAAGAGGGAGCCAGTCAGAACATGTCTGATATGGTTAGGCAATTGGCGGCTGAATTGCGAAATGGTGGAAGTAATAATAATAATGCTAAGGCGCCCACACTCGAGCAATTTAAGAGGGCTGGGCCTCAGTTTTCTAGTGAGGATGACCCAGAAAAGGCGGAGCGTTGGCTAGTTGAAGTGGAGAGGCTGTTCAAGGGCATGAAGGTACCCGAGGCTGATCGGGTGATTTATGCTACTTTCCTATTTGTTGGTGAGGTGGTATTTTGGTGGGAGTCCGCCAAGCGCAACAACTTTACTGCGAATCAGGAGATCTCATGGGAAGAATTTAAGGAAGTGTTCAATATCAAGTACTTTCCTTCCCATATTCAGCGACACAAGGAGAAAGAATTCTTGGAGTTAGTGCGAGGATCGATGACTGTGCTTCAGTATGAGACGAAGTTTGAACAACTTCAACGATTTGCTACTAATGCTTGCCCTAATGAATTGATTAAAGCGCAACGTTTTGTGGACAGACTGAAGGACGGCTTAAGGTCGAGGGTGTTGGTTTCCCAACCGACGACAGTAGCAAAGGCGGTCGAGCTAGCTTCCATTTTGGAGGATGATTTTAAAAGAACTTTGGAGAGGAGGACCAATCAGGTCAAAACTCAAGAGAATAAGCTGAAACGTTCTGGGGAGAAGCGTTTTAACAATAATGTTAATCGTGGGAATCAGCGTCCCTTTAAACAGCAAAGGCAGCAGCAGAAAAACCGGATGAATGGGGTACAACGTCAACAGTTTAGAGGCAATGACAACGGTAATATGAATGGAGGTCGTTGCAGGATTTGTGGACAGGATTCGCATAGAGGGAAGCCGTGTCCTACAGATCCACGGAGATGCTACTTGTGCAATGAGGTTGGGCATATCTCTCCTTATTGCCCTAACCGTGGAAAGAAGACCGGAGCTGATACGAATAAGAAGACTCAGGCGAGAATCTTTGCTCTATCATCCGAAGATGCGCGTGGTTCTGATGAGGTTATTGAAGGTACTCTTCTTATCCTCAATCGATTTGCTAGAGTGTTAATAGACCCGGGAGTATCGCGATCTTTTATTTCTTCGGTGTTTGCTTTAAGTCTAGATAAGTCATTGTCTAGATTGAATGATGATTTGGTGATTTCTACTCCTATGGGAGATTCGGTGATAGCAACCGAATACATTGAAAACTCTCCTGTGCTTATAGAAGATAGGATTTTGCTTGTTAATCTTGTGCTGATTGATATGTGTGATTTTGATGTAATCTTGGGAATGGATTGGTTATCAAAATATAGTGCACTAGTGGATTGTACTAAAAAGTGAGTTCATTTTAAAATTCCTGGAGAGAAAGAACTATTGTTTCAGGGAATCCGGTATAGAAAAGGAGATTGTTTGATATCAGCTTTGAAAGCTCAAAAATTATTGGCTAAAGGTTGTAGAGCCTATTTAGCTAATGTGACACCTGTTGAGATGCCTACCCTGAGAGTTGAGGATATTGAGGTAGTGAAGGATTTTCCCGAAGTCTTTCCTGATGAGTTACCTGGTTTGCCACCAAAGAGAGAGATTGATTTTACGATAGAATTGATACCGGGAACAGCACCTATTTCAAAAGCACCATATAGAATGGCGCCGGCTGAGTTGAAAGAATTGAAAGTGCAGTTGCAAGAGTTGTTGGATAAGAGATTCATACGGCCTAGTGTTTCCCCTTGGGGCGCACCAGTATTATTTGTGAAGAAGAAGGATGGATCGATGAGATTGTGTATTGACTATCGTATGTTGAATCAAGTTACGGTAAAGAATAAATACCCTTTTCCTAGAATAGATGACTTATTCGATCAGTTGCAATCAGCAAAAGTATTTTTGAGGATTGATTTGAGATCTGGATACCATCAGTTAAGGATCAAGGAGGATGATATATCCAAGACAGCTTTCAGGACTAGGTATGGGCACTATGAATTCCTCGTGATGCCTTTTGGTTTGACTAATGCGCCAGCAGCATTTATGGACATGATGAACAGAATTTTTGTGGACTTATTGGATCGGATTGTGATAGTCTTTGTGGACGATATTTTGGTGTATTCGGCAAGTTGGGAGGAACACATAACTCACTTGACTCTTGTGTTACAGATATTGAAGGATAATCAATTATATGCTAAGCTGAATAAGTGTGAATTTTGGTTGAACAAGGTGAATTTTCTTGGACATGTCATATCAGAAGATGGAGTATCAGTTGATCCAATGAAGGTAGAGGCAGTGTTAAAATGGGAACAACCGAAGAATGTGACAGAGATTCGAAGTTTCTTGGGATTGGCAGGTTACTATAGAAGATTCATTGAAGGATTTTCAAGTCTAGCTTTGCCAATGACGAAGTTGACCAGAAAGGGAGTGAAGTTTATATGGAATGATGAATGTGATAAAAGTTTCAAGGAATTGAAGAAGAGATTAACATCAGCACCGATCTTGACTTTACCGTCGGGAACTGGAGGATTTGTTATATATAGTGATGCTTCAAAAAGTGGACTCGGATGTGTACTAATGCAACACGGACATGTTGTGGCGTATGCATCGAGACAATTGAAGATTCATGAGCAGAATTACCCAACACATGACTTGGAACTAGCAGCATTAGTTTTTGCTTTAAAAATTTGGAGACACTATTTGTATGGAGAAACTTTTGAAGTATACACAGATCACAAAAGTTTGAAGTATATCTTTTCTCAGAAGGACCTGAATATGAGACAGAGAAGGTGGTTAGAGTACTTAAAGGATTATAATTTTTCCATTAACTACCATCTAGGCAAGGCGAATGTGGTAGCAGATGCATTAAGTAGAAAGACTGGGATGATTGCGCACATGTTAGTACAAGAGTGGAAACTGATGCAGAAAATGGGAGAATGTCATTTTGATTGGCCGACTTCAAGGAGGATATCATTTATTGGGAATCTTTCTATAAGATCAATAGTGTTTGATAAAATCCTTGAAGCACAGAAGAAGAACCCGCAGATGCAGAAATTATTGGACAGGACGGATTTTGGAAAAGGAGCAGACGGAAGTATTCGATTCCGAGGAAGATTGGTAGTACCTAAGGACATGGAATTAAGACAGGAAATTCTGCATGAAGCACATCACTCTCAGTATAATATTCATCCTGGAGGTACGAAGATGTATCAAGATTTGAAGAGGACAGTTTGGTGGAATGGGATGAAAAGAGATATTGGCAAGTTTGTATCGAGATGCTTGACTTGTCAACAAGTAAAGGTTGAACATCAAAGACCGGCTGGAATGTTGCAACCGCTGGAAATTCCACAATGGAAATGGGAGCACGTTACAATGGATTTTGTTGTGGCATTGCCAAAGACTCAAAGACAGCGAGATGCGATTTGGGTTATAGTGGATCGACTCACAAAGTCAGCACACTTTCTTCCGATTAGATGGAAACAAAACCCGGAAAGCTTGGCAGAGTTATACATCAGAGAAATTGTCAGGTTACATGGTACGCCGTTATCTATTTTGTCTGATCGAGACCCTCGGTTTACATCAAGGACATGGAAGAGTATACAAGAGGCGTTGGGAACCAAGTTAAACTTTAGTACGGCATTTCATCCTCAAAGTGACGGACAATCAGAACGTACGATTCAAACCTTGGAAGACATGCTAAGAGCCTGTGCGATTGACTGGAAAGGTAATTGGGATGATCATTTACCATTGATAGAGTTTGCATATAATAACAGCTATCATTCGAGTATCGGAATGGCACCGTTTGAAGCACTATATGGAAGACCATGTAGATCCCCTATATGTTGGACAGACGTTGGAGAGAATCAAGTGTTGAAATCAGAATTGGTGCAATACTGTGCAGAAAAGGTAAGACAGATCAGACAGAGACTACAAACGGCTCAGAGTCGCCAAAAGAATTACGCAGACAATAGACGGAGAGAGTTGAAATTTCAAGAAGGAGACCATGTATTTCTGAAAGTATCACCTTCAAAAGGAATTATGAGATTTGGTAAGAAAGGAAAGTTGAATCCGAGGTTCGTTGGACCATTTGAAATTTTGGAGCGAGTTGGGCCAGTTGCATATCGTTTGGCTTTACCGCCACAGTTGAATGAGGTGCATAATACCTTCCATATCTCCATGCTGAGGAAATATGTGCCAGACCCATCACATGTTTTGGATTTTGCAACAATGGAGTTAGAAGCAGATTTGACATTTCTGGTAAAACCTATTAAAATATTGGACAGAAAAGATCAAGTACTTAGACGAAAGACTATTCCTTTGGTGAAAGTTTTGTGGCAAAACCAGCTAGCTGAGGAAATGACTTGGGAAACGGAAAGTGAAATGAGGAAATCCTACCCTTACCTTTTTGAAGATTGAGAGACGGCATTTCGAGGATGAAATGTTCTTTTTAGGAGGGGTTGGATATAACATCCAAAAAATTAATAAGTATTTTAAAACCTAAATTTAACCCTCTTAATGTTTGATTTGGTCGTGTTTTCCCTTGTGGAAACTAAAGTTGGTGAGAAGAGCTTTCCAACGCCACCTATTATGTGCGATTTGGAGTTCGGGGTAAAAAGATATGAGAAATTGAATTTGATTAAACGTGACAGCGATCGATCGCCATAAGATCCGATCGATCGGCAAGCTTGAACCGATCGACGCCATATCAAAACGATCGATCGTAGTTACTGTGATTTGCGAATGTTTTGTTTCGCGTAAAGCGATCGATCGGCAATAATGGCGATCGATCGGCTATAACGCGGTAGTGTAATTTAACGCATACGACGATCGATCGCCTGTTGCGGTTTGCGTTTTTTAGAAGTATTTTTGGGGTGGATTTGCTTGGGAAAGATACTAAATCCCAATTGGACTTGTTTTGCACGTCTCTAGGAGGATTGTGAAGCCTTCCCATTGGTTGAAAGTGTCCATAATTTGGAAGATTAGTTTGAGAATGGATTCTCCCCCAACTCTATATAAACACTAGAGAATTGGCTTGTGCTAACCCTAGAACGTCTAGAGACTTTTCCCTTCTCCTTCCCACATTCACCCATCTCCTTGGAGGCTTGTTCTTGTGGGAGTTTACGAGAGCTTGGAGCAGGAAATTTGGAAGAAGCGGAAGAGACGAGAGGCGCGTAGAAAGGTAAAATCTTTGAAGGATTAAGTAGGATGGTTTTTCCCCTCTTCTCTCTTTTGATTATATATGCTTTTGACAAGTGTTTTGAGTCAATACCTTAGTCATTGTTTGGATTCTTGCGAGATGAATGAGTTATGTCTTTAATTCTATGCGTAGTGCATCACAAATCATGTATGCATTCATGTGTCACTTCTAGATGGGAATTCGCATCTAAAGTCTAATGCTTTATTAATTTTCCAGAGACTAAAGGTTCTGTTATTATTTGGTTGATGATGTTTCACGTTGAGTTTGCGCCTTTAAGGTGTGTCTTACATTAATTGTCTTATTTAGGGTGTATTAATGATTACAAACTATGTTTTATATCGAAGAACACAAGAAAGGAGTGAACTTTAATAATTTCAGATAATTCTAGGTTCTGTAATTGGTCTAGGAAGGGAGTATATGGTCTGTTATTGATGTATTATTATTTATAATGTGTTATTAAGTAAGATAATCAAGTTTGGTGAAGAGTCTTAATCTCGGCCAGAACTGTTTCTGTACTTACAGTCGGTTGTAAATAATTCATAACTAATTCAAATAAAATCGGAAAAATATAAAATCAGTGGGGTTAGAAACTAGACTCACGAGGGTATTATCAGTAAAAATTTCAGAGTTTAAATCTTACTGTACAGAGCACAGTAGCCGTCGGAAGAGGACTGTTGTGCAGGAGGTAGTGAGCAGAATTTGAGAGAAAATACTAAGTATACGAATAACATCATGTAATATGATATGATAACGATTAATATGTTAATAATAGTAATTGGACTATATACTTATGGTATATCACTCTAAGAATTGGGTTAGATGTGATTCAATTATGAGGAATTCCTATCTAGAGTTGAGCATGAAAGGTATGTATTGATTGTATGTTACTCCTTGTGTGAGTTGTCTTGTTATTCTATGCTACTCCAATGAGTGAGTTATGTGTTGACCAAAGACTTTGATGCTTCTATCCATACTCCTTGAGAGAGTCTATTCTGGTAAGAGATACCTTATGATCTTAGAGTGTTGTGACCTCTATTCCTTTGAGATATTGCTCATATTGATTACATGATTGTTTCTTCCACTGGAGACCTTGCGAGCTCTCCTCATGGTGGTTTCATAGTATGCTCAATTAAGACATTGCTAGATCTTGCGAGGTCACTTATAATTATGAAATTGCGATTCCATACTGCCCGAAGGGAGGCACTATACGTACGTTAGATTGTGGACATTACGGAAGGTCCTCAGTCTCCGCCCATCGTGTCCGTAAGCACTGGTGGGGCCAGCATCCTAGACGCATGGCAGGGTTCCAAAGAGAGAACCCCTAGGGTGGTTCTGGTATATTTTAGTCACTTGCGAGCGACCAGGTTAGCGAGCAGAAATTGCAACTCCTTTCACTTTCGATGTCTGGAGCCTTTGATATGATTATTATCCTCTCCTTACTCATATGTATAGTAGGAGCCTTATTGATGTTTTTCCTATACTTGCGAGTTGAAATTGTTGTTGACTAACCTTGCAGGTGTATAGACCTCGGTTAAGTTCAGATGTTGTGGAATGTCTATGACATTTGTTATTCTTATTCTCTTCTTACTGCTTGTTTTCATTCAGTGGGTTTTTACATTCTACTGAGTGTTTCTATGAAATACTCATGCATCCTCTGATGCAGGCGCAAATGAAAAGTGAGATCAGGAAGTGCAGTAGTGGAATGGCGGATTGAAGGCGCCGAGAAGAGTTTAAAGATCATTTAGTTATTTGCTTTGCTTTTTATTGATGCTTATGACATTATTGGCAATTGTGTGCCATAAACTTATAGATTTATTTTATTTTACTTTCTTAATGGGATTATTATTAAGTAAATTCATTTCATAGTATTCATTGATGTCTATTATTGTATTACACTGATTGCGGGCATAATCGGTTACACGTCCTTTTGAGATGATTGTAATCGGTTGGTAAATCGACTGTTCGGTCGCGTGCCCGAGATCTCTACCTCGAATTGTATCTCATTGATTGGCTTCCGCACTCCAATCGAGGTATGAGATTTCGGGGCGTGACAAAAATAGTACACAATCCATACAAAGAAACATAGTGGCAAGTTTTTAGAAATTTGCACTATGATAACATGCCTGTGAATTATCTGAAAAGGTAAGAAAATGGCTTTTATTTGTCGGCTAAGACATCAATTTTCCACTATATATAGCTGGGCCTTTTCCCAGAACAAACAAGTGAGTAATTTTAAAGAAAACTAAAGGAAAAAATTACAGTACAAGACACACCTAACATATCGCATTCGTAAAGAAAAAAATGTATACTAAGATACCCAAGAATCAAGATATGTCTTATCAGGAAATCTAAAGGGAAAAATTACATTGCAATACACACCCAACATATTGTACAATTAAAGAAAAATGTATACTGAGATATCCAAGATAGATCTTATCAGTATAACAAAGGCGAACTCTTTCAGACACGAAGTAACTTTTTATACTTGCCATATCCAAATTTAAAGATGCAGCCGGAATAGACAGAAGCACCCTAACCGTGCAGACAAGTTAGTTAAAAGTAAGTGATTCAACGATCTAATTGCTTAATGAGCCTTTAAGGATGGGTTGGAAATAAAATCTTACAACTCTCTGTGTCTTCAGCACAACCAAATATTCCAGTCGTCCAGGCTTCATCTGCAAGGGGTTCATACTTCATAGCTTTCGGGAAGAGTTGCCCACACTCGTGACATCTATGAACTGTCAAACTGCCCAATTATTCGGTCATCATATGAATTAGAACCACCATTGATAGCATCAAAAATCGAACTTTGATTCCGAGGCCCAATTCCCAACTTTGTGCTACTCTGTGAAGGATCACCAGAGAGGCCCATGGGCCTGGGCCCATTGACTTCGAGCCCAATTGCCAAGCCGGCCCACCAAAGTCGTGTGGTCGTCTGCTAAGGAGCTGGAGCTGGAGCTGGAGCTGGAGCTCAGTGATCAGTGATGGCGGGGGTGAGGTACGGCATAGTGGGGGTGGGGATGATGGGGAGGGAGCACATGATCAACCTGGCTCACCTCCGGCCGGAGGGCGCCTCCGTCACCTGCGTCGCCGACCCCCACCTCCCCTCTCAGCAGCAGGCCCTGCACTTGGCCGCCTCCTTCCACTGGCCCCTCAAGGTCCCTTATTACTCTTCTTGATCATTGGTGGTTTCTGTTTCTATATTATGAATATGAATGGAGTTGTTAAGGATTGATGATGCTGGTTTTTTGGGTTGTTTTGGGAGTATCATGATTCATACTTGTTGTGAGTTACTTAAATGGAGGAGCTGTTTATGTTCTTGGGGAAAGGTGTTTGTTTTCAGGTATTCGCTGGGCACCATGAGCTTCTGGAGAGTGGCTTGTGTGATGTGGTGGTTGTGTCGAGTCCCAATATGACTCATTATCAGATTCTAATGGATATCATTGCTCACCCGAAGCCACATCATGTGCTTGTGGAGAAGCCCTTGTGCACTACTGTTGAAGACTGCAAAAAGGTCAATCACTTAACTAGTCTTCCTTGAAATGGCTCTGTGATTTCGCAAAATTTTGTATTTCTTGTGACAATATCAACATAGTTTTGTAGGTCAATCTGACTACTTTTTTTTACTTAAAATGGTCACATAGTTTTGTAGGTCAATCTGACTAATTTTTTTTACTTAAAATGGTCATGCGATCTCCAAAATTTGAATTCTTCATGACAATATCAAGACAATTTTCAAAAGATAATGAGTACTCTTATTTGATGCGAATATGAACTATCTAGAATTTTTATTAACATCATCAGATTAGTCAATCTGTTTTCTTCATGAGATGCATTACATATTTGCCATTTATTTACTATTGTGATCCAGTAAGGCTTCTTTTTGTGGATTTTATGTTAGGTAATAGAAGCTGCCAGGAAAAGGCCTGAAATACTGGTACAAGTTGGACTGGAATACAGATACATGCCTCCTGTAGCCAAATTAGTAGAAATTGTAAAAGATGGTGCAATTGGTAGAGTCAAGATGGTGGCAATTCGTGAGCATCGTTTCCCATTTCTGGTTAAGGTATAGGCATTTGCTTCTAAACTGGATCAGGACTGCAGTGTTCAGGGAGACAAGTCTTTTTGGAAACACAGACATTTTATTTGATTCACTTGATTGTAACTCGCTTACCTTACTGCTTGTGGTGTCCTATAGGTCAAGAATTGGAACCGGTTCAATGCTAACACTGGTGGCACCTTGGTGGAGAAATGCTGTCACTTTTTCGATTTAATGAGGCTATTTGTTGCAGCAAATCCAGTTCGGGTGATGGCTTCTGGATCTATGGATGTCAATCACAAGGATGAGATTTATGACGGAAAGGTGTTTACAGTTCAGCGATTCAAAAACTTATACCGGAAATTAAAATGATTTTAAGCAAATTTCTCATTCATGCAACCATATGCTTATTTTGTGTTTTGTGCTTAGTAAAGTTAGACCCCTCATTGGTGTCTGCCCAGTACTTGGGACACATGATCTTTAATCTTCTGCAATTCTTTTTCTGAACCTACGTTTTTGAATTTTTCTATAACAATTAGTCTGTTTTCCTTATTAAGTTAAAAAAAATGTTGTGATTCATCTTTTTACTCTGCCAGTGGCATGATGACTTTCATTAAATGCATTAAACCTTCCTCCTTATAAAACTGAAAATGACTCTTTTGACTGCAAACAGGTACCAGATATTATCGACAATGCATTTGTAATTGTAGAGTTCGATAATGGAAGTCGTGGCATGCTTGACCTTTGCATGTTTGCTGAAGGCAGCAAAAATGAGCAAGAAATTTCTGTTGTTGGCGACATTGGGAAGGTAATCATAATATGTGCGTTCATTTTACCAGTAGGGCAGTACCTTAAGTTGAAATCTTCTTATCCACCTTGTGAAAATATCATTAACTGGAACACACTGGACAGTCTGTAATTGCATCTTCGTCGGTGCTTGTTATGCTTGTTCCAGGGTGAAGCCTTCGTTCCAGAGAGCATTGTTCGTGTGGGCATGAGAGCCTCTGGGAGAGATGGAGTTGAAACTATGAAGGCTGAAGATCAGCGAATAAAGTAAGAGTCTTCTACTCTTTGAAGTCTATTTTTGTTGTCTTGAAGTACTTGTAGGTATTTCGAGGAATTGAGGTCAAGCATACATTGTAGGAATATTTCAACCCAAGATTGCACTAAAAAGTTCACTACTATTTGTCTGACTGTTCTTAGACTTGATTCTTACATCTTTATAAAAGAATTTGAAGTCAAACTGGAAGATTCAACTTTTGAACGATATTCTCATACAACACTGGTTTGTCTTCCTGTAGATATGACGGGTTGCATCATGGATCTAGCTATTTGGAGCACCTCAATTTCTTGTATGCTGTAAAAGCAGAAGTCAACCAAGCTCCTACTGTGGATTTAGAAGATGGGTTGTTCTCAGTTGCCATTGGAGTTGCAGCACAGCTTTCAATTGAGAGAGGATGTTTTGTTGCGATTGAGGAAGTTATGGGCAAACCCACTTAGACTGCCTTTGTTGCCATTGAGAAGAGACAAACTTGTCTCCATTGTTCTGATTTTGCAATGTACTATCCCAAGGTTATATGATGTAACTAGATTTCTTTTGGGGGATTGATATGTATCTAGATTTGTATTTGAGAGACATAATCTACTTACTGACTACATGTGTAAATAACTGTGTGATAATGCATATAGGCTACAGCTCAATTTTTTCTTCAATATTGGCTGCAAACCTTCCAACTCTAAAAGGATCACCTCAAACCACGACCATCAAAACATTCACCGTTTATAGTACAAAGATACGACTCCAGAACAGGGACGGGGGGAGGAAATGGGAAGGTGTTTCCTCACAAATTTCACTTTAGAGTTCCCAACAGTCGTGATGTATGTATGTTGCCTTGATGCAATACCTTTAAGTTTTGCATGCCCATCCCTCAAAAAATCATACTTGCATATGCCCACCGAAGGTGCTTCTCTGACTCTGCCGCTGCGTCTGCTGCAGCCTATGCCCGGCACGGAGCGCCGAGAACTACTCTAATCTTTTCCCTTTGTAGTCCAGAGTCAGATCATTTATACCCAAAGAATATACCTCTTCGCCTCCTTCAGACACAGGTGCCTCTTTGCCTCTTTCACATGCTCCCAGTCATGCAATATTAATACTCCCTCCTTCTA